>JANZLD010000002.1:61076351-61091736 GCA_026413575.1 Erythroxylum carthagenense
AATATATTATTAACAAGTCATAATGTTAATACATGAATCACAAATATCCATTGGCCTAGGGCACACTACTAACACAAGGCACCTAGGTAGCAACCGATAAAGAGGTAAGTATAAAAGACCTTCCTTTTCTGAATTCATATTTCCTTAGCAAAAGGATGACTGATTGTAACATGAAAAAGATGTCATTGACTTGTTTGGAAAAGTAGAAGTCAACATCCCTTAGCTTGATCTAGTGAAAAGGGTTCCTACATACACTAAATATCTTAAGGACTTGTGCATGAACAAAAGAAAGTTTAGACCTATTAAAAGAGTACAAGTCAATTCAAATGTGTCCGCACTTTTCAAACCTCAAATACCCGTCAAGTGCCAAGACCCTGAATCTTTCGTCATTCCATGCACAATAGGAAAAGTTACCATAGGAAGGGCCCTGTTAGATCTAAGGGCAGCAATCAACGTGATGCCTAAGTTTGTCTATACATTATTGGGGGTTAAGTGTCTTAAACCTACATCTGTAGTGTTATAATTGGCTGATAGGTATCTTAGGCATCTAGTGGGCATCATAGAGAACATCTTGGTCCAGGTAAAGGGTTTAGTTTTTCTAGCTGATTTCTATGTACTTGACATGTCTTCTGAAGTTGTGTAAGATACTTCCCTGATTCTATGTAGACCCTTCTTAAAGACTGCTAGTACTATGATTAGCATGAAAGAAGGTACAATCACCATGGAGGTAGGAGATCAACAAGTGAGTTTTAACATGTATGAAACTATGAAACACCCCAATGAGGATTATTCGCTCTTGGGAGTTCATATGGTCAATGTTGCTATTGATAATACTTGCTCCAATCTTGAATTCAAAGAAGATTCCTTTGATTCTGAGTTGCATTCATTTGATTTTTCTAACTCATATGATTTTGAAATCTTCTCTTGTTAGTGATAATCTCCATTGGGAAAGGTTTTATGTTGATTTTTCAGGTGATTCTGGCATCACGAAGACTAACATCGATGAGGAAATGGCTGAAGGCGTTATACCTCAATAAAAGTGTCTGATCAAAGGGAAGCAGAATGAGTTGGCCGAGGCCGTTGCCGCAATAGATCACAACGAGATGGGTCCAACGTCTGAAGAAAAGGGGAGTTATCTTTTCTCTCTTGAACTTCATAAATTGATTCCTTTTATTATGGAACTTCCTGTGATTGAGTTGAAACCCCTACCCACTACTTTAAAGTATGCCTTCCTTGAGTCTAATGAGCATTTACCTGTTATAATTGCTAATACCCTGTCTCACAATAAGGAAGAAGGACTCCTTGCTATTTTGAAAGAACATAAGAGGGCAATAGGGTGGACTTTGGCGGATATACTTGGAATTTGCCTAGCTATTTGAACACATAGGATTTTGTTGAGCGAGGGCTCAAAGTCTGTGAGGCAGTCCCAAAGGAGATTGAACCCACTTATCTTAGACGTGGTTAAAAAAAGAAATCACAAAATTGTTGAGTGATGGGATCATATATCCCATTTCTGATAGTGAGTGGGTTAGTCCAATATATGTCGCTCCAAAAAAAAGTGGAATAACAATGATAAAAAAATGTCAAGGATGAGCTTTTCCAACTAGAGTACAGAATTCGTGGCGCGTGTGTATAGATTATAGATAAATAAATG
Source organism: Erythroxylum carthagenense (assembly GCA_026413575.1). NCBI lineage: Eukaryota > Viridiplantae > Streptophyta > Magnoliopsida > Malpighiales > Erythroxylaceae > Erythroxylum > Erythroxylum carthagenense. The sequence continues at coordinate 61,078,006 of JANZLD010000002.1, forward strand.
ACGCCACCAGAAAATATCATTTCCCCCTACCCTTCATTGACCAAATGCTTGAAAGATTTGCAGGCAAATCACATTATTGTTTTCTAGATGATTTCTTTGGGTATTTTCAAGTACCTATTGCACCAAAGGACCAAGATAAAACCACCTTTACATGTCCTTTTGGTACCTTCACATATCGAAGGATGCCTTTTGGTTTGTGTAATGTCCTAGGAACTTTCCAACATTATGTGGCTGTGTTCTGTGAGGTTTTAGAGGAATGCATGGAAGTTTTCATGGATGATTTCACAGTTTATGGTGATTCTTTCAATTCTTGCCTATCTAGTCTTGTAAAAATTTTAAAGAGGTGCATTGAAAAGATTTTGATTTTGAACTTTGAAAATTGTCATTTCATGTTTAATGAAGGTATTGTGCTAGGTCATTTGATTTCTAACAAAGGGGTTGAAGTTGACAAAGCTAAGATTTAGGTTATATCTTCTTTGCCTTATCCTGTCTGTGTTGGAGATATAAGATCATTTTTAGGTCATGCAAGATTTTATAGGCGGTTCATAAAGATTTCAGCAAAATTGCATTCCTTCTTTCTAAGCTTTTACAAAAGGATGCAAAATTTGAGTTTGACGATTCTTACAGAAATGCCTTTAACAATTGAAATCAAAACTCATTTTCCCTCCCATTTTAGTTGCTCCTGATTGGAACTTGCCTTTTGAGCTTTCATGTGATGCTTTTAATTATACTGTAGGAGCTATGTTGGGTCAACGGGAGGAGAAACTAGCAAGAGTTATCGCATATGCCTCAAAAACACTAGATTCAGCTCAAATCAACTATACAACAACTGAGAAAGAGCTGTTTGTAGTAGTGTTTGCTTTAGAAAAATTCGGGCAATATCTATTAAACTTCCATATGACCATTTATACTGATCATGCAGCTGTTCGATATCTCCTAAAAAAACCACAATCAAAGCCTAGATTGATAACTTGGGCACTGGTTCTCCAAGAATTCGATATTGAAATCAAAGATCAAGCTGGAGTAGCAAACCATGTAGCTGACCATTTGAGTAGGCTACCAAACGATACACAGGGAGTGGACTCCTCTGAACTGACTTGCGACTCTTGTCTTGATTCACTTTTATGTGCTTTAGTTTTAAAAGAACCTTGGTATGCATATATAGTCAATTATCTCATGACTGAACTAACTCCTTCTTTCATGTCTAAGTCGTGGGCCCAAAAGCTAAAGAGTGAAGCTCGGTATTACATTTAGGATGCTCCTCATCTATGGAGGCTATGCAATGACCAGGTAATATAAAAATGCGTGCCTAATGAAGAATTCGATGCTATAATTTCAACTTGTCATTCAATGGTTTATGGTGGGCATTTCAGTGTAACGAGAACATCTAGAAAAATTCAAGATTCTGGTTTTTATTGGCCTACCCTTTTTAAGGATTCATTTGCCTTTTGTCAGTCAAGTGACAAATGTCAACATTTTGGAGGGTTAGGAAAACAACATGAAATGCCACAGCAACCTTTATTATTTTGCGAAATCTTTGACATATGGGGAATTGACTTTATAAGCCCCTTTCCCCCATCTTTTGACTTTGTGTATATCCTTTTAGTTGTCGACTATGTTTCCAAATGGATAGAGGCTGTTCCTACTAGGAAAGACGATGAGCAAGCAGTGTCTAAATTTCTGAAGTCAAACATTTTTTGTCGATTAGGGATTCCTAAGGCCGTGGTTAGTTATAGAGGGACACATTTTTATAATAGAGTCATTGGTAACCTATTTTCCAAATTTGAAGTCACTCACAAAGTCTGCACTACATACCATCGACAAACCGAGGGTCAAGCTGAGGTATCAAATAGAGAGGTGAAGCATATCTTGGAGAAGATGGTTAAGCCATCAAAGAAGGATTAGAGCCTATGCCTAGAAGAAGCACTGTGGGCCTATTGAACTGCTTACAAATCCCCCATTGGGGTGTCCCCTTATCGTTTAATCTACAGAAAAGCTTGCCATTTGGGCGTGTTGTTAGAGCATAAAGCATATTGGGCAGTCAAGTAATGCAACATGGACTTGGAATCTTCTAGTCTAGAGAGGAAGCTAGAACTACAAAAGTTAGAGGAGTTGAGGCTAGAGGCATACGAACATTCTCGCCTCTATAAAGAGAAGACAAAGTTGATACACGATAAGATTCTCCAGAGGAAGAGCTTCAAAGAAGGAGACAAAGTCTTGCTATTCAAGGCTCGTTTCACCTTTAAGCATGGAAAATTCAACACTCGTTGGGATGGGCCATATTTAGTCACTAAAGTGCACAACTTTGGTATGGTAGAGCTTGTACATGAAGAAACCGGAGCCCAACTCAAAGTAAATGGCCACCTATTGAAGCTCTATCATGAGAACTAGAAACCTCCGTAAACACCAGGTTCCTTCTCTCCTTCACTTGTTTATTTACTTTGCTTTCTGACTAGTTGTGATATGTTTTGGCATATTACTTTGCTGAACAAGTGTGGGGGAGAACACATCTCAGTAGCAAAATAGTTGTGTTTTTAGTCTAATTAGTTGTTTTCCGCTTTAATAAAATTCCTTTCTAAGTTCTATCTATGCCCCTGAGCTTTATATTCAATGTGCGATTGTGTCTTGATTATTTCACAATGAGGATAATCTGATGTTTAAGTGTGGGGGAGGTTGTTCCAATCTGCAATTCTTGTTTGTGCATCATTTTCATCCATTTAACCACTTGTGCAAGTCAATTGTGCATAATATGATAATTTTAAACTTGGTAATTGAGGCCAATCGCTTGTTTCAAATGTTTCTGTCATTTTTCACCACGGTGAACTCTTTCTTTACTATGGTGACGTTGCGGAATTAATGTTTCGCTGCAGCAACGCCATCCTCTTTACAGAAACTGTTTTAAAATTTCCTCATTTCAATAATTCTCCCTAATTAGATTCTTTTCACTCTTGTATCTTGAAGATTTTATAAGTTTCAAAGTGGTCCCTGTGTTTTTGAAAATACCATCTATTTTTTTAATGATAGTTGGTTTCGACTAATTTCATTTTCAATGTTTTCAACATGAAGTAAGTGAGGGTATGCTAAAAAAGTAGCACTTTATGTTTTTAAACCTTGAGATTGTTAATTGAGATGTTAAACTTGTTAGAAGGATATTTGGGCTTGAATTCTTTCATTTATGTGTGTATCTACTTAATTTCACATCTCTCTAGAGCTTGTTTTAATTCTTGATCAAAGCTTGATGAACTAGAATTTTGTTAACATGATAGAGGCATTCTTTCAAAACCTTACTTCCCCAAACACAAGCCTTAAATGCTTAACCATTGCTAGCCCCTTGAGCCATATTTTTTAGTACATGCAGATGTTTTAATATTGTTGTAAATAGTTTATTTCTAGTTCTTATTTTAAGTCTATCGAAAAAGGAAAAAAAACGGAAAGCTTTCTTAAAAGAAATTGGTTATTGAGGAAAGCCAAGGAAGTAAAGAAAGTAAAACATAAAATCAAAGGGCTTCCTCCAAAAAGAATGAAGAAAAGAAAAATTTGGAGAGCTTTCTTTAAAAAAAAGAAGGGGGTTTCTCAAAAGAAAAATGTTAAGTGATAGATTATGTTGTTGTTTGTGTAAATATTTTCTTACTCACAATTGACGTTTATTTCATAATTGTGGTGCATGTACTCATTTTTTCTTTTTTCTCTTCAATCCATTCATTTAGCCTTCCATACATTACAACCTCGAAAAGTCCTCTTGATTTTCAAAATTATAGTTCTTGTAGTGGAGAGACAGAACTATAACAAGCCTATGGTAGAGAATGGACTAAGAAGATTTTAGAGCGAACTTATCCCAAGACAAGTAAGTAGAGAGTTAAACAGTTTCCCTTGAGAGAAATCTCTTTTGCTCAATCTCTTGGATTAAATTATTATAGTGTTTATTTTCTTGGCACTCTTTCAGTCTGCTTTGGTTGATTTATGATAAAGTGGCTTTACCAATTTCCTACTCTCATTTTTAAGTATGGTCGGAATTTTCTTTTGCACTTGTGTCTGTTTGACTTTTATAAACTTTATCCATGAGTACAAAGATCTAAGTGTGGGAGAATTTGATTGAACCCAAGTTTCTTATTTAAATTGGTGATATTTTCATGGTTTTTACTACACTTCTTGGTTCTTATTTTTAGATTTATGCTTAATTTGACTCTTGAGTGCTTGCCTTTACTTTATGTAGTTTGAGAGTAAAATTGTCACAAATTATTATCAGTTGCACTAAATTAATTTTCTAAGAACAATTGATACTGTAATCTATAATTTTTTCATTGTAGGAGACTTAAGAAGAAGTAGAGTCAAGGAGGGAAGGCTGAAAATGATAAGCCAACAAGTCAACAGGTGCAACAGGAAGTTCACCACGGTAAGTTGATGTGTCGCCGTAGTAAAGCATAAAGAATTCACCTAGAGACTCTTCGGGTTAATTTTGCCACAGCGTGAGTTAATTCTGTCATTGCGGATGACTAGGGAGATTATTGAAGAAATCTTTTGAAAAAAGTTCACCGTGGCGAACTCTTCTTGTCGCCGCGGTGAACTTTTAAATACCTGAACTATTTTTGAAAGTTTACCCACTGTACAACCTGATCCATCAACCCGGTTTGTAAAAACCAACCTATTTTAGGTTAAGTTACAAGGGGAGAGCCGACAATTCAGAAATATACTCACTCTCTCTACCATCCAAACAACTCTTCTACATACACCCACGTCTCCTCTCATCCACACCACTATTTTGCTCCTTCCACAATCAACTACTACCATGGATGCTTCCAATGGGTTCTCGGTTGTGAAATCTCCCGGAGTTATGCTTAGCTAGGCACCTCTCTCCTCTTGAAGATGTAGCAATGGCTTGAGTTCAATGGGCTTGAAAAGGGAGTAACTTAATCTATGTTTGGATATGATTTATGAACTCCTAAGTTTAGGAATTATAATTTGTAGTTGAACATTCTTGGTTAGAGTTTAATCAAGTGTTGGATATTCAATGTGTTGTTGGGATTTGTTGATGTAAAACTTTGAGCTTAAATATATTAAGTCTCATATATGTCTATTTGTGATCTTGTTGAATCTCTTTTATCTTGCATAATTGTATTTGATATTAAGTTGATTTGAGATCCCAAATGACTTGTTGCATTGACTTACCCACTACACACACTAAGGGCATTTAACAAGGTCCTAAGAAACGGAGTTCATTGATTAAGAGGATACTATCACCATTTGATCATTTTTTTTATCTTATCGTTTTCCTATTCCCAAAATTCAAAAAAGTATTTTTTATACATTTTTCTTACAATTCATTTAATTTTGTCAAGATTTCCAAAGATCAAACCCCCTTCCTTGCTAATTTAGCTTGCATATCATGACGCATAGGTTAGCATAGATCCATTTATTAGGTTCCAATTAAGTGAAACAACTTTAGGTTGCATTCTATATTGCAATGCTTAGAATTAAATTTTTTATTTGACCTTCAAGGGTAAGAACAAAAAGGTTTCGAATCACCTCCTCCGCTTTCTAATCATGCAGGTTAATTTAGCGAGTTTGAAGCTCTGAATGGATCATGCGGTCTTTTGACATTTTTGGGATATTACCGCACGTGGGTAGTTTCCTATTTTGTATTTTTATAGTCTAGTGGCTCGTGAGCTATGTTTATGTAGATACGCTTTATGATTTTGTAAGTTAACTTTTGATTGCCTTGTGTTTTATAAATGACTTTATGTATGAATGTTTTCATACTATTGTTGAGATTGTCTTGAGTGGACTTTAAAGTCCTGAAGTTGTGGTTGGATGTGAATATAGAAGTGTGTTTGAAATTATTTGTAGCTTTTTTTTGGATTTTTAAAACACAACCATTATGCTGTCAAAATTTTTTAAAAAAAAGAGAGAAAAGAATAGATATTCAGTTAGCCTTGCATAGTTAGATTAAGGATACCGTGAGTGTCCTTAACCCAGTAATGGGGCGGTTGTCATGGACTCGATGTGGTACCGGGTCATGATAACATAGCTAATTAATTGACAAGTGGTAGTAATGAGTGAGTGACAAATGACATAGCTAATTAATTGACAAGCAGCAACAATGAGTGAGTGATAAATGGCCTAGCCTAATGGTGACATTTCATAGTTTATGGAGTGCAAAAATGTGATACATGCTTAGTGACAAATGTCAATGGAAGGCAGACACATCTTGCACCTAATTGAACTAAGTATGTGCAGGAAATGTTTCTACTGCGTTTTCTCTTCTTTCTTCATCTATTACCATCGAAAACTTGTTCTATCTTACAACCCTATGTTTTTTTTGAGTTTTTCTGAATTATCATGTCAGAATAATGCATCAAGGAAGCTAGATCTTGCTATCTTCTATGTGGCTATCTTCTTGGTGCCAAGATCATCCTAATTTCACCTTGATCTTGGAATTATGTTTGTTTACTTGGAAGGCTAGATTGTCTTGTTCATTGAAGTAAGAATTTAAGTTAAACATGTAAGTGGAATTCTAAACTTGATGGCACATAGTAATAAAAATTCTATGATGATTGAATTAAGGTAGACTATGTGTTGTGTTGATGGTATAATGAGTTCTGGAAAATGCTGCTTGTTTGACAGATTCTATTCTGGTTTCTAATGCATAGAAGACAATGGTTTATGAGCTACCAAATGAATGATTTTGAATTGGAATTGGATATGAAATTGATGAAAATTGAAGTATAATTAAGGTATAATTGAGGTGTAATTAATGGACTATGATGAAGGTGTTTTGAATTTGGTATACAGATGTAAGAATTTGGAAAATTGATGAAAATTGGACAATACACCTTCGGATTACCTATCCCGCAATCGTTGGAGCTACATAAGCTCCTTCCCATGATCTTGAGCAATGCCTTGAAGTGAGAAAAGTTTCGTTTTGAGTGATATTTGAACCAACTAAGGATAAGTTACTTTACTTAGGTGCATTTGGAATTGATTGGGGCTTGAAATGAACCTAGTTTGATGTTGGATTAATTGGTTAAAGGTTGAATAAGTTTTAGATTGTTTATTAAGGTGATAACTTAAGGAATGGATTGTTTGATACCAATGTATCTAATTTTGGAGTTTATGAGTTGTTCAAGGGATGAAGGTGTTCTTATGAATCCAATGATCCAAAGGATATAAGAATGTAAATTGGATATGAATGTTTGAGAATTGGGAATTTGTGTGAACACATATAATGCAAATGCTTAAATTCATAAGGCATATTGAATTTTTTCAGATATGAATAAATGTATTCAATTTGAGCATAAGGAAATAAATTCATACGTTTTGCATTATTTCTCTATTATGTGATTTTGAAATGTGATATGTTTTGTTTTAAACTTGCCAAGTCCTAGTTGTGGATAAATAGGTATGTTTAAAAAGGTCTGCAACTGCTTCTGTACTTAGGCACTATGATGTCTTCTGTTCTTAAATACTACAGTGTCTTTTGTTTCAGAGACCTAAGTCTCTTCTATTTCTGTTGATACTAATCATAGGTATCTTCTGTTCTGTTCCCCTTAACCATTTTTGAAAAAGGATTAGCAGGCAATTCTGTATGTGTTTCGATATTTGTTCTTTTCTAATGCATTATATCTTGTTTTGACACAATTATGTTATGCTCTAATATAATAATGTTCTGTTATGATACAATTATGTTTTGTTCTGTTATGATGAAATTAATAATCAGATTATTCTATAATATGGATAATCAAAGATTGCTTGTGATATGACATGAATTAGCACATGTAAATGCTAGATGACTGTTGAAAGTAGTTGTTATCTTATATCTTGTTTAGTTATTCCCTACTAAGCTATATGCTTAGTACGGTAGTTTTTCCTCCATTTAGGTCTCGATAGAAAGGATTAAGGATAGGACATCTGCAGTAGCCAAAGAAGGACGTGTTATGTTTTGGAAGATGTTATGTTTGTTTTTAGTTGTATCTAATATTATAAGACATATTTATATTTTGTATAAATAGTTTGTAATAACTATAATACAAGATGGTTTTGTATTTAAGGCATGTATTTGATAAACACAATGTGTATATTTTTTTCTGTTTATAATTCAGCAACTTATGAAATGTAAAGTATGTTGCCTTATTATCTAGGAATTTATGGAATATCTTGGTATGTTTTAGGTTTGTTTGTGTAGCATCCGTATATCTTCCTAGGGGGTATTAAGGTGTTACATTTACCTACCTATACCTCCAAGTTATAGATGGATGAAGCGTGGTTCTTTGTAATATGGTCAAACTTTGCCTCCATCTCTTCTGACTCTTTTCTTGTCTTCTTTGACCTTCCTCTTAGCTTGAGAACTTTGAATCCAATACATCTATTAACTTCTCCATTTGTTCTCCAACGACCTAAGTCGATCTTGTTAAAATTTGAGAGGTTCTTGTGTTTTCACTTGGCCACCTGCATTGTTAGTACTCCACAAAAAATTTGAGTGATTTTTTCACCCAAGATTTTAAGTGTTAGAGTATGGATTGTTACCTCGTTGTGGCTGACCTAAATAATTTACTTGTTCTATACCACTCGCTCCTAGCAAGAAACCTTTAGTTGTGCTATAGTTGTCTTGCCCACATAATTCACATTGTAACTGCATGGTCTTGAATTTGGATAAAGAAGCTCCTTACATGTTGCTCAACTACTTGCCGAGGGCAGCAATTTGTGCTTTCAAGGCTGTCACTGAGTAAAGTGGAATCATTCCTTTTTACCCCTTAGACCCTTGTCTACTTCTTTGATTTAACCATATACAATTGTTACTCGCCAACTTTTCTAAAAGGTCACGAGCTGCATCAATTTCATTTCATTTCTAAATTTCACCTAACAATATACAGTTGTTGAGAGATACAATTCTTGATACAACATAACTAAGACATTTGCAGGTACAACTGATCTTGACACTAACCCATGTCCAAATGCAAAGGTTACTTCAATTAGACTAGCTAGATAAGTTAGGTGTCCCTAGTACCTGAAAATTAACATTTGCAATTTTGATGAGTTTTGCGAATTCAGTAAGTAAACCATCATCGATGTGCTTACTTAAAAAAGAACACAAATATCACAAGTATTTCATATTATCCAACTTTGTATACCGCATCATTTAGAATCAAATCTCATATATCACATCATTAAGTATTGATTACTTGCTCACATTATACATCATTTTTCAATAAGTACATCATGAACTACAAACATTTCAAGTAGTCTATTTTAGAATAATCCAATTATTTATTTCAATCATTCATATCATCAACTTGTACACAAACATTGCATATCATTATATCAACTTAATTTGTTCATTCTTCGCAAACATTCACATGATATATGTAATGATATAAATATTCAAATGCACATGAAGCTTCACTTTGATTTTTATTTTGTTGTGACTGAGCGCTTATTTAACTTTCCTTATCTATTGTGGATACCAGGCTCATTTTAGATATTGTCCCGTACCCATTGTGGATACCAGGCTCATTAATTATTAAGCCTGTGGCTCTTTGTGCATATTTATGAGCTTTAAGCTCTTTTTCATGTTAGTCACTTTGGTCATAATTCCTTTATCTAATCATGCATATTTATGTGATAAAATGCATCATTTCGTGTAATATGCTATCAATAACTTTCATTCAGTGTGCCTAGTTGTCTATCATATTCATCGAATTTAAGTCTGGCATTTAGCATTTAGTTAAGAACACTTTCCATATTGCATATACCGTTAAAAAGCACTTCTAGTACAATCCCGAATATCAAGATCCTCAAACCATCAATGTTTGGAATTATCACAATTATATCAATAACAATTCAGTAATTGACATTAATCGAAACAATTCAATCATTGTGAGGAAGCGTCAAGGTTAACTCACAGTATGCTCCAGATAAGTTATTGTCTTAGTGAACTGGCAATGTCCGAATGTTGGCGATCACTTTTGTATCTATCTTCTTGCAATACACACACAGAGTTCACAATTTATTAAGTTATCAATCATAGGATTACTCAGTCATTCACATTTATATTAATCATGTTTCAATGCATGCTCAATTGACTATCTCGGGTATGTATTCTTATTCACAAATCTTGCTCATTCATTTATCATAGCTTGTATATAACTTGTTTGGAATCAGTTTATGCTTTAGGTAAGTTTGATTATCCTAAATTCATAAATCATACATTCATCAATTCTTTCCAAGCATTAAGTATTCACACAATTTCCCTATTCTCATTCAATTATACCCAATTCATTCTTATATCCTTTGAATCACATTTGCTTTCACATAAACATCTTTATACCATTAACAACTCATACTTCTCAAACTCATATACATTGATATCAATCATTCCATTCCTTAACTTATAACCTCAATTAATAACTTAAACTTATCAAACACTTAATCACTTAATCAAGCAACTTTCTAGGTTCATTTCAAGCCCTAATCAAGTCCGATTACACCATTATAAAGTGTCTTATCCTTATATAGTCCAACAATTGCCTAAAACCAACTTTTTCTCCTTCAAAAGTACTTCCCAAAACTGTAGGAAGAAGCCTTATAAATCCCACAATCGTGGGATGAGTGAATCGAAGGTTCACTCACCTATGGCCTTCATTTTGCTTCCAATTTTTACTCCTTCATACTCGATCCAACACACCTTCACCAAAATCCATCAATTTCACTTCAATTCTACCTTATACATGCTTCAATCCCTTATAAAATTCATGTCCAAACCCAATTCAAAAATCATTCATTAGATAACTCACAAATCATTATCTTTCACACATCAAAATTAAAACAGAAACTATAATTCACTATCAATTATATATCCTAGTTTTGTTGCCATTTCAAGATCACTATATTAGCAACTTTCTTTAACATAAATTTACCTTCATTATTCCTCAAATCCTAATTTAATTCATCCATAAAACAATCCATAACCTACTGTTCATACATTAAGAACACAATAGAAAAGTATCCAAGTTCATACAGAAATTTCTAGCACAATTCATCATCAATATCATATACAATTCATCCCAATTTCATCATCATAAATTATCTATTATAATATTCCATAAATTTCAATCTTTTACTTACTTGTCTAGGTAAAATTCCAGGCCAAAGATTAAGCTAATTGATCTCTCCATGCATGCAAGATCATCCAAGCACAAAGTGGAAATAGATTGGTTCTAGTAAAAGCAAAGAGATGATAACATATTATAGCTATCTTTTAGCATAATTTTGTATGAATCTTAAAGTGATTATGAATAGAAGTAAAGTAAAATTTCAAAGTTATAGGGTTATGAGTGTATTTCAGAAATGTGAGGAAGGAGGAAGAATGAATTCTAGTAGAAACATCTAAGGAAAGCCTTTGCCATTTACATGTGTCATTTGCTGAGTTAAGATAAGTGTCTCCTTATTTAAGGACACTTGTCCTATAAGGAAACAAGCTACATGTCTTCCCCTTAAATGGCACACATTCCTTCTTCTTATTCTGCCATATGTCCTCTTATTAAGCTACTATATGTCACTTAATCTCTATGCCAAATGTCACTCAATTATATATGCCAAATGTCACTCCCTTTATAGGATTTGTAATCCTAATTTTCTATGTATCCACTTGTCTTGCCACTTGGCATTTTACATAGACTAAATATAAATTTTAATTCATCAATTTCTCAATTGTATCAATAAATTCCAAGTTACCAATTATAGTCCATCAATTCTTATCATTGGTAATCCAAAGTACAAGGCACTGGAATTGCACATTCATGTCAGATTCATTTTAGTTTCATACCCCATAATATATTAATTGAGTGCAATTTGTCTAAATCACAATTCATGTGTGTATGCTAATATTATGCATATGAATACAATCATAAAGTCATATCATAAATGTACCAAATTCATTCTATATCATATCACTCATGTGACTCAATAATCTAACACTTTGGATCCTTTAATAATTTAAGAGAAGGGATATTATATTTGGCTTGCACTGAGTGAATTATACCATGCCTTTGCCCTACCCCTTAAGGTAAAAAAAACAATCTTAACCTCACAACATCATCAAACATCCCATTAAACCTGAAGGTATCACAAATCTCTAAGAAATTTGTAAAACGGACGTTAGGATATTCATTGGACAACCTATACAATTGCACACTACTCTGAAGTATGTTGAGGAGTGCTGGATTGATCTCAAAATTATTGGCTTGAATTGTTGGCCTTACAACTCCTTGAGGACTAAAACCTGGCCTCATAAAGTCCATCAAAGTCCTCTCAGCTCCACCTTACTCTCCTTTTGCCATATTCCTTTATATTTTGTCTTGATGTCTAGCTCTTCTTAGCTCTCTTTCGAGCCTTGTAATATCTAAAAACTCTTCTTCACTAAACTTGTTAGACCTTCGTGTGCTCCTTGTGTTCATGCACCTGCAAAAATGTAAGGAAAGTATTAAACACCCTTAAATCAAAGTCACCTAAACTAAGCAAGATGTTAAACAAAACAATCCCTGGCAACGGTGCCAAAAACTTTTTGATTGAAAAAACAAACTACTTATTTTATGCTAAAAATTGCAAGTATGCAGGTCATTAGTTGTAGTAAAAAGCAGATATCGTCCTATAGAGATTATGCTTAGGCACCAATTAGTTCAGATTGTGCTTTGTTTAAGACTCAAATTTGAATAATAAACTGAAAAGCAAACTAAATTAAACAAACTAGCAACTAACAAATAATATAATAATGGAAATCTGCTAACAGAATTAATCAAATTATGAGAGAGGAGATTTTACCTATTATTAATGCTAATCTAGCCATTTTTTCATTTATAGGGTGTCATTTCTAGATGATCATAGAGTTGTTTATCCTCTCTTGGGTTATAAACATTCCCTAAATTGTAAACCATAATCTAATTATGGACTTGTAATCTCTCAATTCATAAATTACCACAATTCTAATTAGTTCTAAAGCTCTCTAATAAATGATCTGGTTTCCCATGGGATATCTCTCCATGAAATTATGAACTAGATTGATTAAGTGGTCAATTAGATCGCCTAACTCTTGTTAATCCATTTTAATCATTTTTTTTCCAGTTCACCCTCTCGGTTTGTTACCAAAATATGCAAAACATTAATCAATCAAAACACCCAAATCAATTAAACACAATTAAACTAGATTAACAATAAATATAAGCAAAATCTTAAAGGAAAAGTTAAAACATCATTAACAACTCAAAATTCATAACCATGCAACCCATCTCAATCTTACACATTAAATGAATAAAAAGGTAAATGAGGTGGAATAAAACTTAGGTTCAGGAAAGCTGTGGCGTTGGGAGATCACCTATTCCGAGAAGCTTCAACTTCGAAGCCCTCCTCTTCTTTGTCTTTCTTTGGGTTTCCAAATGTAGGTTAAATGTAGACCCCTTTTAGGGTTATATCATAATCCTTTTATATTCTTTACCAATTAAGGTACCCTAATGTCTTTCTAGGGTTCGAAATGTTCCTCGAAAACGTGAATTTAAAAGTGACTCTATGTCTATCTACCCGCAGGCCATGATCATGGCCTTTGGTGCACGATTGTGGCCTATTTATCTACTCTCTATCACAATCATGCAAATTCCCTATGATTATGTGTAGCACCCCACTCCCGACGAGACCCGAACCCGACATCAACAGTGATATCTGAGCCCGTGACCCGCGAGGGTGGCG
>JANZLD010000002.1:61091836-61115616 GCA_026413575.1 Erythroxylum carthagenense
TAATGCATGGACAATGCAACATTTGCCTGTACCCAATCCTAACCCGATCCAAAATTACCAGTATACCCGTTACACCGGTAACGGGATGTTACATTATGGCCCTATGCTTGAGCTTCTATTGCAATCGTGATAGATTCCCCACAATCGTGGGCCTATGTTGGTGCTTCTGTCAAGATTGTGACAGATTCCCCACAATTGTGGCCATATTTTTAGTTCGAGTCTCATTCGAAATACTTCTAAATGCCCTGTAATACTAACAAACTCATCACAGCACCTCATATATATATATATATAATTTAAGCTCAAAAATGTATTCTCACCCAAAGAACACTTAAAACACAAATATTTATGAACTAACATAATTCTTAACCTAAACACACACTAAACAATCAAATTAATCACTATACACATATCAAATTACCTGTAAAAATACAATTCAATCTACACCTATCAAAGCTAAGAAAAAGGGCTTTGTCCACAAAGTATCCAATAATAGTATTAACTACCTAAAGGCACTTGATTGCAACACTTCAATGGGTAGGGAAATAACTTTATTACTAGCACCTGGGTTATAGGAGATGAAGGAGAGCTTGATGTTAAGAAATTTATCACCTATAACCTGAGACTAAGTCTTCCTACCTAGTGAAGCTTTAGGCATATTAGTGGTCTATCCAAGACTAAAATAAGAACCTGAAGTTTTGAAGGATAACTGTGAGGAAATGGGTGAAGGAATTGGAATCATGAGAGGTGATAGGGGTGTAAAAACATTCAAAATAGACAACATGGGAAGGGGGCAAGGGAGGCATTAGTAGAGCTCAACTTGGCATGGACAAGACGGAAGCTAGTGTACAAAGGTGGAAAGTGTCCTCCCAAAGATTTTTGTCAAACTAAGGTTTGAAGAAGAGGGGGACATTGAAATGAAAAAGGAAAAGAACCATTGTGTTGGGTAAGGGAGATTCAACTAATCGATCCTAATCTGTAATCAAGCAAGGCCAGAACATTAAAAGGGAAAGACAAAATAAATTGCTCTTAGTATGAGTTAGGAAGTGAAGTTGTTAGGAATGCCACAATAGTTGGATGGAAGGGAACTAAGAACAATGAACCGAAGTTGAGAAAAAGAAGAAGATTTGGAGCAAGCAATAGAATAATAAGGATGGGTAGAAGCATTATACTAGATTATTGGGTTAGTAACTTTAGGAATGAGGCATAAGAATTTCTTATTAATCTCCTTTAGTAGCTTACCTTTGTTAAAAAAATTCAAGAATTCATCATTCACCATAATCTTTATAAAGAGGTCATGCTTTTTGAAAGAGACAGCTAGTAAGTTCATCGAGGCCTAGAGCCTTATCAAGACTCAACTCAATAACGACTCTCTCAATGTCTTAAGCATTCACAAAATCATTTAACATCTCTATTTCATCTTTAAAGAATTGGTTGCTGATAAAAACCTAAATAATTGCACACATGAGGCACTTGAGGCTTGAGTTCCTATACAATTCTAGAAGAAAGTAACTACCTTTTCTTTCAAATCATTTTGAGATGTCACCAAAGCACTATATGATTGATTAAGAAGCATATCTTATTGGAATTCCTTCGTACCAGTATCAAATTGTTGAAAAACTTTGTGTTTTTATCACCATTTTTAAGTCACTGTTTGCATCAATCTTTCATATAGTGACTAGTATAAGGTTGATATTAATATCTGAACCCAAAATTGAATTACATGAGTTATTAAATCTTTGTTTTATGGAGGAATCCAAATCGATTACTACTCTTTAAATATAAACATGAAACGACAACGTCGTTCATTCCCATCTTCAACCCTGTTCCAGTGTTCCTATATCCTTATAATACTTCGCAGACGAAGGCCCATAGCCACACACTCTATCCCTCCTGCCACCGTCCAACGCCGTTGACGATCAGCGAAAATGCTGGCTGTCTCCATGGGGTAAGAATATTCATTCATTAATACAAATGCAATACGCAATCTCTCTTTCTGTATTTGCTAAATGGGTATTGAATAGTGAGAGTTTTTAACAAGCAGAAGTTGGTGTACTGGAATTCCAAGAAAGTGTTTGATGACTTCTCCTTCATTAGTTCGTCGCTTTCGTCGCTACTGTACCTTCTCCTTGTCACAACCCATAACTCCTCCTTCAAGTTCTGTAAAGTATTTCTCCTCTCTATCTCTGTTTTCCCTTCAAATGTTCATTCATTGGTTTCCATGGGAGGATTAGTTACTTGAAAGACTAGTTCTTAACTACAGGAATGGCATGGTAATAGATATGTTGGTTGTCTTAGGTATTTTCTCTTACTTTCTCCTTTGTTGGATAAATATCCTTTTAGCTGTGAAAGAACATATTAAAGTTTCCGTCTTTCTCTTTCAGGAAAAGAATAGTGTCTGGAGTCCAGCCCACAGGATCTATACACCTTGGCAATTATCTTGGTGCTATAAAGAATTGGATTGCATTTCAGGTTTCGTTTGCATCATTCTTAGCAAATCCCATCATAAGTAGAACTTTAAATACTGCTTCCTCTTTCTGTTATCTGCTCTTGCAATTGCTTTTTTGTTTCTCCATAGCTATTTCAATTTTTTTTCTTTTAAAGATTTGAACTTTTGATCCAAGTGGTAATGATAGAGAACTCCTAAATGATGCCTTAACTATTTCTTGGCCTTTAATTTTGATTGCATTCTGTATTTGATCTGCAGGATACTTACGATACTTTTTTCTTCATAGTCGACCTCCACGCGGTATGTTTCAATATCTGTTAAAGTTTGTAAGCTCAACATTGTGCATTGTGCAACCTAGATGACATAATGGACCCTTGTAACAATTATGAAATCATTGTGATGTTTATGTCCTTTAAATTTCTTTCTTGGGCTCTGTTTACCAGCTAGGAATATTGCTTAACTCGTAAGTGATGCTTGTTTCCTTTGATTAAAAGATTGATCATCCTTAAATTGATGGCATTTCAAAGAATGTACTTTATAGATGCATTTGAAGCAATCATTAACAATGGTTTAATGTCCTTGCCAAAGTATTGGAATCAAGTGAAGATAAGAAACTTAAGCAATTTACAAGGTTGTTTAAAAAAGGGATCTGATTTGAGGTAGCCTATTGGAGAGTAAGAAAGTAGTCGAGCTATATTAATTAAATCTTCATGACGGAGAGATGCAACTAAATGAAGTTGCTACTTATGTGGATTACCAACTAATTTGAAGTTAGTCAAATCCCAGTCCTTTTATGTAATAAAAAGCATTTCGGTTTTAAGAAGCTGCCTAAATATTATACAGAATCTGGTGCAGAAACTTTTTAAGTTTTAGACTTAGTTTACTTGCATTAATTATTATGAAAAAAATGGTAAACTCCAATATGGATTAATTACTTGACTTTTACGGGGTTGAATATATGGGAAATTAATTTGATTAGTACTGATGGATGACTTTGTAAAACAGCTAATATAATGTGTTCCATGCTAAGACAGGGATACACTCATTCTTCGATTTCATTCTTCTTGGTTTTGGAGTAACTTCAGGACTAAGATTCAACCTTTGCTTTAGTTTTGTTTATTCTGTAAGTTGACTTTTCTTGTTTCACTTAATTTTGAACTATTATTACTTTTATGATTGTAGATTACATTGCCATATGATACTCAACAACTAGCTAAGGCTACAAGAGAGACTGCAGCAATTTATTTAGCTTGTGGCATTGACACTTCCAAGGTTTTTCAGCTATTATTCCTCTATTATTTTCATGGCAAGCAGTATTTAAATATACAAATTTGGTGCTATTTGTATTTATTTAATTTCTCTGATTTTTGCATGCAGGCTTCTGTATTTTTACAGTCTAATGTCCGTGCTCATGTTGAACTTATGTGGCTCCTAAGTTCTGCCACTCCTATTGGCTGGCTAAATAGAATGATTCAGTTTAAAGAGAAATCCAGGAAAGCTGTGGGTATTCATCTCCACTGTAATATTGAGTTGCTCATGTTTCCTTGAATGCCTATTCACTAGAATGGCTTTGTAAGCCTTAGCTATCTAGTTTGTATTTTCATACATTAAAATGGTAAATATGCAGTGGGTTCTAGACTGCCCTTGATTGTGCAATCATCTTCTTGCCATAGTCATATTCTTAAAAACCTTTTTGCTAAATAGTGTTCACTTCTTATGATTCTACTTCTACCTGTAATATTAACATAATCACTATGTCATTGTAGCTGTAGTTAATAATGTTATCTGTACATTTCCTGTTTATTCTACTATTGTCATCTTTGATTTCATAGAGATCGACTCTTATGATCTGCACTTGATCTTTGTAGGGAGACGAAAACGTTGGAGTTGCTCTTTTGACATATCCTGTTCTGATGGCTTCAGATATTCTTTTATATCAGGTGGCTACATTTTTCACATGTGAAGTGAAAAGCTATGCATTTGTTGGAAGATTTTATTGAGATTTTCCCCCAAGGTTACATGTTTTGGAAACAATAAGAATGGAAAAGGAGGATGACTGAAGTTGAATCATGGAGTTTAATGTCTTATATAGTGCACCTTATTTTGATTTAATCACATCATTTCATGTTTAGATGTTTATAAGAAGTGATAATTTGCTGGGAGTGCACGATCCTTACGTGTTTGCAGTGTGACTCCACAGTCTGACTTTGTACCAGTTGGTGAGGATCAGAAGCAACATCTGGAGTTGACTCGTGAGTTGGCTGAGCGCGTTAATTATTTATATGGAGGAAGAAAGTGGAAAAAATTGGGAGGGTAAGCAATTACTTTTTGGCGTGGTTGGAGATTCCTTGTAAAGATTATATGTTGCGATGCCCTTATTTAACTTTTACTGAAACTTGGTGTTCTGGTGTCAGGCGAGGAGGACCCATCTTTAAGGTGGATATTTTGTTTCCATTTTATACTTTCCAGTGTCATCATGAATAAGGAGTAATTAAAGCAGTTTTTGGACCTTAATGTAAATTTTTTTGTGTAGGTTCCTGAGCCACTTATCCCACCTGCTGGAGCTAGAGTTATGTCTCTTACTGATGGGCTCTCAAAGGTTGTCTGCAATTAATTTTAATTTGGAGATTTGAATCTTTAAATCGTAGGCATACCATGTTTTTTTTGGCACTGTTGGGGGCACTTACTACAATTGAAAATTGCTAAGATTAGATAATGAGCCAGCTGTTTGTATCTTCAAGCTTATTTTAGAGATTTACATGATAGATTTCATCTTATATGTTCTATGTTCTGCTGTCTTGTTATTGCCTTTTCTATTTCAATTGATACTCTCATCTTTTGTAAGTATAAGATCCTTAGTTGCCTTAATAATCACAAGGCATAACTGGTAGAGGAAGTAATTCTCCATTAAATTATTCTTGTACTATTCTTTCTCTACCTCATAGAAAAAATCTCTTCATGACTTCTGAGATAAGTCACTGTAGTATCTTGGTATGCTGTTTATGTTTGCTTATTTAGTTAGCACAGTGGCAAAGCACCCTACACTTTTCCAAGAAGTTGGGTGTTCAATTCTTCACCAAGGTGTGAGGGCTTTGGGTAGTTACTGGATTTGCACGTTTACAATTTATGAAAAGAAGAATCTAAGACAACTGGCATGCGTGACATAGTTCTCCAATTGATGTTGCAATTAAGATTTAGCCCTACAATGGTCAATAGACAAGGAAGGGAAACCAAGGTGGTATTTAGTTCTGTTCTTGGTCATGTTCGGAGCTTTTATGATTTCATAAACTCCCAAAAGCTGATTATAGGTTTAAAAAAGAAAAATTGGCTTTTGACCATTGCTGGGAGTGATTCTATACACTTCCTGTTGGAAAGATCTTGTCAGGGATACATCCATTCTTCATAAGGGATGTGAAGCCTTGCGGGTATGATGATTGCCCAGAATAATAATTGTGCTCTAGTTTTCCTTCTACTGTATCTTTTAAGTAAAGATGTGAAGAAACAATTCTGTTTATGACAATGTTGTCCATGAAAAGATTGGCTGTTACTAGTTTACTGTATGTATATTCCTGTGCCTGTTTTTTTCTATCAAACTGTGGCTCATGATTTTTGTGCTTAATTCCAATTTATAGTTGATCACTGTAAGCAGTAAAATGTAAAAATGTTAACTGATGAAATAGAAAACTGCTAAATATCTAATTATTCTTTTCTCATCATGTTTCAGACACTTAATGACATTTCCCTGTGATTCAATCTTGTAGATGTCCAAATCGTCACCTTCTGACCAATCTAGAATCAATCTTCTTGACTCAAAAGATGTGAGTTCACACACTTTACCTATGTATTGTAATTTGACTACTATAGTGTTTAAAATTATTAATTATTGTAGAAGTATATAAGCCTACAGATCTTTTCCCTTAACAATAATGGGTACTTTTAATGTTCCCACTGCAGTAATTTAATCTGTTTTATTCTTTGTAGATCAACCAATTATACTGTAATCTGTTATTTTATTTCTAAATTATAGCATATCTTCTCTTTCATATCATTTTTTTCCCCAAAGAATCTTGCCTCCCAGACCAATTGAGACTGTTTAAGTGAGTGGGAGTTGGAAAAGATGTTTGCAACTATGAAGCATCATCAGTGTTAAATTTGGAGACTCGAAACCAATAAGGTCTAGTGCTTCAGTGAATCGGGAAACCGAGTATTTTAGTTCTGTAGTTAAACAGCTTAAATAGTTTTTAGGAATCAACAATAAATGGTGAGGAAGCATGAAATCCAGGATACTCAAAGTCATTTCAAAGCAAAGGATTGGAGTTTGGAAGTTGATGTTTTATGGGACCTGATATTTTATCCTTTAACCCAAAAGTGTGAAGCATGGAAATCAAGATTTTAGGTTTATTTCTGTTATATTGTAGTTGTTGTAAGTTTGCTATTTTGATTAATGCCTATGGTTGGTAGTGATTAATTTGTTCCCTCATGAATCTTTGATTGTGAGAACTTGTCTAAACTGTTAATGAGAGATTCTAATGTTATTTCTATTTTACTTCCTCATTAAGTTTGACGTTTTATGTTCCTTTTACACTTGCAGATGATAGCAAACAAGATAAAACGTTGCAAAACGGATTCCTTTTCATGGTATTCTATCCAGAAGGGGGAAATTGTTTTTCCTTCCTCTGTGAGTTTTCTTACAGGAATGATCTATTCTGTATTGTGTTTCAAAATCTCATGTGCTGCTTTTTCCTCTTCTTGCAACTCTTACAGCTTGGAATTTGACAATCCTGAAAGGCCTGAATGTAACAACCTTCTTTCAGTATATCAGCTTATTTCTGGCAAGACAAAGGAGGTGATGTAATTAATATGTTGTTTGCTTAAGCTGCTTTATAATTCTTCCATTTCTGAAACTTTCTATCTTGAATTATCTTGAGATATTCCTCACTCGATTTCCGTTGGTATATATGGATGGCAGGAAGTTCAACTGGAATGCCAAGATATGAACTGGGGAACATTTAAATCTATTCTGGCAGATGCCTTGATTGATCATCTTCATCCCATCCAGGTTTTTATGCATAATAACTTGTTCTTATTTACCGTTGATTAGGATTTTGAATTTGCATTTCAAAATGTAACTGATGTCTCGTTTTGCCATTAACAACACTAGTTATTAGCGGGGACAAAAAGTAGGTGCAATTATTTCTTCAATCACCATATCATATTAGCGGCATTAATTTCCTTTTGGTAGATTCTGAACCTGAGATTGAGCTGACTTCAGCCTGTGAGGAAAAAATGTGAAAATGCAGCTTGTTAACATAACATGCTAAGATGGTTATCATTAACTTGATAATAAACACATGTTTTGGGACCTGCTTAATCAAATGCAACCTGATTTAGAAAGGATGCTGTTTTCCATATACAATAAGCTATGATAGATGAGAGTTCTGTTAGCATGTGATCTGCTAAATATAGTTTTGAATTAGATATGCTAAACATACTTTGAAACTAGCTAAATTACCTCTGATGTTGCAAATTAGCCCTGATGCTATGTAAAAGTAGAGATAAAAAAGAAAGAGAAAGAAGAAGAATATATTTAATGTGTTCGAATATAAAACTTATTCCACACACAAACCAAAAAGGTAGTAAGGTATTTTATTCATTAAATTTGTCCCATTTATCTATGATAGTGGACAGTATGATGTGCCATAAAAAGATAACAAAATTTTTAAGCAATATCTAAATAATTCTAAAATGTTCCTATGTTGGATACATAGTAATACCTATATATCAAATAGTAAAGTTTCAACGGTCACCCTCAAGTTTGTAAATAGATGTTTTTTAAGGAAGGACAGTCAATCTCTTATTGCTGAATTTTTTAAAAATAAACCATAAAATTACAAAAGGAAAACCAAACCTGAAAGTAAAGGAACAAGCATCTTGGTTGCAGAAGAATAGAGGTAAAGAGAGAGAGAGAGAGTAGAAAAGAGATATTTGCTGGAAAAGAAGAAATGAGGGTAGATAGAACGTATGTTAGAAAAGGGGAAAGACAAGAATTGAGCGAAGGTCGGTTATTGGAAGGAAAGATAAAAGTAGAGGTAATGGCACTTTCTATGGGCTACTAGAAAGAAAGACATATTAGTGCTGATGCTCTCAATGGACTATTGGAAGGGAAAACAGAGCAGATGTAGTGATGCTCTCAGTGGACTATAAGAAAAAAAGACGAGAGGACTTTACTAGAAGACACAAGATATCAATGACAAATGAAACACTAAAGATTATAAAGAAAAAGAAACAAATGTTGTAATTTAGGTTTTAGGATATGAACTTTAGGCTTTGAAGAAGAAAGATGAAACAGAGGTTAGTGATTCAAGTTTTAGGATCGAAGCGTTAAGTCCTAAAAGGAAGAAATAGAAGTTTGATCTCAGGATTAGAAATTGGTTCTAAAATTCTGTCAGATTAGATTTTAGACTATCTCAGGATCAGAATTTGGTTCTAAAATTATGTCAGATTAGATTTTATACTATGTTAAGTTTCATATATTGTGAAAACAAAGATACAGAAGACAGAGAAAGGTGAAAAACATATGCAATGGTCTAACATGGTTGGACTGTAAGTTTAGTTCATCTATTTATAAAATTTAGGGTAATAAACGTTCTATACATAATAATGTTCTTGTACTAAATGATAAAGCAGATACTTTTCTTTGATGTTATAATTCCATCTGTCTTCCATTTGTAAGGTTCCACTAAATTTTTCTTTCCAATTTTTAGTCAGTAAACATAAATTGTATGAGAGAGGAATGAGCAGGAAAGAACTCATTTCATGGCAAATATTGAAATCGTTGTGGCCTTTGAAAATGAATGGACGAAGACTCTACTTTTCATCTTAAAGTGAAAAAACCATGTTATTTAACATTAGCAAGTCAAAGAGTTACACTGGCAGTACTCCGACATTGAGAACCTATCTAATCGGATAGTGCCAATGCTACCAGCCCGCTATTGATAGTTGATAGCTCTCATAGATTTGAGCTGGCAGGACAATTCTTTGTTTATTTTCTTTCAAAACGCGTGATTTTCTCAGCAGATACTTGATTTGAAGATAATTAATACTGATACTACTCCGTGATGAATGTAGCATCATTTACTAACTACAGGAAAGATCTACTTTGTAGCTCTTTAGTATGGTTGTTAATTTGTGATGCTTTCTTTCGACTGGGCCAAATTGGTCTTCAGTTTAAATGTTGA
Organism: Erythroxylum carthagenense; assembly: GCA_026413575.1. Taxonomy (NCBI): domain Eukaryota; kingdom Viridiplantae; phylum Streptophyta; class Magnoliopsida; order Malpighiales; family Erythroxylaceae; genus Erythroxylum; species Erythroxylum carthagenense. The sequence continues at coordinate 61,101,524 of JANZLD010000002.1, forward strand.
TGTCCTCAATCTGAACTGAAGACCTAGGTTTATAATTCTGCAGGTTCGGTATGGTGACATAATATCTGATTCAGCTTATTTAGATAAAGTCTTGGATGAAGGCGCTAGTAGAGCGTCAGAAGTAGCAGATACTACTCTTAATAATGTATACCAGGCAATGGGATTCCTGCGAAGATGAGAAACAGTTGGTATCATCCAAAAGCGTCTATAAGACAACAAACTGGAGTTATTAAACTTCTGGAGCATATTTTGACAGCAATTTGTTGAGTACACTCATAATCAGGTGTCTTCTAGCATGACTTGTAAACGAGGGTTACAATTGGTAGAATTGCCTCGCGTTTTTCTTTGATTTCCCCAACCATTTAAGAGTCCTCGTTGAGCTGATTTTGCAAGTCCAATTTCATGGAAGTTGGTAAAATTTTATTTTCTGTTATCTCATTGTTGTTTTCCTTTATTCTGCAACTTAAATTTGATATAGGTTCACTTTCTTTTTACTTCTCGTCTAATGTGAAATGCATGTTCACATGATTGCTATATGGCTGAACTAGGCGTTCAAGGAATTCCTATCACAACTTAAATTAGTATAAATTGCACTAAGCATGTATTCAACCAAACTTTTAAATATTGAGATGGTAACTCTTTTTTTTAATATTTAAATGTTTTGAAGAATATTTTGACATCAACATTAAACTTAACATTCTTTTGCTCAATAGCTGCCAAATACATTTTATATCTTCTTAAACTACGCTCAGTTATATTGAAATTTGTAGTAACATACTCTCAATTTTATACAATTTTACTGTAAAAGCTAAGCATGAATATTTGGACAAAATAAGACTCGCGAACTATCTCAAGGAATTAAAAAAAAAAAATACAAGCAAAGGAGAAAGGATGCCACAAAATGATGATATACAAACGTGCCAGATGAGGTTTTTCCCTTTAATCACCTGGCATCTAACCTTGTAACAGTGACTTGGTTTACAGAGAACGACTCGTCTTGCTTTCCTGAAGATGAATCAGTTTCAAAAGGACTCCTACCAAGGCAGAACCCTGGAGTTCTAGGCTGAGGCATTGTTGCAGTTTCACTGCTTAACATTAAGACCACAGACGACATTGCTGGCCTATCTTCTGCACGTTCTTGAACACACAAGAGACCTACTTGTAAGCATCTTAAGACTTCAAAGGATGAATATGACATCCCGACTGATGTGTCTAACAATTCTACTCCGTTTCCTTCTTTCCACAGCTTCCATGCCTGCGGCATTGTGATTACGGTTTCTTGGTCATTAGTAAAGCAGTTTTGTGTAAAAGTGAGTTGGAACCAAATATAAATAAGAGACAGAAACAAGGAATCCTATGCAAATTCTTAATTAAATGGACGTCATAAGCTAAGACAGACTTACATGACCTAGAAGATTAAGCTCAGTATTTGGATGATAAAATCCTCGGTTCTTTTTGCCGCTTATAATCTCCAACACCAGAACGCCAAAACTGAAAACATCTGATTTCATGGAGAAGATTCCATCCATTGCATACTCTGGAGACATATAACCGCTGCACATAAACAGTAAGACAAAAGAATCAATTAGTGAAAGGGAAATTGTTTTCTTAACCTGCAAACAATTAGTAATTCAACATTTATACTTACTATGTTCCCACTACTCTCCTGGTGTTTGCTTCTGTTTCATCTCCACCAAATAATCTAGCCATGCCAAAGTCTGATATCTTAGGATTCCATTCTTCATCAAGCAGAATGTTGCTTGCTTTGAGGTCCCTATGGATAATTCTAAATCTGGAATCCTGGTGCAGATATACAAGTCCTCTAGCAATCCCACAGATGATATTAAAGCGCCTTTGCCAATTCAGTGACGAACTTCTTCCTTTATCTGCAACAACAAGTCAACCAACACGAGTGCCTTGAAGTCAACTGCAAACATTGTCCATAAAGGAAAAAAAGAATAGCTAAGCATGTAAAAGAGATTGAAAGAGACTAACTGAATAAAGCAGAATCCAAGCTTCTGTTTTCCATGTACTCGTAAATGAGCATCTTCTCGTCCATGTCACTGCAGCATCCAACAAGTCGAACCAGATTCCTGTGTTGAAGCCTTGCAATAAGCCTAACCTCATTCTTGAACTCGTCAGCTCCCTGACCAGAGTTCTTCGAGAGTCTCTTTACTGCTATGTTTTGGCCTTCCACTAGTTTACCCTGGCATTGACAGGGTTACTTTTGTCAGGATCGCATAAGTAAAAGGGGCCACTACTCAGGATATGCATGGCTTCTAGGTTTGCTTGTTTTAGTGGTTACATGTGCATATATTTTCTAGGGTCTACTCTAAGATCAAGGAATTTACCTTGTAAACAGAACCAAAACCACCCTGCCCTATTTTATTTTCTGCAGAGAAGTTGTCCGTTGCCATTACCAAAGTGGCAAAGTCGAAGAGGGGTAGTTCTAGTTCATCTGTCCTGTTTTCACCCGAGTAGTCTCTTTTGCTTGAGACAACCACATCATTTAACATAAAGTCCTGGCTCCTCTCCAGAGGTCCTGATTTTAGGGACAGCAAGCCATTTACTTTTAATACAGCCAAATAGAAACCAACTCCACACACCTGTGAACAAAATTGTCGATCTTACCTTTCTGTTCTGTGCTCTGTTTACATGCATTTAACAATTTCTTCCTCCTCCATATAAAAAATCCACTTAAAGCTAATAGCAAAATTCCAGTGCCAACTGCAATGCCAATAATGACAGCACGTACGTGACCGCCGTTACCTAATAAAAAGGAATTGGAGATGGTGCTTAGTCATGTCCAACAAGGCACAAAGAATAGGTGCAAGTTTTTTAATCTTCAACATGGTGGATAGAATACAAATATTAGTTTATATTAGACTCATGATTTGTGGTTATAAATTCAGACTTCACGGGTATTTTAAAAGAAGAAAACAACAATTGACAGTGAAAGTTTTACAAACTTGGGTCGTCATAGATGAAAATGAATATTTGCCTAGCTAGTTAAGGCAAATTAGACTAAATTGCTTCAGTCCATGACAAGTAAACATGTTAGTATGATCCACAGAACCTACCATGTGGTTTGTCAATGTCAATTTCAGGGTCATTAAAATAAACACGAGAAGGATTCCAACAACATAAATCTAATCTAAACCTAGACTTCTCAGCCCGATATCTCAACCCTGCCAAAAGTTTAAACATAATATGACACTCTCTTTCTAGAAGGATGCTCGTACGATTTTTGATGGGGTCCATGGAATTACAATCCCCGCGTACTTGCCCTTTAATTCAGGATTGTAGTTGTAGTCCCCCAAAGAGACGGTCTTAGAAAACCTAAACTGGCGCATCAAGTCAAATTTGCCGCCCCATTCTAAAAAAACCAACTTTTGACCAATAGAAAAGCATTTACATTAACTGACCGCCCCGCCCCTCCTCCTTCTGTGATTTCGTTTTCATTTAAGCAATGAATTCAAGAGGCTGTCACGCCAGCCAAGGGAATTGGGTGGAGGTGGGGTCACCCAGGCTGCCAGAACTGAGATTTTCACATGGCGCGGAATTCGAACCGCCGAAGCGGCCAGCCCCGAGTGATATGTTAAAGCAAGACGTGGGTCCCAACTCTACCTAGGTTCTACGAAGCTTTGTGAGCTTTTCCCAATGGGTCGACAAGAGAATTCAAGTTTTGACAAACGTGTTTGTCTTGAAATGCAAAACTTGTTAGTAATCAATCAGATATTCAGGAAATATGAGAATTGTGAAATTATAATTTTCAATAAAATCACCTACTACGTGCATACTGCCAAATGCAAGTTAGGTGAGGCAGACAACTACCGCTTTACCTTTCATTATATAGCTTCTGAAAAAATGTGCTAAAACTTTTTCGATTCTCAGGTTGCTGAAACACTAAGGGCGGCAAAGCTTGAGCTCCTAATTAACCTAGTCGAAATTGTCTCTAGTTTTTATAAAATTAAACAAGAACACAACTGAAAATTTTGTGTACTTACCTATATCAGATGCTGCCAATCTAACGAAGAGATCTTGACCCCCTTCTGCATACTGCCTCATATCCAATAGCTCACCAACCCAAATCACACAGCCTGAACCTCCATTGGTTATGTTGGAGTTAGCGTAAGCCATGCAAGAACAATTCCTCAAGCACAACAGTTCACAATCTTTAAGACTCATGCTCCTATCCACAAACGTCCCTGTGCTCTCCGGCAACTTCATCTTAGCTAGGTGCAAGAATTTATCCTTCATGCATTGCAAATCCGTCTTCCTCACACACCCACCTGATCCATCTCTCATATTCCATGCCTGTGGATTACTAGGCTCGAACCCTCTCATGCATTTGCAAACAGGGGAAGCATTTGAATCGCATATACCATAAGGACCACACTCACGGTAGTAGTCGCACTGGTCTTTAGGCGCATACCAAAACAGGTTCCACACTCGATTATCTGGAATCCAAGTTCTTCTCTCAAGAACGCCAGTAGAATTAACAATTAACCTTGAATATAGGGACTTGCTTGATATGTGAAAAGAGTAATACACCTCATCTTGATTAGCAATAAAATCGAAGCTGATATGGTCAACTGGCTGCATTTCTGGTACCCCACTAAATCTTTCTCCATTCCATGGTCCACTACGATACTTTTTCATATTCTTGTTCGATAAGAACGCTTCTGGGAATCCATGGTAGTCTATCTTGAAAGCAAAATCACCTGTAGCAGGATCATTTATGCTCCCCCAAGAACTCAAGTACCGTTGAAATCCTGCGTTTAGATCCCATCCTAGCTTCATGTCTGGCAACAAAGTGTCGGTGGGATAATCGAAACTTTGCCACAGGTAACGGTCACTTTCACTTTCTTCCCTTAAGACGAGGTTTCCTGTGTCCAGCAACTGAATTACTGGATTACTAGCGTTGGTGGTTTGGTTTGATGACCACACGACATTCTCGCCCGGGTCAAGAAGAACAATGTTTTGGTTGGAGATCTTGACTATTGCAGAGGAATTTGAAAGAGGATTGTCTCTGTTAGCAACCCAGACCACGGTCTGATCAGGAATGTCCTTGTACCATATACCCACGTACCATTTCCCAGAATTACGGGGAGTGAAGAACCCAAACACAAAAATCTGACTTGAAGAGAGGATAGTTTGGCCATTGATGAGCGATTGGGAAGCAGACAATGTGTCCGCAGCGAAAGCAGAACAAGAGAAGAAAGAAAGGAAAGTGAAGACGAAAAAGATGGTGAAGCCTTTCATTCTTCACCAATTATTTGAGGATTTCGACGATGATGTTCTCGATCAGATTCAAGGTACTTGGGGCTCGGTATTTTTTGGGTTTCTTCTTGTTTTTGAAGACATCATTCGTTGTATGATAGGCACCGAGGAAAGTAGAGCTAGTTGACCCTTAAACAATGTTTTAGAGTCATGGTCATCTCTGTTTCACCTTTGAATGTGGCCTTCTCCGTGTCCGGTACCAAATAAAAACTGGCCTCTATAAAGTAGTGTGGATGGGAATGGGACAAAGTTGGGCTAAAACTGCGATTAAAAATAATGATATGTGTCCTTGGATTTGTCCTTTAGTGTAAAGAAAAGGGGACAGGAAAATAGGAACCGAAGGTAGGGTTCCCCACAGTGATTAGATTCATTTACATCACGCAATCCTAACTTACTGATCTTTCTAGCATTCCATCAAGGTACATGGTTAGGTTTTCAAGCAACAAAGAGTCCAAACATTTTGAAACAGTTTGTCTTATAATCACACGTGTTGTGTGTCAAAATCAAAATTTTTTAACGCTCTCTACATCACTATTTTAAGTTAACTATGGATTATAGGCATATAGTTAAACTAAAGAGTTAAAACATGATTAACTTCAAACTAAAAAAGATTAGGGTTTAAATTCGGTTAAATAAGCTAAAATTAGACAAAAGTATTGAGTTATAGAATGTATTCATAATTACATAGATTTCATGTCCATTGCAGCTATCGATGGCTTATACGGCCATCAACTCAAATTAAGCAACATTCTTGTACTTAATCTTTAATTGTCAATTTTAGCTATTAAATTTTTTTAAATCTTTTTTTAAAAAAAGATGAATTGTATTAAAAATAGTTCTTAAAGGGGACTATAAGTCCTATAAAAATAGCAGTACAACCAAGCTATTATAAGTTTTTTAAAAAAAAAAGTTAAGAAAGCCATAAAAGTAGAGACACAACTCAATTAGTGTCCAAAAGCAGTTCAACGCTCAAGTTAAAGCTAAAATGTAAGAAAATCTCCTTGCGGAGTGCTCAGGCCAACTCCACTTGTTGTCTCCTACGAAGATATCAACTTTTGCATTATCAGGGATGTTGTCTTGATGAGTTCCTAAAGTTTGGGAGCTTATGTAGGGCTTATATCATGCCAATTATCACACCAAAACTAAGTGATTTTTCTATTTCCAATTTTAGATTTAATAAATCTACTTATCTACTCTCTCAAAGCTAGCATATGCTTGACTGTCCATAATGTGTTTTATCCAGGTTTAATCTTCCAAATGCTTTAATTCTTGAGAAAGTATGAATTCATCTACTTGACCATAGGGATTCTTTATCTATTAGTGGCTTCCATAACCTCTTGGCTGGCAAAACTTTGTTAACAATCTTGCTGGATTTGACCCCTATCCTCCTCCTTTTTGTTTACACACACTAACTATTAACTTTAGAACTTGTGGCCTTTTTAATCTTACCGGTTCAAAGGAAGTTCTCCGTCAACTTTTTAAAGATAAAGGTGAGAAGTCTAATAAACGAGCATACTATTAACAGTAGCTTAGATTAGTTAAAGTCTTATAGTATAATTCAAAATTTTGTTTCACCAATTTTTTAGCTCCTTTTGTAATTGGTCTTTAATAGGTTGAAAATCATTGTATCTAAATCTCTTTACGGTAATAGTTATGCCTAGAGACTTAGAAGGCATCTAGACTTGCTTGAACACTGTTAAAACTACTATTTGCTCACCTAACATTAAGGCACCAAAGATATGAAGAAGCATCTTTTAGTATTTTTAATTGAGAGATTGAGTATATCATGAAGGAATTTAGGAAATTGGTTAAGGCCATAATTAATTCTTTGTTCACTCCCCAAAGTAGAAGCAAATCATATGCAAACAAAAAGTTTAAAGATCTTAAGTTTCTTACATTTATAGTAGAAATTAGAACTTAAACAACCTTGTATGGTTCACATTATCTACAATAATTTGAGTTAAAACTACATAGAGAGAATAAGTAAGGTGATTAAGGGTCATCTTGTCTATGTCCTTGTACTCACCTAAGGTACTTTACAGGTTCCTCATTAACTAGTACACCGAATGAGGTAGTGGATATACATTGTTTGATCCATGTTTTAAGAAGAGACGGAAATTCCAAAACCTACATAATACTTGGGAAAAAATTCCAACTGATTAGGTCGAATACTTTGCGGAAATCAATCTTCAAAGCACAACTTTGAAACCTTCTTTTTTATGGTAATTTTTGAATATATCTTAAGTTATAAGGATGTTATCTCTAAAACTTCTCCATAGTATGAATGCTCCCTAGTTCAAGTTAATAATCTCACTTAAGATTAGTTTTAACTCTTCAAATTAGAGTATAGGTATGATTTTATGAATACATTGTAACAAGAGATTGGCTTAAAATTAGTGAGGTTTAAGGCATTAGGGATCTTAGAAATTACGCAAATGTTAGTTGTATTCATCTTTTGGAGCATGATGCTTTTGCTAAAGAATTTTAAGACAAAATCTCAATAATTGTTTCCCCTATAAGATTCCATTATTTTTAAAGAAGTTATTGAATCCATTAAGAGTGGGTGCTTTATTAGCTCCAATTATGAAATACATGTTTTTGATCTCCAATCTAGTGATTAGTGCAATGATCTTTGATCTATGAACCTTAAAGAGTGCCTATAGGAAAATAGACTTCGTTTCTTGTATTTAGACAACTATATAATTATTAGAGTATCTATTTCCTCCTTCGTGAGAGTTTCATTTCTAGGGCTAGCATACTTCTGCTCTTGGATATGAGATAAATGTTTGAGAGTTTCCTTTTTAGAAACTTCCAAATTGGAGAATTCACTTTTTTATTTAGATTTTAGCCTCATTTTAATGGACTGGAGCTTCTTCATACATATAAATTCTTAAAAACATCTAACTCGAGTGTTAAGGCAACTTTTTACAACTTCTTTGTATCTTTTGGGTCTTTAGAAGGTGATTATTGAAATTAAATGAATCAAAATTTTGGTTAAAGTTGGGAGACAAGATCGTTGTTAAGGAATGATTAGAGTGAAGAGGGTATTAAAATATGCCTAATTATTTGGCAAGGAGGAAAGCTAACTCACATTTGTGAAGGCCCTATCTAATTTTTCCTAAAAGGCCACTCTTTTTGTTTCCTATTAGACCAAGTGAAAAAGTTACCTTATATATGAGGTCTACTAGTCCCAGTTTAGAAATACACTCTTTTGGATCATTATTATAACTTATAAAGGTTCATTTTGTTCCTTTAGCCCTTAACCTCTTGTGCTAGCAATGTGCAGTTGAGGTTTCAAATAATAAGATAACGGACATAAGCATCCAAATACAAAGTTATGAAAACTTGTCCATATTTTATCTTGTTAGGATTCCAAGTTAGAGGCATATATAGAAGTAATATGCACTCATTTCATTTGACCTAAAAGATTACTTTGCAATGGAGGAATTGGTATAAGAATTTGCTTTGTTGTATCTTGACTTGATATGTATCAATGACAAATGTAGTTCTATCATTCAAATAGGCATCATGATTATTTATTACTTTAACTTCTATTTAAAAACCAAAGATTCTCGTGGACTCTCTTGGTTTTTATTTTGGTCTCTAAGAGACAAATAAAACTAGGTTTCTTAGTAAGTAGGTAATCATACATAGCTTATTATTTTTTGGAGTTATTTAATCCTCTTAATTTCCAAACAATAATTGGCATGTGTGAGGGGTAGGAGAGATATCTATAGTCTTCTTCTTAGGTTACCTACATGGATTTTTCTTAGTGATAATCATCGTGCCTTTTACTTACATGCTCTACTTTATCAATGGAATAGCCTTTGCCTTATGGCTACCAATTTTCTCTTCTTCACTTCTTATTATGGAAGAATTAATTTTAGGTTCAGTTTCTGGTAATGGAGCTTTTCCTTTGCTAATAACTGGATCCTTTTCCTTCAAACCTTCTAGGTTAGTATTACGTTTCCTTTGGTTCCAAAGCTAGTTGGAATTTATTTGTTTTCTTCATCAATATTTTTCATTAATTCCATATACTCCCCTAATTAAAAAAACCTTTTTTGTTGACCTCTACTTATTTTTGTTGCCTAATAGACTTAGTTTTCTATGTGTAGCTTAGGAGAATTTCATATTTGATTAAGTTACCTATTTGTTATAGCTCTATGATGCTTTGTGCATCAGTTAGCCCCTTAATCATCTCCACTTTAATGTAAATGCAAGCATATCTAATCCTCTTTAAGTTAGTTTTATGCTAATCAAAATTTAGAAGCTTCCTTAGGGAACTTTCTAAATAGCTAATCTTCAAGGTGGATCAATACTTCACTGGTATTGTTGATAGCTTAAATGGAATTTGGCCCATCTAGTCTGAAGATGAAAAGCCCAATTGTTAGAGTTTTCAAAATTCAAATAATTGGTTTATAGAACTTTTAGTCCTAAGAGTTAGTAAGGAATTTTAGAGTGTGGGAGGATAATTAAAAATGTGATGAAAGTGTGGAAATAGGTTAGTCAAGAAATGGCCCAAAATTGGAAGAATATTGGAAGTTGAGTAGTTATAAGAAAACTATTTGAGAAAATTGAAGTAAGGTGAAGCGTATAAGCACAATAGGAGGGAAAAAATGAAAGACATTCAATAAACAATCAAATAACTCAAACAAGACCTTATTATTGTCTTTGTATTTTGTACTTATGTTCTACTTAAACATATTTATCTTTCCAACTTAAAATTTTCATTTTTAATATTCTTTATCATTTTGTTAGCTTAGAATTTTATTCTCTAAGTTTTCAAACCCCAATTATATCACTCATAAGAAGTCAGGCACAATTTTGGTAGAATCTCTCCTTAACATACTGAAATTCTAGGTTGATTATAAAAGTGATCAACAATTTAACACGCTTGATGGGAATACGATGTTGTGTACGAGGAATGTGAATAAAATTAATGAGCCTCTAGCACTAGAGGAAGAAGTCCATACTGTAGTTCATCAAATGGATTGAAGCTTGGAATACCAAAACTTCCTTTGGTGCTTTAATTAATGAGGGAACCAATCTATATCTTCAAAGGAGCAAGAGGTATAAGGTAGGGGGCCTCTGTTCCCCTACCTCTTCACTTTAATTTTTATTTCGAATCCTAAAAAAAAATCAACAATATGGTAGAGTTCAAAAATCACCATACATACAAAAATTTAAACTTTTTTAGCTTAATTTATGCTAATAATATTTTATTGTTTTGTGGAAATGATCCAAAATCCCATCTCATTCAGTGAGAAAGGAATAATTGAGTCCACAACAAACTTGAATTGGACAAACATGTGCTAATATAGAAGCTGCTTTATTGGATAAGGGAATTGTTTTTCATTTGAAAAATGAAATATTCATTAACTAAAAATTGAGCATCAAAAGTGTAAGAGTATAATGACAAAAATTAAGCAATAAGAGAGACAAGTACAACTCTACCCTTACAAAAGTAATAGATATTCCTCCATCTGCAAATTACAACTCATTCAATTTAGGTAAAACTTTATCTTCTTCTCATTATTGCAATCATTCTCTATAGAACTTGAATTTGTAAAATTTCCCTTATCTAAGAACAAACCTTATGACCTACTCATATTTGTCCCTTTTAAAGCTGTTGAACAACTTCTTATTCCTTTTTCCTCAATTGTAATAACTGAGCAAGTTATAACTAGACTGATATCAAGATGATCTCCTCTCTTCATTCTATAAAGCTTATCATCCCATGCAAGTATGTCAAGCCACTCTTGGTGAGGACAATGCAACCCCATCATATGTAATATCCTACTCCAAATAGCCCTTGTATACTCTCATTAAAAGAACAGATGGTTAATAGACTTAAAGTGCTCATTATAAAACATAATTGATATGACTCCATTCAACCTATCCTTAGTCTTCAGCCTATATCTTGCGACAAGCCAAGCAACAAATGATGCCTTAGGCATTTAAGATCTTTTCTAAACAATGTTGAACTAGTTAACTTTGAGCTGCTGTTGAGTAATGGCTTTAATGCAGCTTTGATTAGTAAATTATCTTCCTTTGTTAGGCAACTATTGTATACTATCTTCTCATGAAGACTTGGGGGAATAGTCTGATAGGTATGATCTAACTCTATCACCACCTATGAAATCAATAAACCAATTGTTATGTTGAATGATCACTCAACCCGAGAATGAATAGGTATTCTGGTGATAAAGGATGAAACCTTCTCTCTTAGGATTAAAGGGCTCTACAAAGTCTAATTATCAAATCAAAACTAGCTTGAGTGACCATTCCATATTACCAATGTAACGATGGCTTGAAACTTAAACTAGCTAATGAGATATTTCCCAAATTCCTTGTAAGCTATTCAAAGTAGAAACCCTAGTTAATGCTACTGCTTTTGCACAGAAGTTTAATTTTGAGCATGTAACCTTCAAATAATTATAAGGCTTTAAACAACCTATATTGGAATACAATTTTTTTTAACTTCTTAAAAAATTGGCTTTAATTAATAAGCATTTGCTTAGAGGTTGGATTTAAAGTTAATAAAATTCCTGCCTAAATATATTTTAAGCTTGCCAATGAAAGTGTATGAGACCAAGCTTTCCAATGAAAGTATATGAGACCGAGTAAAAACAACTTTTGGATATTAACAAAATTATTATTAATTTTTTCTTCAAAACATTATTGTTAAATTATATTTAAAACTTTATTTTTTATTAAAATTTACAATATTCATTAGAATTATTAAAAGTAACAATAAATGTATGAAATATTGCTACAAAATTAACTTTTTGTTAACCTTCTAATTAGTGGTATTGACGTGATGTGACATATGACTTGAGTAGAGGATCAAATGAGAAATAAGTCTTTAATGACAAAACAACTATATTAATTTTATTAAAAATTTGGAAACAAAATTATTCATGTCCATAAAAATTAGGTCAAAAGTTTGACTTGAATAATAAATATGAAGAATTTTGAGGAACAGGTTGTCAGAGTTTTCAAATATTGGAAGTTTTAGAAATTTCTAGAAAGCAATCTCTAGGATATTTTGCTTTAAGTGATTTAAATTGTACATTTGAGAGCTGGGCCATTTTTTATGGAAAAAATATTTAATATTGCCACCATTTTTTGTTGGAAGTTTAAAACTTTCACAAAAGGAAAGCAATAACGATGAAGTATGCATATAACATTTGTGGAGATTGAGTTTGAAACTTTGGCGTCTGCTGGTTTTCAAATTTCTAAGTCAATTTTTTTTAAAAAAAATTAATGGAGTATATGGCTGTATTTGGTAAAGAGCTTATCAGCTCTTTTTTAGCTGGTCAACTCATATTAGCTGGTTGACTAGCTAAAAAATATCCAAAAATTTGTTTGGTAAATAGCTGATTGGGTTGGCTGATTTAACCCAATCAGCTATTTTTCAACCAGCTCCAAATAGGAGCGTTTCACAACAAGCTGATTTTAATTTCAGTTGAATCTCGAAAATGCCCAAATGCCCTAGCCTCGCTTCTCACTTCTCATTTCTCACCGCTCACCCAGCTGAATCTTCTCCTTTCGTTCCTTTCTTCTCCTTCTTTCGTTCGTTTCTTCTTGTTTTCTCACCGTTCACCCACAAGCTTTCGTTCCTCTTCTCCTTTCGTTCCTTTCTTCTCCTTCTTTCGTTCCTTTCTTCTTTTTTTTTTCTCACCGCTCACCCACACGCGATCGTTCCTCTTCTCCTTTCGTTCCTTTCTTCTCCTTCTTTCGTTCCTTTCTTCTTTTTTTCTCACCGCTCACCCACACGCGATCGTCTTCGTTGCTTCTTTCGTTCACTCCCACGCATCAATGAAGGAGTGTCGACCAAATAGAGAGAAGGTTTGAAGTCGATTTCGGTGCCATTGAGGAGTTCAATCCCAAAGTGCCATTGAGGAGTCGATTTCTGCTAATAGGTGGGTTCCTCTTGAAGCTTCGGCTGTTTTTCTTGTTTTGTGTCAGATCTAGACCTTTCTACTCGAGAATAGTTGTTTCTATTTTTTTGGCTTAATCCTTTTTTCGTTTGTTGAGAATATAGTCGCAATCATAAAATCGGATTATGTTTCTTGTGTTAGGGAAAGAAAACAAAAGACAAAAGAACGTTTTTGTGATATGCTTGGAGTTTGATCGTTTCTTAAATTTGTTGCAGAATGGAACCAACGAGGAGGTGAAGAAGATCGTCACCACCTTGAACGAAGCTGAAGTTCCTTCGCAAGATGTTGTCGGTATGATTTGTTTTTATCCTTTTTCTTTTTCAAATCGTCAAATTAAGTGTCCTATTTGTGTTTTTGTGCTTTTCACGATCTCTACGCTTTTATTGTGTTTGGTTAATATTGAGCTTGAGTTGGAATAGCCTTAGCTTGCACATTCAGATACAGTGCCATGACTTTGTTACTTGTTAGTTACATAGATTCAAATTGTTTGGGACTTTCTTGTGAGAATAGTTGTTTGAATATATTATTGCTATGTTTGAATCACTCAATTTCAAGTATCATAAAATTTTCTGCTGCTTCTTGTTTCTTTTTTTATTTTTTTGAAATTTTCCACAGGCATCTTTAGTTCTGAATTTCAGCGATATTAGTGATATTTTCAAAGGCAAATGTTCGTGAAATTGAATTTTTAGTAATCTAAAGTTTTGGAGCAATAAGAAGCTGTAATGGAGGATTCTTATATTTGTTAGGCTTTTCTGTTAATGTAATTTCTAAGCAACTAAATCAGCTTTACTTAAGACTTTGACTTGTGTTTATTTTATTTGTTGGTTTCAAAAAAATAAAAAATTAGTTCATTTAATATACACAGTG
>JANZLD010000002.1:61124589-61139345 GCA_026413575.1 Erythroxylum carthagenense
AAATCTTCTATAATCTTCATTATTAATGTCTCTAATATGATGAAGATTATTTCCTTCTTGATTTCACCTTGATTTATCTCTTGCCAATTCAAGATTGATGTAGTCTTGATGTATTTAAATCCAAATTACCTGAAATAATTCCTTAACTAATTCTATATATTTTATTATTATCAAAACATAAAGAAATATAATTTGTCAACCATCATTGGTCCAACAACCATACTGTGCCTCATTGTAGCTCGCAAAAGTTCTTTGCTCCCTATAATATCTATCATTCATCATTGTTCTTTCCATTTCTTTTTGGCATTTAGCTCTTCAGATGTCTCATTCTCACTCTAAGATGTCTTGATGTGTCTCTACTTGATGCCCCAAACTTTTGTCTCTATTATTATTATTTTTTAACACAAAAGATAGTGAAAAAGCCTTATACTAAAGAACTAAACTAATTGCCTCCCTGCCAACAATGCCAAAAACTTGATCATGGTGTTGATCCTACAAGGAGAGATAATCTAATCCTAAAATCTAAGGCTAAAATAATTCGTAATAATTCAAAATGTAACAAAACAAAGGCAAGAATTTAATTCAATCATGTAACTCAATCTAAAGAATCAATTACGAAAATATTAACAAAGTAACAGTTGCAACACATACTCAATAATCATCCTAAAGGAACTATCAATGAGAGAATGAGGAACTTTTACGTAATGAGAGAATGAGGAACTTTTACTTAGCTTTAACGCTAACCTAATTGCTTATAAATTATTGGATTATTAGTCCTAGACAATATTAGGGTTGACTACTCTCTCTCGAGTTATAATTATTAACCTTAAACTATAAACCCTAATTAGATTATTAAAAATTTCAATCTCTCAATTAATAATATATCAAAAACCCTAATTAGATATGAAGTTGTTCGATAAACTACTGGGAACCTAAATGAGATCTCTCTTCACACAATTACCGATTCGATTAATTTCTCATTCTTATTAAATCACCTAATTCTTGTTAGCTCAATTTAATTATTTTTCATTCGATTCACCCTTTCAGTCTATTATCGAATTATGCTATTACAGAAATCAATCATAATAAATCCAATAAACATAAAACAATAAGATTTTATTAAATCAAAGATAAAATATCTGAATGTGAGTATAAAATATCTCAACATTCACAATCTTATCATCAAAATTGCTATTCCCAATTTTATACAATAATAAAAATGAAAAATAACAGGAAATATGATTCTAAACGAAGACGGGAGGCAGTGATGTCAGGAAACTCCAAATTTGGGAAGTACGTCGATGTTGGCTTCTTCTCCACTTCTCTCTTCCTTCTTCTCTTTCTCAATCTCTCAACAATTCTCTTTGGGTTTTCTCTCCAAACTGGCTAATTCAAAAGCTCCTTCTTTTTTTTTCCTTCTTGTTCTATTTATGTTTTTTATGTTTAGGGTTGAACTAAGATTTTTTAAAGGTCTAAAAGGTCCAAAACATTTCTCAAAACACGAAGTTTGGGAATAACTGCGTGTTTCCCTGCCATAGGCCACGATCGTGGCCTATATCTATGCCTTTTGTCACGACCATGATCTGTTGTGCCACAATCGTGGGCCGTTGTTTAGGCCCGAATGTCTTCTAAACCCCTCCATTCTTTGATATTGACCTTAAAACACTAGCAAACATATCAAAGTACCTCAAAAATATAACATTTAAGCTCAAAAGCTTGTACTAACCCACAAAAAACTTAAAACACAAATAATTAACAAACTAATACAATTCTAAACTAAACATATGCTAAATGATTGGATTAATGGATAAACACATATCAAACTATGCCCTAAAACACGATACAATTTACACTTATTAGTTATTTAGTGGTTATGATTAATTAATGATCGTATCTTCAATAAACACTACTTCATCAAAAACTCGTGTTAATTATTAACCACGTTTAATAGTTTCTAAGAGAGGTTTGAGAATAACAAATCATTGAAAAATGTTTAATTAGGGTGTTGACCAATATTGAACTAAAGAACCAGGCCCTACTAAATTCTCCACTTTTATCATTTTTTACATGTTTTCTTTTAATTGCTTTTATTAGTTAGTTTAGCTTTATTTTATTTTCTTATTTTTAAAAAACCAAACCCATCAAAACCTAAACACTGATTGATTTCATTTTAACAACTTTACACATACTTTTGTAGGATCAACCTAGACTCACAGCTACTATAGTAGTTGTCTAGTTTACTTTGACTAGCGTTACTACATGCTGTCAAGAAAGTAAGTTATAGAGCTTTTAAATTCTGGTCCATATGTATGAGAAGTAACTGCACTTAAAAAAGAGATTCTCCAAAGATTCATTATGCTAATTACACAAGTGATGTTTAGGAATCATCTTAGCTAATCCAAAGGACTTAGTATCTCTTTAAATTGAAGCCAAAAGATGAAAGAGTATAGGGGTATAGTTGCTTGATCCAAACTAATTTGTTCTAGACAACCCTTAGTGTATGATTCCTTAAAAGCAATTTTCATGATGCATTAGTACATATATTGTAAAAGGGTTCTACTATATTGAATAGTATCATCTCTAATAGTTGATAAGTGCTTAAGACTATACTTTTAGTCCCATGTTTAGTTAATTTTGGATGTTTATTTGATATTTTTAAAACTATTTTTTGTACTTAATACATTCCTATGGTGTTTTTAGGTCTTAATAACCTTTATAGATTGAAAAGAGAGGAAGTTGGGCAAAATAAGGTAAAAAAAATGAAGAATTGAAACTATTTTTAAAGGATACATCAATATTAGTGAAGGACACACCCCTATGGAACATAGACATGATAAGGTGAGGGAATTTGTAAATCTTTTTAATCTTTGTAAACATAGACCATAAAAGTTGTTGGAGTCATGTTTATACATGACTATTGAGTTTTGAAGTGAGATATAGAGACATAGTCATTGTACATAACTGTGTGGGTGATCTTATCCAATACAAAAACCTTAAATTCAAATTATATAAAAAGGGAATAAGAAGGGCAATTAAATAGTTCAAGTTTTAACCACAATACTGAACCATTGAGAAGTAAAGTCTTAAAGATTGATTTAGAGATCAATATTTGATTAGTATATAGGTGGGTTGAGCATTGGGATGGACTTTGTGATATAATTCTTTGTTTAATGCAATTTGATTTTTGATTTATTGGATTCAATTTTAGGTTTTGATTATAACTTGAATTAATAATTTTTTGGATATTAGTTCATGTATGATTTCATATAGTTGAGATTAAAAAATTCATTGTATGAATAAGTCTAGCATAATTAAAAGGAGTTGCACGCAAACTTAATAATATGTTGACATAAATCTTCCATATTAAGGTAAAACTTCATTGTGAAATTCATAAATCAATTAAAGCAATCATAAGGTTTTAACTAGAAAGATAATTTAGTTAATAAACCTTGTGGTAGGTGTTGATAGTCATGAGAAAGAAAATATCATAAGATAGGAATTTCCACATGCCAATAATCTTTAATTAAATTATATGATAAAGGGTTAATCGCTTAAGAAACCTTATTATTATTAAACATTTGTAAAGTTCCTGTGCCCATGTAACTATCTATCTATATATATTTTGAAATGGTTGGACCAAGGCCACAACCCTGTCTACATTTCAGAACTATCTAAAATTTTCAGCTTCCATTCTGGCACTGTTAGTGTGAACTAAGGAATGTACATTATTCGTTAGTAATTTATACCAACTACCCATTGAACTATCTCACTTATGTTAGATAAAAGACTAGAACTAATGGTGATGGAGTGTGGTGGTCTAAGGTGGCTGGAAGTGATGGTTATAGTGTTTAGGTATGATGGTTGAAGTTTTGTAAAAATTGGAATTTTCCGAGTACAAATGAACAGGCAGATTGTAAGGAAAATTTTGGACAAATGACTTGGAATTTGGAGGTGATTCTTGAAGCAAAATTGTAGAACAGGATGTGGGCTACAAGTTTGGTGGAGGAATCATGGAAATATGATATCTAGAAAAAAATTATGAATTTTCTTGATAGATAAGTTCTGGACTAGGAATGTGCTGAACTGCAGGCTGAATAGTTAGATAACTTCAAAATGCATTTCTGGGCATACGGTTGGGCATTTTCTGGTGGTTCTTGAAGCTAAATTGAAGTTCAAGAAATGAACTACAACATTGATGAAGGAAGTATTTCAATTGGATCAATGTCTTAAAAGTTATGATTGATTTAGTTCGGCTATGTCTGGAAAGGTGTGGCAACAAAATTGAATAAGAAAATGAATGAAAAGGATGAGTGTTTTTGAAAACAGACAAAATCCTATTGGTTTTTGGAAACTAAAAAAACCAAAGATAATAAATTGCAAAAGCAAATTCTTTCTTAATTTTTGATGCATAATCGTCCATCTTAGAAAGATTACAAATGCATATATAAGGAAATGCAAGGCAAATTAAGGTTTTTGATGGATAACCACAAATTTGGTTTCTCATTAGCCCATAATACTACTATTAAATATCATAAATAAGGAAATAAAACCTTCATAACTACTATCATAAAGGCTACAAATAAAAGGTCTCTTATTTTTTATGCATAATCGTCCATCTTAGAGAGATTACAAATGCATATATAAGGAAATGTAAGGCAAATCAAGGGTCTTGATGGATAACCACAAATTTGGTTTCTTATCAGACCATAATACTACCATTAAATATCATAAATAAGGAAATAAAACCTTCACAACTACTATCATAAAGGCTGCAAATAAAAGGTTTCTTAAAGGAAAGTAGATCAATGCATAAAAGGAAAGTAAATAAGTAATTAAAGGCTTCTATTCTTCTCATCACTTTGGTTGGGCTTGAGATACCTTTTGGGCTGCAAAACCATGTCAAAGTATACAGCAAAGACTTCCTTTTGCGGCTGAAATAACCCCTTCAAATGGTTAGTTTTGGGCTTCATAAATTAAGACCTGGCAAACTCCAAAGGGCTTCAACAAAATTTGCGGATTCAAAATAAGATTTGGCTCTTCTTCAAGTTCTTCTTCGACCATGCCTTTTTCATCACTGCTTGTTAGATTGAAGCCTATATTAGTAACATCTTCTAATGCTTGGCTTGATGACCTCCATCATATAGTGGACCATTTTCCTACTTCTAGTAGCTTATCAATCGTACAGAGATTTTCATTTTTGTACTTAACCTTGTTTGGCAGAAATTGCCACAATGTTTACAATTTTGATTATGACTAATTTGCTGGAGTTTGCACTTTCAGAGATAGTACGTGCCTGGTATTTTACTTGACTGTTTCTCCAGTGGTTGGAACAACTTTTCAGATTAACATAAAAATACAATCTAGTGAAATTGTCCCGCTGAATGACGTAATCTTTTTCTTGCTCCTCTGTGAACTGTCACGATTTTTCAGCTTCTTAATTCCAATTGGCACAATCATATCTTTAATTAGCTTGAGCTGGATTGACTCTTTGTTGCATTAGTTGTTATTGCTCCAATTTCCGTCGAAGCCAAGTTAATGAAATCAATGCTCCAGAATGATGCAGACAAGCATAGAAAAGGGTGATATTACCATGTCAGTGAAAAGGTTTGACTGCAAGCAAAGTTGATTAATGTAAGTGCACGGTTGTGGCATGTGAGATTGGAGAAGTGATCATCTACCAACTACCATAGTAACTGTCAAATCATTTGAGGATACAATTTCTTGACAGTCCAGATAAAAGTCTGCGTCTACGGAAGTTCTCATGGAAGTAAAAGTGGGCTGTCTTGGCAATGGAAGAATCGAATTGCTCTCGATCATTAACAATACATGTGCCATGGTTGGTCTTTGAACTGCAGAATCTTGGACGCATAACATGGCTATTTGTATGCATCTCAGCACTTTGTTTTCTGGACATGAATTTCTAATGGCAGGATCAATCAGTTCCATTGCTTTTCCTTCACTCCATAATTGCCAGGCCTGAAATTACTCAAGATCTAATTATGATATGAAGAAAGATAGACATGTTCACGTGTATCATTGTATGATTGAAAATAACTTACATAAGCAATAAGGGATACATGATCGGTAGCACGAAAACTGGTGTTCCTGCGGCCACTGACAATCTCTAGTACTAGTACACCAAAACTGAAGACATCTGATTTCACAGAAAACAGGCCTTCCATTGCATATTCGGGTGACATATAGCCACTGCATTTAAAGTAGGGGACAAATGACAGCTAGATTAATCACATTTTTCAGAGAGAAACTCACTGCAGATGATTTCACAAGTTGTTACTTACTATGTTCCAACAACTCGATTAGTGTTCGCTTCGTTTTGATTTCCTCCGAAGATTCTAGCCATGCCAAAATCTGAAATCTTAGGGTTCATATCCTCATCCAACAAAATATTGCTAGCCTTGAGGTCACGGTGAATAATTCTAAGCCTCGAGTCTCGATGGAGATAAAGTAGTCCTCTAGCAATGCCTTCAATAATGGTAAATCGCATAAACCAATCCACTAGTCCTTGCTTTGAATGATCTTCCATTCAGTTAGATGGAAATAGTCAAGAAGTTATACAAGAACGATTTGATTCTCAAAGGAAATATGAAACAGTAAAAGGAGAAAAGAACTCACCAAAAAGAAAGCAGTCCAAGCTCTTGTTGGCCATGTATTCATATAGTAGTATTTTCTCCTCCCCCTCAATGCAACAGCCTAATATTCTAACCAGATTTCTGTGTTGCAATTTGGCAATCAATATAACTTCATTCTTGAACTCGTCTAAACCTTGCCCAGAGACTTTCGAAAGCCTCTTAACTGCAATTTCCTCTGCTCCTGGAAGCTTTCCCTGAAAGTGAAGGTAAATGGTTACATTTAGGACTTGAAAACCTGAGATTCACTTGTACGCCTCTATTTGAGCCTTACATACTAACTCACCCTATAGACAGGACCAAATCCACCCTGTCCAAGCTTGTTTTCATCTGAAAAATTGTTCGTGGCCGCTGCTACTTGACTGAAACTGAACAACGGTAACTCTGCACCATTCATTTGACTCCCTTCCGTAATAAGGTCAGCAGGTCCGGAAAAATCCGTTGAATATTCTTTACTCTTGCTCAAATCTGAAATTGGTGTCTCATTCTTCCTCATCCATGAAGCAGTGGTAGCTGCAGGTAAACCTTAAAAATGAAACGGACAGCAAGTAAATTCCAAGAGTCAAAAAAAAGAAAAAACCTTCCTAAAGAAAACTTTCAGCTGTGTGGAACAAAATCAGAAATGGAGATCATACCTTTAAGTTTTGTGTTATATCTCCAGAATAGCCACAGGGATAAGGCTAGGAAGGTCGCTCCAGCCAAAACAATGACCACTATAACAGCAGGAGATAATTTCCTTCCTTCTGCTGGAACACAAAGCAGGAACTCAACATATAAAAACTATCATTAAGGAAACTCTGAAAAGATTTCATATCCTTTATTTTCAAGGTAGTCAACTATGATAATAGAAAGTTCTGTTAGAAAACTAAGTGGAACCCTGGGTGGTCTTGCTAACTTTTGAATGTGAAGCTGTTATCTGTTTCCATCTGTACCTTTCAAGAGGAATATCAATTGGATGGAAAAGATACAACTTGGTAGATTGTCCGGGCGAATGCTAAGCTAATCTCTCCAGTTCCTATTGGACAGATTGGATTCAAGAGCCAGCTTTAAAAAACTTGCAAACAGAATTGTTATTTAGAAAGCAACTAATTATAAGCTAATCTGTTGAATTTCTGCATTATCTCTAGGTATCTAAAACTGTTGCTTGACAGTTGAGACTTGGTGGTCTGCAACTGTAGAACCGTCAGGCATATGCACATGCAGAACATGGGATCTGGAGTCTTGGATTAGATTAAGAATTAGAACCTGTCTACTACTCCAAGAATTATGAGATAAAATACAATATAAAGGACGTTAATCTTACCAAATTCAGAATCTGCGAGACGCAGAGACATTGTGAACCCACCCTTGTCAAAATGTTGCATATCAATCAAATCCTCAATCCATGTCATGCATCCAATCCCACTGATTAAAGCAAATGCATTGCAGGAACAGTTTTGCAAGCATGCTTCCTGACAGGTCTCAAAAGTCCCGCCTTCTGTGACATTTGCGAAATCGGGTAACTTCATACACCTTAAGGCCTTAAACCCATCTTCTCCACCGCTCAGCACTGTTGCATTGGAATTCCTCTGACATTGCAACAAAGACCTTCTTTTACACCCACCTGACCAATATCCATTTCGCCATTGATCTGGAAATGTCGGCTCAAACCCTTCCATGCAACTGCATTTGGGGGACTTTGATGCACTGCAGACGCCAAAATTTCCGCAATAATTGTATAATTCACACTCATTAGCAGGTTGCCTCTGCAAGACATCCCACTCCTTAGCACCCTCATTCCACTTTAGCTGCTCTTCAACTCCATCCCAAGTTACCCGGAACCTCAGTAAATCTGAAGAACTTGAAGGAACGTATGTCAAATAAAGATTTCCACTAATAGTAGTAAACTTGAATCCATATTGGTAATTGGTTGAAAGAGACATATTAGGCAAGCCAGTGAAAATTTGTGCATTCCAGTGACCACTCCTCCATCTTCTTTTTGAATTCTCCCATACCACTACTTGTGGTGCTCCACGAGGATCAACTCCCATGGTGAAGTTTCCTGGTGAAGGGTCGGTTGCAGATTTCCACGAACTAAAGAAATGGTTCTCTCCCTTTGCTTGACTCACCAGAACTCTCATGTTAGGCAAATATGTATCTGTTGGGTGGCTGAAACTTTCCCAATAGGACTTACTTGTGTCAGCAGCACTTGACAGAATAAGATTACCGTTTTTATCAAGAATCGCAATTGTGTTGTTGGACAGCTCCGAAGCATTGCTTGACCAAACCGAATTGCCGTTTCCATCTCTGAGGAGCAAGTTTCCATCTTCAGCAATTCTCAAGGTCCCATTCCTGTCAGAAATTGGTTTATCTCTGTTTGCAACCCAGATGACTGCCTCATCTTGAATATTGTGATACCAAATACCAAGATATCTTGAATCAGATTTTTCAGGGCTAAAAAATCCCAGTTCATAGATTTCATCAACCGATATCAAAGTTTCACCATCTTTAACCGATTGGTCCGTTGTAATCGAGTTAAGTGCATGACAAAACAGAACTAGAGAAAACAAGTAACAAATGAAAGAAAAAAGAAAAACGCTTTTCATTACAGCCCAGTTTGTACAATCTTTATGAAACACAAAAACTGTAGCGGGCAAAGATCTAGAGAAACATGAACTGAAGAAGAGAATCTAACAAGGAAGAAACTTGACAAACGTTGGATACAATATGCAAAGAAGTGTTTGAAGGGAGGGCTACGGTTGCCGGTTTTGGTAGAAGTTGACTGAACTCGCAGCCTAACAAGTTGGACTTACGAAAAATAGCTTTGACCAGTAGTATATTACAGGTTTAAAACCACAACGTACCTTGAGAAGATGAAGTGTTTACCAAGTATTGAAAAACGAAAAGCATGAGAAGAAAAGTGGTTAATTGGTAGGCCGTGGTTAAGAGCATTCAACACCACATGGCATTGACATATCTAATTGAGATCGTTTCTTATTGGAAAGTGGCAAATTCTTTTGTCTCTCTATGCTTTTAAAACTCAAGGTTATAATTGGGCATAAACATGAAGCATGTAGAAGATAACTGTAAGTCAAGAGCAAGGAATAACATGCCTTGAATGGAAAGACAAGCCGACAAGAGAATAGTTGACAAAACAACCAGTCTAGTTCCTTGATTAATCAATTGTGTGATTCATTGTAAGCTTATATGCTTCCTTCAAAGGACAAATACTACAAGAAAAATAAATTTTACCGATGAAAATTACCCATGTAAAATAAAGATATTTCGTTGGGAAACAAATTTGGCGACGAAAATTACCAACAGAAAGAAATGTCAGAGAAACAGCCGTAGGTAAAATTTAGTGACGGATAAAATGAATAAGTCGCAAATTTAGCGATAGAATTTTGCATTTCTGTCACTAAATTAAGGTAAATTTACTAACAAATTTAGAATATTCTGTCGCAAATTTGTTGACGGAATCACAATATTTTCTCGATGAATTTAGCGACAGTAAGTTCTAGGTTCGTCGTTAAATTTACAGATGAAAAATATTATCTATCGCTAAATATTTACTGACAAAATAGATTATTATTCCATCGGGAACTTAGCGATGGAGTTATATATTCGTCAGTAACTTATAGCTATTGATGGAATATTGTATTTCCAGCGAAAAATTTAATTATGATAAATTTCAACCATCATTTCTCACTTCATACTCAAGTTTTCTGTTAATAATCTTATGATTTTTTTGTATATTTAATTTATGTAAATAATATATAATATTGATTGATAAATGTAAATTAAAAATTATCCTGAATGGTATAATAAAAAATTATAATGTACATGAATAAGTATCTTGAAATTACTGTCAATAAAGAATTTATACAAAAACTTAAGAGTTGCAGACTATCTCATTACATTCACTTATCCAGAAGCTATTCAGGTGGTGAAGGTGGATACTTTAACTGTTGTGATAAGATCCCATCCCTACCCTTCAACTCATCCTTCTTATTACAGAGCTGGGTTATGAAATCCATTAGCCTCACTATTGTACTCCCAAGCTAGAGGACTCTCTCATTTGATGCAGACGGCCTACTAGATCCAGCTGTAGTGGATACGGAGGATTGCGAATAATATGTGTTTGTAAATGAACCTAAGCTAAAAATCCTTTCACGGCGATCCCTACCACCCAGTGCATCAAGATACGCTTGACTCTTGTCAACAATTTTGAAGTTTTGAGACTGTCGTTCAATACTTTCTTATATTTGGTCATATCATTATAATTTTTTATGTTAATGAGCGATTTTTTTAAGAATTAATATTAAAGTATAGATTTTACGTAAATGAACTTGTCTGCATTGGGTATTGACGAAGGTCACATAATCATACTTCTTGATGTGAGTGTGCAAAAAAAGCTAGCTTGGTATAAGCTTCCTATCAATGGACTTTTATTGCCTCAGAATAAATTATTACAAGTGAACTACAATTTACAAAAATTTCAACAATATTTTCTCTATTTTTATGATATTTCTACCCTATTAGACATAAAAATTTAACTTTGCAACACAACCATTAGTGATACCAAACATTTATAACATTATTATTCTCCATAATTCACATATATTTTTATTTTAAATTTTATACATCAAATTCCATTGAAATCAAATTTCATACATCAAAGTAAAAAATCAGGATATAAATGTTAAGTTTTGATACTTACAAGTTGAAGTGCATGCTCCTAGTGGGTCAAAGATCCTCTAGTTTGTACGAATAGGCTCTCTTTGTCTGGTCCTCCATATCTGTTGGCAGAATTGCACTCTGAAATAGATATTGCCTCTGCCACTCCATATTTCTTTAGATATATATGGGGGTCGTACATTATTCTTGTGTATCGAAGTAAGAATGTTTTTATAATATATACGAGCTCGCCTCTCCCATACATTATAAATTACAACATCAAATTTTGAATTAAAAAAAAATCTTTCAAAAAATAAGAAAAACATAATATAAATACTTACAAAGGATAATAGTTATCTAATTAATGTATAAAATTAGATAAAATAAAAAAGATTAAAGAATATATACTTTTGATAATAAAACTCCTTTTTCGACTGAGAAAAGTTCTTCTATATATAACCCTTAAGATCAATCCTCTCCTTGAACTTAGATAAGATATTTTTTAAGTACGTTCCAGACGGTACCAAACTAATATATAAGTTATTTTACATCATTTTCAAATTAAAACCTATCTTCAATATAAACGTAAGGTGTTATCATATATTTCAAAATTTTACTTACAAATTGTTGACAATTATGATGTAGTTTCTTCCTTCAACTCCCTTAGCTGCAGACTAAAAGTTACCTCCTTTATTCGCATAGTTTACCCCTAATATCTTTGTTAGAATAGGGGTGATGGATGGTGTAGGACTACTAGATGGTATAGCAAGGATGTTGGATGGTATAACGGTAGGTACAGAAGGTGATGCCTCATCAAAATGTGCAATAGCATCTGCAGAATGTGATGCTTCATTTGGAAACACACAGGCTTCTCCAAATCGTTGTAACCTGAGCCTTGGCCTCATCCTATCCTGTTTTCTTTTTGGTGGCACATTTTTTACCTGGAAGTCACATTTTATTGAACTTTCTAGTATATAATAGAATAATATAAATTCAATGTATAACAATATATTATTAGTGCAATAATAAATTTATTCATATAATATTCAATTGCAAATACAAATTAATCGCTATCAGCACTTAATTGTAAATCAAAATCATTATTATCTTCTTTTTCCCAATAATTAAAATTAAACTTAGGCTCCTCTTCAGATCTCTCACCCTCTTCATCCTCTCTAGATGAAATTTCAACGTATTGATTATTTGGATCGTTCAAAGGTTCATTGTCTTCATATGTTACACATGCATTTATTTAATAAACATCTTCCTGAAATGTTTCACTTTCAAATCTCTTATTTTCTAGTTTTTCATGTAATTCAAAAACACCTCTAAGTTTTACTTTGCACATGGCCAACCAACCTGGTTTATCTCATTGTAAGCTAGGAAAAAGGACACAATACACCTGAATTATTTGCTTTGTCAACACAAAAGATTCAAATTGTCTAAATCTTTTTTGCTAATTAATTTTAACTAGATTGTATTAGTTTTGCAATGTTGTTTCAACTTTAGGAGTTGAATCAAACCATTCACACTTAAATATCACACTCCATTTTATTGGCAATGTAGGGTACTTAATTAAAAGTATCTCAATAATTTTATCATATTAATCTATCAATTCTCCCTGTATGTAAACCCCAGTTCACAAAGACCTTTTGAAGATGACGCATGAACTTGTTCTCTATTGGATTTGCTGAGGCCTACTTAAAAACAATTTATCATATTAAATAGTATAATGTTATTTAATCACTTTGATGTGATAATTCAACCATTTCAATTGTTACAAGTGAAAACTTACATATTTCTCAAACTATCGAGAAAAGTGTCTTTCAAATTCTTTATTGATATCATCCTATGATGTTTCAGGCATTCACTCATGTAATGATTACTCGTATAATCTAAAAGCATTATTATGTATTTTAGTTGTGAACAACATTAATTTCGGAAACTCAAATAATCTATTTCAAAATCAACTTAAACTTATTACTCGAAAGGTTAAACCTCTTGATAATTCAATAAAATGTAACCATATGCAACCTTTATATCTTCTATTGTTAACATTCTTCTTGTTGAACATCTATATGTTCGTCCTAGATATGTGAAAATGGATAAGTTACCATCAACATCACCCGTTTCTCTCCCATCGTCATTTCGGAGAACTTTTATTTCTTTTGTGTGAACATGCACCTCAAAATAATGTGAACAAAATGTACTTGCTTCCTCTACTACATAAGCATTACTTATCAAACCTTCAACTCTAGCCTTGTTTTTTATATTTTTCTTTAAGTGATGCAAACACCTACATTACAAATAGGGTTATTGCAATTATATGATTAAAACATGCTATGACTTTTATTTAAATATTAACTATAATTACCTCTCAAACGGATACATCCATTGATATTAAATTGGACCAGTAAGTTTAGATTTGTGTACTAAATGTATGGATAGATGCTCCATACAGTCAAACAAACTTAAAGGAAAAATACATTCTAATTTGCACAAGATAACTAGAACTTTCCTTTCTAGTTTTTCCATTTTACCCAATTTTATTTCAGATGATGTTAAACTTTTGAAAAATAAACTTAATTCTGTTATAGCTTTTGATAGCATATCATAACGCTAGTTAAAATAAACTAGACCTACTACTATAGTAGTGGTGAGTCTAAATCGATCCCACAGAGAGTGTTCGACTAACTTTTGAAATGAAATCAATCAGTGTTTAGGTTTAAGGGGGTTTTGATTAGTTTGAAATAAGAAAATAAAATGAAACTAAACTAAGAAAAATAAACTAAAGAAAACATGCAAAGTGATGAAAGTGGTGAATTTGTTAGGTATCTGGTTCTTTAGTTCTATCTCAGCTTACACCCTAATTAAACATATTTTGATGATTTGTTGTTGATAAGTGTAAATTGCATCGACTTTTAAAGCATAGTTTGATATGTGTTTAGTCGTTAATTCGATCATTTAGTATATGTTTAAGTTAGAATTGTGTTAGTTTATTAATTATTTGTGTTTTAAGTGTGTTATAGGTTTGTACAAGCTTTTAGGCTTAAATATAATATTTTTGAGGTATCTTAATGTGTTTGCTAGTGTTTCAAGGTCAATATTAAAGAACGAAGAAGTTTCGAAAGACATTTGGGCTGAAACAACGACCATAATCATGACAGAAGGCTCAGATGTGGGCCACGATCATGGCCTACAAGGCCACAGTCATAGGCTACATCGGGCATATGTGTAGTCACTTACGAACTTCACATTTTGAGGGACTGTTTGGACCTTTCAGACCTTAAAAAGACCCTTGGGTTACCCAAAACATAAAAGACTATTTAAAGTGTAACATCCCATCACCGATGGGAAGGGTAAATTGGTCAATTGAGACGGGTTAGGAGTGTATAAATTAGTCTCGGCATATGTATGCATAAGAGGGCCTTCATATGCACATAAATTGAAATT
>JANZLD010000002.1:61139445-61155640 GCA_026413575.1 Erythroxylum carthagenense
TATGCAACAATGTGAAAATATGTGATATGTGAATTATTGTGTTGCATGAATTGAGTGAACCATCGATGATGGTTTCTCACTGAGTTTGCAAAACTCACCCAAAATTTGTAATTATTTTTCAGGACTTAGAAGAATACCCCGTTAGGCAACGGGAGTATGACATCTGTTGGTTATTGAAGTAGAGAACAGATCGGGATCAGTTCACGTCTGCATTACTTTATTTTTATTTTTACACAATTTTTTGTATTTTGTATTAACAGACTGGAATAAATTGTGTTTATGAAAAGGGCCTCGAGGCCAGTGAATTGTTTATGTAAACTATTTTCCGCATAAATTATCATGTGTGTGTGTATGTGATAAAAAAAATTATACTGAGTTTTGACTGAATGATGTAGCACGCTACCCTCGCGAGGCACGGACTCTGATATCACCATCGATGTCAGGTTCGGGTCTTGTGGGAGTGGGGTGTTACATAAAGAACATTAAGAGGGGCACAAAGTAGCTTTTTTGCGTAAGTCAACTTTAAAACCCTAAGGAGAGAATTTTGAGAGAGAGAAAGAAGAATAAGGAAGAGGAAGAAGAAGCTGAATTGACGTACTTCTCGAATTAGGAGGTTTCCCAACGTCATTAGCTTCCATTGCCTATTCTAAGTCATTAGCTCCTTTTCATTTCGATTTTATTTATGTATAGAATTGAGATGAATAGTATGATGATCGGATTTGAAATATTGATGATGATTTAAACTCTCCTTTGGATTTTATTTTGATTTAGTGATGATTTAGTTGATTGTGTTTATTAGACAAATGTTGTGATTTGATTGTATTCTTGCATAATTTGATAATAAACTGAGAGAGTGAACTGAATGAAAAATGATTAAATCATATTAATAAGAGTTAGGCAATTTAATAAAAATTGTGGCAAATCATATTAATAGTTGAACGGAGAGAGATCCTGTGTGATGTTCCATTAGTTTATTAGAGTGCTTCAAATCTAGTTAGGGTTTGGAATAATTTATGAATTGAGAGACTGCAAATTCCATATTCTGATAAGGGTTTAATGGTTATAACTTGAGAGAGAGTAATCAGTCATAAGGTAGTCTAGAATCAATACTCCACTGACATATAATCTGCTAGGTTAGCATTAATGATAAGTAAAATCCTCTTTCTCATAAATTAGTAAATTCCTTAGGATGACTTCTATTGTGATTGCATATTTCTCACTTGTTAATACTTTTGTGTTTAATTTCTAATTTGATTGGTTGAACTCTATTCTCATAATTAATTTCTGTTGCATCTTTTATTTTTAGTTTTATAGTGTTTTTGGCCTTAGATTTTAGGATTAGATTACTATACTTCCTTATAGAATATGATCGTACGCTTGTAGAATATTAAGGGTTTATATGATTAAAACTTACCCCGATCAAGTTTTTAGTACCGTTGCTGGAGAAGTGTATAATTAGTTTAATTTTTGTAGTTTAAAGCGTTTCACTATCTTTTGTGATTGTGGTACCTAATCATAAGAAAGAAAAAAAGTGTAGGAAGTTTGGGCGAAAGTCAGAAAGACATTGATTTGGACATCATAAGGTAGTGATGAATAATATAGAAAATTAGATATCCAGAAGAGATAAAAAGAACGATCATGGAGGATATATATATTTTAGGGAGCAAAGGACTCTTGCATTTTCTTTTCTTATTTTTATTTTTATTTTTTCTTTTCTTGTTTATTTTATTTGGCATGAATTTTCCTTTTATATTGCCTTTTTCTTACAAGTCACCATCTCATATAAACTTATTTTTTTGCATATCATACCCAATAACCATATCAAATCATAAATAAAAACTCCACCAATCATGAATAAAGGTGCAATTACTTTTATTTTAGGTTTAAGGTTCTTTACAAAAGGGTTTTTAAAAAAAGGCTAAAATATATAATAGGCTAAAAAAGGTTCACTAATGTATTAACCTAGAAAAGATAGAGAATTTTGATAAAACTTCCATAGTTCCTTTATCATTTTTATTCTTTTACACACAAAACAAGTTGTCTTGAAAATATGCAATTTAAGTTCTAAAAATCCAAAATCAAAGAAAGCATCAATAATAGAAACAAAGAATTTTACATGAAGGTGTAACTTCTCATGAGATCACCCAAGTAAAATCAAGATATTATCACTTAATAGTTTGGTTTCCAAGTATTCTCAAAGTCAAGTTCAAATTGGAATTAATTAACTATTTTATGGACCTAACTGTTAACAATTAATCTCAACATAGAATTATGTATACACTTAAAACTAAAAAAGACACACAATAAAAATAGAATAGATAGAAATAGAAAAATTAAACATAATACACTAAAAAAATAACTAATTTCTCATTTGAAAAAAAAAACAACATATGGTTTTCTTCAGTAGAACATTTCATTGAACAATTTATAGGCAACCTGAATTCATCTCTACCTAACAACAAAACCATTGTATTTTTCCATTTTTCACTAACTTTAACACATTCAAACACATTATTCACCAACCATAGTTCAAAAATCACACAATACTACGATAAACAATACTCAAATTGTTGTCCGTAAACCCATCCACAACAAAATCGACATTCATATACGACTAACCTCGACTTAATTGAAGATGATGGATGATGGACAAGAGCAAAGTAGTATATGTGGATGATGGAAGATGGACGAGAGAAGACCGACAGCAACAAGAAGAAAACCAAGAAACAAAAACAAGGAGAGAAGTTGATAGACAAGAGGGGTTGTTTCGGTTAGGTTTAAGATGAGATGAAAATGACATTGTTTGGTGTTAAACCAAACGATGTCATTTTTGTCTATTTAAAAGCATTGAAGCTAAAATTAACGATGATGTTTAACTTAAAATTTTACTGACATAATTTACCAATTGATACTCTACCGTCGGTACATCTCACGCTTAATTTGCTACCACCTATTTTTACGACGACTATCAATATTCTATTACTATATTCTACCGAAAAAATTATGGGAATAATTTCTCTTCACCTTTATCGACGGATATTTTGCTCGTTGCAAATTTCAAAATTTCCTATAATTTTACAGACAAAGAATCATTTTCCGTATCTAATTTCCTATGGTATTTTTTCCGTTGATAATTTATACTTCTCTTGTAATGAAAATTCACTTTGAACTGATATGATGCGGAAAGTTATTTTGCACTGAATCACATCTGTCATTCTTGTACAAAAAATAATTTTAACAATTTGAACTACCAATTGAATTTAATTTTCATGAGAATTTCATAAGTCAATTTATGCAATATAACAAAATTAAAAGGCAAATTAATTAAAATGGATGTAAATAAATTTGGATGTCAACTTAATAATAAAGGAATTCCGTTTACAACGATGTAATATGTAACTATTGCTTTTTAAGTATTTATTAGATAAATTATCAAATGCGTGTATAATTCAATTTATAAATTTAATATGCATATTCTATTAATATTTTGAATGGTCACAACCTATTAGATTTGAATGTGCAACTTATCATAGTGGCTCCCACAATCTATTAATCCACCCCTTTTAGGCAAAGGAAATTATATTAGTGCTTATGAAAGTTGAATTCTAACCATAAAATATGTGCTAAATTAGGATGATCGGCATCCAACTTGCATATTTTCTTATCCACTCCATTGAGTTTGTTTGATTACTTAATTTGATGCGTCAAAAATGGAGGGACAAAGAAGAAGACGTTTGATAAATATTCCGTCCAATCCAAATAAACAAATGAAGAAAGAAAAAACAGACAGATGGGGAAATGGGCCTGCATTGAGAAAACTATTTTTGTGGCAGGAAAGATTTTTTTTTGATTGCCCACGAGGTATTCTAGGAAGGTCTTAATTATGGGAAGGCACCTTTAAGTCATTCACTTTTAGATTAATCCCCACTTGAGTCGGGTTGGTCCCTTACGGGAGGCAAAGTTCTGACCCCAAGTTTTAAACGGCTGCATACATGAGGACGGTTCAAACTCGTGACCTCACTTAAGTCAGAAGAGCCCCTTATTAACTTACCTGCACCTTAAAATAAATTTTCTTTAAAATAGTTTGACTTGAATTTGGCATGTAGGCAACGCGTGGTGGCTAGTTCAAACATGCTTAGTTTAAAACTTGGGGACCCCATCGCGTGCATACCGGGACAAACTTTCAGAAGCATCTTAAGAGGTGGTAGTAAGAGAAAAGGACGAGGCAACCATGAGTCCATGATAGAATCTGAAAACAAAACAAAAGGTAAAGAAAAACAAATACGAGCACGTGAAACATTTTGTCCATTCATCACCTTAAGTTACTATACATAGACATGAAGAGAAAAGGACGAGGTAACCATCCGAAAGCAAAACAAAAGATAAAGAAAAACAAATGCGAGCACGTGAAACATTTGGTCCATTCATCATTTTAAGTTATTATACATAGACATCATTATTGCATTTACCCACAAGTACCTAAACACGCCCATCGTCACCATCACACATGGAAACGCCGTACATTGTCCTTTTACCCATTGTGAATCTCCGTGTAGAAGTACTATTCATTAGGTTTGCTGAATCATGTGTGCTTTCCGTCATTCCGGAAATATTATTACCTTATCTCACTATTAAAATTAAAATTTAAGTAAATGATATGAACTCAAATTTTAAAAATTTGATTGGGTAGTTACACAAGTTGTGATTATCTGTACCCTCCATTTATTATTTCATCATTTTTTAATTGATATTACAATGATTGAGAAGACTAAGTATTTACTACCCATTTCACAATTTAAATTTAACCTAAATCTCTTATTCACCTTTCTTTTTGTTCCACCCCGAATTGCCTTAACTCAAATATCTCTCAGTTCTCTATTGAGTCTTAGACGCATATACAAAAGGTAGCAGGTGTATTTAGACTTGGTAAAATTAAGTTGACTAGTCTCGTTACGAATTGATTGAGCTTTAAATTGAGCTTAGGATATTTTTTCCTTAAAATTTTGAATTTTAGGTTTGGGCTATCTGGTCCAGCCCAATTCAAAACATAATATTTTTAAGTAAAATGATATTGTTTTGTATAAAACAATGTAACTTTTAATTTTAAACAATATATATTTAATCAGACGCGATCGAGTTTTTGGGCCACCCATGCTCAATCAAGCTCTTGCTCGAGCTTGAATCCTCCGGCTTGATCATATTTCAGGTCAAGTCTAGGCCCGAACACATTTAGTTAAGTCTCACTTTTCTCATGTAGATAATTGATTTTTTTTTAATGTTTCTGAAACTAGATTTAATAGGAGTGTGACTTTTATAAATGTGACAGGCTTTTTAAATTTCTTTTATGTGTGAATAATTCTTTTGCTTGAGATTGAATGTCTCTTGGTATTTACATTTCATTTACTTGGTATTGAATATAACTTTTTTTCTTGATATTGGATTATGCTTTACACATGAATTAAAAGGCAACTAATCATTATCTTGATATAAATAGTTGCTTACGTATTTATTATTATTAGTGCTATCTAATTTCACAAATATTTTGTTATCATTATAAAGAAGGAGATTTTTTATTCGAATTAAAAATATGTATTCCAAAAAGAAGGTTAAACCTTACAAAATGTGCAACAAGAGGCATAAGTGTTACAAAACATATGCATCCATTTACCACTCGATAAAGAAACTAATTGGAAATGGTGAATCAACGTAGTTCTAGTTTGATAACTGGAGTGATTTGAGCCTTTTAAACAATAAGAATAAGCTTAGACACATGATTACCAGGATTCTTTTTCAAACAAGAGTTAGCTGAATCTTACATAATGGAACCTGGAATTTCAATTTCTGAGCGGCTGATAGCTTTGATAATTTGTTACCTAGTAATCCACTTACAGGCGAGGAAGATAAGATAATCTAGTTACACACTAACTCCAGGGAATTTTCCAACAGTTCCTGCTATACATCCCAAGGTCCTTTGGTATGAGCTAATATGGAAGAAATCTTTATCCCCCAAAGCTGCTTTTATAATTTGGCTTGTAATGAATGATAGGCTTAAAACAAAAGCTAGATGGTATGGCATTACAAACAACTTGGATACCGGATGCAGTTTATATGGAAGGATAGTAAACCATGGAATCATTTATTTTTGCAATGTAGGGTTTCACAGGATATCTAGGATAGGGTCTAAAATATATTTCAAGTTCATTGTCCTCAGGATGAATGGGTGAACATCATACATTAGACCATCAACATGATGAGCAAGCTGAGGATAGATACATTATCCTAATTGTTAACATAATAAAAAAATTAAAATGTACACGAACAAGTAATCATTGTAATTAACTGTAAATTAAGAATTTATGCAAAAACTTCAATGTAGCAAAACATCAAATACATTCACTTATACAGGTGATGAAGGTGAATACTCTGACTGTTGCGATGAGGTATTGTCCCTCCCCTTCAATTGATCCATCTTATTACAGAGTTAGGCTATGTACTCTATCAATTGTTGCAACTGAGTTGCCAACCTCTCCACTATGCTCTCAAGTTGGAGGACTCTCTCTTTTGATGCGAACCACCTGCTAGATCCAGCTGTAGTGGATGTGGAAGAATGCGAATATTATGTGTTAAAAAATGAACTTAAGCCGAAAATCCTTCTACGATAGTACCCACTACCTAATGCATCAAGATATGCTTGATTCTCATCAATAGTTTCAAAGTTCTAAGACTATTGTTCAATGCTTTCTTGTATTTGGTCTTATCATTATAATTGTTTATGTTAATAAGTGATACTTTTTAAGAAATAATATTAAATTATAAACTTTACAATTATGATCTTGTCTACATCGGGTATTGATGAAAGTCACACCATCATACTTCTTATTGTGAGGGTGTAAAAAGAGTTGGCATGGTATAGGTTTCCTGCCTATAGACTTTTCCTGCATTAGAATAAATTTTTATAAGTGAACTACAATTTACAAAAATTTTGATAGAATTTCCTCTATTTTATGAAATTTACCTATTGTTAGAAATTTTTTTAACTTAACAACAAAACCATTAATGACACCAAACACTTATAACATAACTATTCTCCATAATGAACATATATTTTCATCTTAAATTTCATATATCAAATTACATTGAAATCAAATTTCATTCATCAAAGTACAAAAATCATGATATATGTGTCAAGTTTTGATGCTTACAAGTTGAAATGCATGCTCCTGGTAGGTCAAAAATCCTCCAATGTGTATGGTTAGACTCTCTCCTACTGGTCCTCTACGTCTGTTGGCAAAATTGTGCTCTGAAATGGATATTGCCTTTGGTGATGCCCAATACTACTGCTAATGACTCCATATTTCTTCAGATATATATGGTGGTCAAAGACCATTCTTGTGTATTGAAGCAAGAAAGTCTCTGTAAAGTGTACGAGCTTGCTTATACATTATACATTACAGCATCAAATTTTGGAAGCCAAAACAATTCTTTCTGAAAAAAAATTAAAACATCCTATAAGTACTTATAAACAACAATATTTATCTAATTAATATATAAAATTAGATAAAATAAAAGCTATTAAAGAATATATTTTGTTAACCTTAAACTCCTGATAATGAAAATCCTTTTTTGACTTAGAGACATTTTTGCATATATAACCCTCAAAATCTATCTGCTTTTTGAACTTGGAAGAGATATTTCTTGAGCACGTTCTAGACGGAACCAACCTAATATATTATTTATTTTAGATAATTTTCAAATTAAAACGTATAACTTCAGTATAAACCTATGATGTTATAATGTATTATTTTTTTTTAGAAATTTACTTACAAATTGTTGACAATTGTGATCTACGTTCTTCCATCAACTCCCTTAACCTCACGTTAATGGTCGCCTTGCTTCATCTACAACATTTACCCCTGTATCTCTGTCAGTATAAGGGTGGTGGATGATGTAGGGTTGTTGGATGGAGCAACAGGGCTGCTGGATGATATAACAGTAGGTATAGAAGGTGATGCCTCATTTGGATGTGCAGTAGCATCTGTAGAATGTGATGCTTCATCTGAAAATTCACTGGCTTCTCCAAATCTTTATAACCTGAACCTTGGCTGCATCATATCTTGTTTTCCCTTTAGTGACATATTTTTAACCTGAAATTCACTTTTTATTGAATTTTTCATTAATAGAATAATATAAATTCAATATATGGCTATATATTGTTGATGCAATAATAGATTTATTTAGATAATATTCTATTACAAACACAAAAGTTTTGAAAATATATGTAAGAGACCATCATTAAGCAAAGGTAATGGTATATCCAATAGATGGGTAGCTCCAAACACTAAACTCAAGTACATGAAGAGTTGACACATCCTATGCTACATTTTGTAGTGATAAAGATTACATAAAAGGTGTCAAATCCTCAAAAATAATCACAATGATCTTGAAAGGCTTATCTATCTTTTCTGATAAATCATTTTTACGATAGAGGTGATAGATATGGTTGAGAAGCTAGGGTGGATAATATTTTTATATTATACTTAAAAGTTATATATACAAAGTTGACCTTAGAATTTTTGTCAATATTGGAGTTAAAGAGGGATGTAGCTTAAGATCACCTTATTGGAATTACTTTTTGAATGCATAGTAAGGATTTCTATACTCTTTGAATGGGTAGTAAAAACTTTTCTAGGCTTGAATACATCCAATACTAAGGCTCCATGTTAACACCACATCAATTTACAAAAGATACCATTGCTCATAACAGAGAAGTGACACCTTCACTTTAATATGAGAATACTAGGAATGAGTACAAA
Source organism: Erythroxylum carthagenense (assembly GCA_026413575.1). Lineage (NCBI taxonomy): Eukaryota > Viridiplantae > Streptophyta > Magnoliopsida > Malpighiales > Erythroxylaceae > Erythroxylum > Erythroxylum carthagenense. The sequence goes on from JANZLD010000002.1 coordinate 61,148,259, forward strand.
GAATATCATTCCTTAATATAGTCAATATTATGAATCCATACATTGAATACTATATATATATATATGAGTATCATAAATCTTAACAAATAAATATAACTTTAATATGAGAATACAATGAAAAGTATAAAGAAGGCTAGGCCTCAATACAATCAATGCCTTGACTCCATACAATCAATACCATGTAAATTTATAAAAATTCCCTCACCCATAATAGATAACTCACACCTTTATTTTGGTACTATAAATGAGTATAAAGAATATCATGCCTTAATACAACCAATAATAAGACTCATACATTCAATACAATGTATTTGTACAAAAAAATATCATCACTCGTTAAAAATAAGTAAAACCTTCATTTTAATATGGGAATACCTTAGTTAGTAAAAATAATACCCTCCCTTAACACAAAATATTCCAGATCTAATACCATGAATGTGTACAAAGAATATCATGCCTCAATACAGTCAATGCCGAGACTTCATACATTCAATACCACATTTTTGTATAAAGATAACATCACGCATTAAAAATAAGCAACACCTTCACTTTAATATAGGAATACTATGGATGAATAAAAATAATATCTTATGTTAATAAAAACTATATCAAGACTTCATACATCTAATGCCATGTCTCTATATATTCTGCATTAGTTATGAATATCCTATATTATACATTTATAGTGATTAAATATTCTCTTTGCATTTTTTTAATAGAAAATAGAAATATAATGAACAAAAATTGGTAAATTTCTTGTTAATCTTTTTACTTCCATAAATTTAATAAGCTGCAGGTAGTTGATTAGGTGTTGTTGTGTGTAAGTTTTAATTAATAACCTTCGATAATCCGCAAGCGCATGGTTCGTTATTGTAGTACCAAAGATGTTAATCCTACGAGGAGGGAGTTAATCTAATCCTAAAATCTAAGGCTAGAAATAATAACAGAAATTTGAATTGCACGAAACTAAAAATGAGAACTTAATTCAATCAAACAATTTAAGAGTTAAACACAAATATATGAATTATTAAGCAATTGCAACACACCTAAGAATCAACCGAAAGAAATTACCAATTGAGAGAAAGGGAATCTTTACCTATCCTTAATGCTAACCTAACTGATTATAAATCATCGGATTATTGGTTCTAGACTATCCTAGAGTTGATTACTCTCACTCGAGTTATAACAATTAACCTTAAATCATAGACCATAATCAGATTATGGGGGATTAAAATCTCTCAATTTACAACATATCCAAAACCCTAATCAGTTCTAAAGTTCTCTAATAAACTATTGAAAACCTATACAAGATCTCTCTTTGCACAATTTCTTGATTTGATTCAATTTTTGTTTTATTAAATCACCTAACTCTTGTTAGTCCAATCTAATCATTTTTCATTCGATTCACCCTCTCATTTTATTATTGAATTATTAAATTGTGGAATCAAACCACAACAAATCCAATAAACACCTAAAGAATCAAATTCATTAACTCGAGAACAAAACTTTGAAGTTGAGTTTAGATCATCTTCAATGTTCTATATCATATCATCAACTATTTATTCCAATTCTATACAATAATAAAACCAAATTAAATAGAAAATACAATCTGAATAGATAATGGGAGGCAGTGATGTCTGGAAACTCTTAGTCTGGGAAGTACGTCGAGTTAGTTTCTGGTCCTTTTCTTTCTTCCTTCTTCTCTTCCTCTATCTCTCGATGATTTCTCTTTAGGGTTTCTCAAGGTGGCTGATGTAAAAGCTCCCTCTGCCTCTTTTTCTTGTTCTTTAAATATCCTCTTATGTTTTGAGTAACCATAAGATTTTTTTAGGATTTGAAAGGTCTAAAAAATTGATAAGTGTAAATTGCATCGTGTTTAAGGGCATAGTTTGATATGTGTTTATTCATTAATATGATCATTTAGTATATGTTTAGGTTAGAATTGTATTAGTTTGTTAATTATTTGTGTTTTAAGTATTTTATGGGTCAGCATAAGTCTTTGAGCTTGATTATTATGTTTTTAAGGTACCTTGATGTGTTTGCTAATGTTTCAGGGTTAGCATCGAAGAACGAAGAAGTTTTGGAGATATTCAGGCTGAAACAACGACCCATGATTACGGCACAATAGGCCATGAATGTGATAGAAGCACTAGAGTTAGCCCACAATCGTGGCTTGCATGCCACGATCGTGCCAGGAAATAGCCCACGATCATGCCCGACATGCCATGATTATGATAGAAGGCTTAAATTTGTCCATGGTGGAATGATACTTTGGAAATAGTTTACAAATCACTATTTATAGGACAACTTACCCTCTAACAGGACAAATTGTAGGATTTGATAGAAGACTTAGGGAGTTTCGTTATTCCCTATTTTGTTGACAGTTTGTTACTTGAAAGGGCATTATTGAACTTACTTGGTTTGCTTGATTTGATTAATTATGTCCTTTGATTATCTTGCAATAAGTAGCTTGTTTATAGGCTACTAACTGAAACTGGGCAACACGGGTGGAAGCAAGCCACTTATAATTGATCCCGATTGAGTTTCCAAGGATGCAAGGTCAAGCTAATGACCATAACTTAGCATGTTTAGGAGTTCAATTTAAATTAGATTTAGTTAGCTTTTTTTAATTTTGAAAAAATAAGTTTTCATGATTTGGAATGGTTAAGGAATACTAACTCTCTTCTCTCTTTGAATCAAGTATAAGATAGGAAATCAGGCTTAAAACATTTAACTTCTATCTCTGACACTATCACCACCTCAATCAGCTTGACAGTTTTGTGTTCTAACCCTTTCTATTTTCAATTTTTTCCTTATGTTGTATTTATGTTTTCATGTTATTTTATGCTATGTTTATTCCCACCTTATTTGTTTTGATTTTTCTTCTCACATTGAGGACACTGTGTTGTCCAAGTATAGGGAGGGTTGCGTTGTGTGCATGTATGCTCTTATTTTGAATGTGAAATTTGCATATTGTATGTTAGTTTGTTTAGGATACATTATGTGATTCGTGTGAATGTGTCAATGGCTAGGACTTAACTTTGAACATAGTCTTTTAGGTTGTGAAGATTTATTAGCATGTGAAATTAGTGACTTAGGTTGCTTTGGTTAAATATACATGTTCATCAGGATATGATGTTAGTTTATTCACCCTAGGAATTTGTCATATTCATTTAGAATTTTAGGCCAATCGAATAAGTAGCATCGTTAGTACCTTTTCATGAGAATTACCAGCTAAAGAAATGAGGTAGACAATAATAATGATATAAAAAAAGTGTGTAAATCATAAGCAAATAAATATTCCACTAACATTTGGGTTATGAATAGAGCTAGTAGCCAATTGAGAAAATGGTGTAGCTGAGTAATAGCAGGACATTCATAAAAAATATTTGCCTTCACATGAAAAGTCTATAATGACATTCCAACTAAGCTGTTTAATAAAAACATGACTTAGTTGAGTAACCGGATTGACATTTATCATAAATGTTTGCCTTTACATAAAAAGGCTAGTTTCATGTCAATCAAAATCAACAAAAATAGTGTTTTGTCTAATAAGCCTATCGATCTTTGTGATTAGCTTTAATTTTCATGGAAACCTACTTAAGGATAGTTACAATTTTGATTGAATGAATAATTATCAATGTGTGTTTGCAAATGATAGAGGAAACTTGACATTAAGATTTTGATCAGTATGTATAATTAATCTGAAGTACTTAGATACGGGTTTCACAAGTTAATAAGTTAGAATAATTTGAAAGATGGTGTTTGTAGTTAAATTTGTTTCGTTAAGTTCAATGCCATTGTACCATTATTGCATATGGAAGTATATCGTGTTTTGGTTTTTTGTTTGTTATTTTGTTTTGTTTTAGTACAAGAAAAAGTTTAAGTGTGAGGATGTTGATAGTTGTAGATTGTATAATGTTTTAGTAGGTAGTTTAGTATGTTTTTGGTGGTTATATTGAATGTTTAGTGTATGTTTAGTTTAGGATTTTGTTATTTAGTTAAAATTTGTGTTTTGAGTGTTTTGCGGGTTAGAGCACGTGGTTAAGCTTCAATTTTAAGAGTTTGAGGTGCCTTGATATGTTTGCTAATGTTTTAGGGAAAATATTGAAGAACGAAGGAGATTCGGAGGAGACCCAATCCAAAATAAAGGGCCATAATCGTGGCCAATGAGTCACAATCTTAACAGAAAGCCAAACAGTGGGCCACGATCCAGACAAAAGTAGACGGCCTTCTGGACTTAAGTTTTTCAGAGGCATTTCGGACATTTCAGACCTAGAAAAAGCCCTAGGGTTACTCAAAACAAAATATTATAAATAGGAAAAAGATGGGACCCTAAAAGGGAGCCTTCACTTCTGCCACTTTGGGAAAGCTTCAAGGAAGAGAAGAAGAAAAGGGAGAAAAGGAAGAGGAGGATAGAGAAAGTAGGTCTTCTGACACTGTTGCCTTTCTGGGTTATCTGATCCAAGTTTCTTTCTTCTTTCCATCTTTATTTTAGTTCATTGAATGTATGAAATGATGATGGATCTTGGACTGTTGATGATGTTTTAACCTTTCCTTAGAGATTTGAACTTGATTCAATGTTAATATAGTTATTTTTTGTGTTATTTTGATTGCATGTTATGATTTATTGCGAGGCTTGCATGTTTCGGTAATAAACTGAGAGGATGAACCGAATAAAATGATTGGATTGGATTAATTAGAGTTAGGTGATTCAATAAACTACACGATTAATCAATTCGGCAATTGTTTGGAGAGAGATCCCATGTGAGACCCAAATGTTTATTAGAGAGCTTAAGAACAAACTAGGGTTAGGGTTGTTGGTAATTGAGATATTACTCTTTCAGTTGTTGACCTAATTAGAGTTTATTAATTAAGGTTTATGATTATAACTCGAGAGAGAGTATTCCTCCCTTCGATAGTCTAGAACCGACACCACAGTAACACATAAATGACTAGATTAGCATTGATGATAGGAAAATTCCCCTCTCTCATAATTTGGTAATCTTCTTAGTTGATTTCTATTATGACTTTTGTGTTGCTCAATTTCAATTTTTTGTGTTGAATTTACAAATTAAATTCTTGCCAATATTATTCCCGTGATTACTTTTCTTGCATTTTTATTTTCATTTTATTTATTTTTTTGAGCCTTAGATAATCTAGAATTAGATTGGTTCACCCTCTTCGTGGGATCCATCCTTTACATACTACAAATCATGACCCATGCACTTGTGTTATTTTGAGGGCTATAAATTGTAAAAGTTGCCTACATCAACAAAATGTTATTAATTGAAACAATAGCTAATGGTAGATTACTAATATGATTGGAATCCAAATAGAGTATACATTAATTTCATACTCTATGTCTAATTGGAAGCTTGCATAATGAAATGATTAAATTATATGAAAAATCATGCCCAAAAAGGTTATTCAAAACTACTTTGATATTTATAATATTTAGGTTGTTATGATGTGTTGCTAGTCACCAATTTCGATCTATAATTATAAATTGTTTAATTAAAGAATTAATGATAAATTAAATAGAGTTTAATTTTCTAATGATAATTATGAATTATAATTATAATTTCTAATCATTACCAATAAATTTGGGAATATAATAGGTCTCAGATAAAGAACGAGTTGAAGAGAACAAAGATATTTTAATAAAACTAGATTTGATTGTAAAGTTTGAGAAACTTTACGATTAAATATGAGATATTTAATAAAATGGATCAATATGAGTTGAAATAAAATTAGAATTTAATTTCAATTAGTTAACTACAACGTTCAAAACTTATTATAAATAGACTTAAGTTTTAACAGGGATAGCACTTCTTGCTTACCCTTCTTGTAAGAGTTATAGAGTCTTTTCAACCCGTTCTATGAATACCGTTAGAGGCCGGATATTTTTGCAGCTATCGCAGTTGAGATGAATAAGTTTTGAAAATGGTTTGAGAGATACAACAAGAATATAATCAAGCTTCAGAATAAGGTACAAATTAAGATTCATGTTTTGTTATTATTTATTCATTAATCATTTTATAGAAGTATAGTGATCTTGATTTTTAGAAAATTAATATATAAAAAAGTTTTATAATTATTTCGCTATGGTTGAGATCACATCCAGTCCTGATTTTCCAACAAAGACTGCTACTTCTTCCTTACTGGTATCCTTAAGGATGTTTCCAAGACTAGTTCAGATGATCTTAGAGCTATTCGTCTCAAAACTGCAGCATATACAATGAAACATCCCTTCCAAGCCACGCATTGGTGTGCGGATCCCAGTACTTTTGCTTCTTTTATGCGGCAAGCTATTGACAATTATATTATCATGGTCGGATTAGGTGGTCTAAAGCGTTCTCTCTAGTTCTACTTTAACAACACTTAAACATAAGAAATTGAGATAGGAATGAAACCTGTTCAGTTATTAGATCAAACTCTAATATTTTAGGTAGATGCATTTTCTATTTCTTTATGCTACCTTTGTCAAGGCTATTGAGTATTCTTCTCATCGTACAGACAGTTTGTCTGATTTTAGATACGTGTTACCTAATTAATGGATTCTATAGCTCTTACGAAGATCAGAATTCAAATTTCGGGTGAAAACGTGGAATCTACATTGCTGTTGTTTGCTACAGAAAGAAAATCCGTTTCATACGTTCGCGCCTGCAAAACGAGTATAATAAGTCCAAAGTGGCTGCTGCATGCCTGATTGTCCCCACAATGGCGTGGAATGTTTAACATGTGAAGAAATGCTAACGGTTCAGAAGCAACCGAGTTTTGGTCTTATAAATCACAAATACTAGTAAAATTAATTCGAGAAGATCATGCAAAACTCGTTGAACTCGTCGTCGAAATCCGATTTATCAAAATTGGAAATATCTGGACCCGGCTAATTCATGGTCCTCTTCTGCACCTGCCAAGGTTCAAACCCTAGTAATTGAGATGATATTCTTACTTTTGAGTCATCGGGGAAAAGTCCCCGACGGCTCGTGGAGATTCTTGTTGGAGAATGTCTGCAAAGATTATAACCGAAAAATCAAATAATTTAAGTCAAACGTGCACATTAACTTCAAATATTTTTTAATGATCTAAATAAACTTTTACTATCATTTGTAATAACATATTACAATATAATATTAATAACACTTCAGACCTTAACAAAATTAGGATTTATTAATTTTTAGGAGTCGTTTGATTCTACTCCGGTTTTTCTATTGTAGTTTTTAGTTTTTTTTTTCAGTTTTTTTTTTCTATTTTTCTTTCAAATAAAAATAAAAACCTGTTTGGTTGTTAATGCTAATGTAGTTATATTTTTATCACTGATAATAATTACATATTAGATAAAACTTAAAGATAAATTATTTTTAATTAAATAAATT
>JANZLD010000002.1:61297855-61316434 GCA_026413575.1 Erythroxylum carthagenense
ATTTAAAATATATTTTAATTATTAAAATTTGATTGCATATTTATATATTTTAAATTTAATTATATATCATTTAATTTTAAAAATTAAATTAAATTAAATTATTCATATTTATTAAATAATTAATTAATATATATTTAAATGATAATAAATCCGATTATGAAAAAAATAAAAACAAGAAACAAAATTCACTTTTGTAATTTTTATAAATTTTAAAAACAGGAAGAAATCAAAACTAAAATCAGAAACTAAAAATTCAAATAAACAAAATTTTTTAAATAAATTTACAAATAAAAATAAAAGTAGAAACAAACCTCTTAAACTTTTCAGCCTTCAACACGATGGGGTTCCCACAAAACCAGATATAAATCACACAATCATGTCTAACATTTTCCAGCTACTATAGCTTCAATCATTGAAACTCCATCAAACGCCAGTAACCAGAAGTTCCAATGTCGACAGCAACAACCATAAACTTCTTCAATGGTTTTTGGATTTCTAATTTCTGGGTTTTGTATTGGTTCTAAATCTGAACTTTTCAAATTTGACAAGTATCATATTACAATCTTATTATAATTGATTGTGAATTATTAGTATTATTTAAATCTGATTTGATTTCTTAAGAACTTAGATTTGTCACTACAATCTTATTCCAATTATCAAGATCAATAATAATCAAACAATTTAATCAGATTATAAAATTAAAGTCTATTATGATACTACATTTGAGAAATTGGGACAAATCGGATTCTATGTGCAACAGAATAATTACAAAATTTTTTGTAATTAAATTTTCAAAAGTTAAGATCTCTAGAATTCTATAAAATGATTAACACATAAATAATAATAAAACGTGAATTTTAACTCGTACCTTATTCTGAAGCTTAATATTTTTCTTGTAGTATTTATTGGATCATTTTAAATCAGTTCATCTCAAACATCATAGCTACACAAGTATTCGACTTGTAATTATTTCTACAAAACGAGTTAAGTGAGCTCTACAACTGTTGTTAAAAAATCATGGATACACAAGTGTTTGACCTCTAACGATACCTACAAAATGTGTTGGGAGAACTTTACAACTATTACAAAAAAGGTTATGCAAGGAGTGTTAACTTATTAGAGCTTAGGCCTTTTTATAATAGGTTTTGGACATTTTAGTAATTTAATTTAAAATAAATTCTAATTTAATTAGAATTGCAAATAAATTTAATTTAATATCAAGTATGCCCAATTAAGATCTAATATTTCATTTGATCCTTATTTATTAAATATCTCATATTTACTTTCAAAGTTTCTTAAACTTTATAATTAAGTCCAACTTGATTAAAATATTTTTCTCTCTTTAACCCGTTCTTTGTGTGTACCTATTAGGTTCTCAAATATATTGGTAATGAATATAAATTATAACACTAACTCATATTTAGGATTGGATAAACTAATATCCTTTAATTTATCTTTAATTCTCTAATTAAACAATCTATATCCATAGATCAATCTAATTCACTGGTATAGCTTCATTACCCTACATCTTCACTTTATGATGTATTGTTGCTACTTCCTGCCTACTACTCCTTGCTTGTGTAGTATCATTAGGTTGAGAAATAAGGTCATTTTGAATACCAATCTCTACGGTTGCAACAAATTGATGAATTACCCTCTCCTCTTGTAACAGACTAGATAAGCTGGGCAGAACTTCATGCTTCATATCCTCGACTTGCTCAGCCTTACCATTGTCTGTTTTATCTTGCTCCATAAGTTAAACATCAATTTCAACTTCTATTAATTCATTATGCCAACCTACTTGAAATAAGTTACCAATAGGGATTTATTTTTTTAAGTATTTTTAGGCCTCCATAGATAGGTAACTTGTATAACTGCTTTTTGAATTCTCCAAACTGTCTCCAAGCCTTAGAAAAGATAAGCTCTCTACTAGTAGAGCATTTTTCTAAATTTTTATGCATATTGTGGTATAACAGATCCTTTACATTGTGGCATGTCGAGTATCCATGCAAATTGGCTTCCCCAATGAGTTGTCTAAGAAACTCAGCCCCTCAATTGTCCAAAGCTCCATTGGAAGATTATGAAAATTGACCTATAATGCCAACACCTCTATTTTACTTCGATCACTTTTGAACAAATAGGGGTTGATCCCCAACAAGTTAAGGCCCTTGCTCAACAATTTCAACTAAATATTTATCATCACTAAATTTAAACAAGAAGGAGCCATCTTCCCTCAACATCACCTTATCCAACCCCTTTTACTCCATCTAGCCTTAGCTGATCCTCCCATAATAGGGAAAGCAGGTCTTTTAGTTTAGAAAAACCAATCAAGGACGTGAACCAAGCTTGAACATCTACCTTCAAGATTTCGAGAGGTGGGGACACAACCACATCCTTTACCACATCCTAATAGTGTTTAAGCATACTTTTATTATGTTGAATGCCAAGCTCCCACAAATTGAAATTCTTGGGGTTTTGGTCTAACATTCACCTATTTTTCATTAGTCCAGTCGCCATTGTTAGCAGCAAAAGCTTCTCTAGAGAGGGCTAGAAAATCAATATTTGAAAAAGAGCACTCCCCTTGTCTATAACCAATGGGAAGGCTTGAGAAAAGCCTTCCTATGAGTTAGTGCCTTCTTTTGAGGCAATAGCCCTAATAAACCTTCTTTTGATGAGAAACCAGAGGAGGAAATTGTTATGCGTAAGGAGGGATGTTTCCAGAAGTGGAAAGTAGTAAGCGCAAAAAAGGTGTTTCAGTGAGAGGGCAATCAGAGAAAAATAATGAGATGAGAGATAGAACCTTTACTTCCCCACCTCTATCTACTTTGATAAGCTATTTTAATCAAAACACAAAGTCAAAGTCCCTATTCATAATAAATTTGAGCGATTTCCTTAAAGAACAATTTATAGTGTATCTAAATGACAAATCAATTCATAAATAAAACAAAAGGTGGGAAGCTTCTTATATTTGAATGACATAATACACCTTCCTCAACTTAATTTTTTTTAATTTCTTTATGCATTTCAGAGGTTTTCAGAGATTTACTAATACTTAATTTCTCATATAATTATGCCAAATATCCTTGTTATTATTGAAATTATAATCTTCAAACAATCTAACGAAGTCTTTTTTAGAAGTTAAAATTAAAATAATTAAATAAAGTGAAGCCAAAAAAGGGTGCTTATAAAGCTATAGCCCAAGCCAACAACTAATTGTTTATACCACTCAAAAGTTCACAAGATAAGTATAATAACGAATCATATAAAAATTAAAGTAGTTAAGTTGTAACATAACTTGGACACGACTATACTAGGGAGAGACATGGTTGTGTTTTTCATGTGACATGAGTGTGTTTAAGAGTATGTTTAAATGGAAACATGATCATATGAAGTGATATACATTCATTTCTAGTAGATCCCCTTTGCCTATAATCAATATGATATATTTTCTAGTAAAAATACGTAGGTTAATTTTAGATCGTATGGCTTATATTCTTCAATCATGTGCTTTTGTTTGACTTACCTTATTAGCCAAGCCCTTTTCAACAAAGTATCTTTAATCCAAGAGATTTCCATTTGATAGAATTGGTTAAACTTAAGTTCAAAATAAGATGAAGTACCCACTATGCTTTCCAATGCTTTATGACATGTAAACACGTGAAATGTCAAGAATATGAATCTATAAGCTAATATGAAAAAAGTTTCATTAACAATGGGGCTTTATTAAGTGTGATGATGAAAAATCAAAAGAAAGCCATTAAATATCTATGGACCACCTTCTTTGACCCTCTGCAATTCCATAGGTTAGTAAAATTAAAATAAGAAATATTAAAAGGCCAATTCTTTGATAGTGATACCTTTTCGATTTCCAAATACTATCTATTATATCCATTATAGCATTAAAATTTATGGTCTTCTTCAATGAGACGTAGTTCTACCTTTAACTGTTTCTATCCATTATTTACTTCTAGGAGCATAAGCTCTTTCTCCTCATCTTCTAGTAGGGATAAGACTTCTAAACTAGGATCTATAGTAATAAAAAGTACAAATAAAACTATAATTAAGATAGAAGAAGAAATCAATCTCTCAATAAGAAGAGGAGTCAATAATGATTACTTAGTGTTAATAATGAGATAGTAATAGTAACAACCTTCCCCTTCAAAAAGTTCTTTGACAATATTATATGAGACTTTATGATTCAGTTACTAAAGGTGCTTGGATTTCCTAACAAGTTTAAAGGGTGGATCATGGCATGCATCACCACTACTTCCCTTAGTGTATTCATTAATGGAGAACCTACAAATTTATTTAAGAGAGGTAAGGGAATGAGATAAGGGGATCCACTTTGCCCATACTTGTTTATACCATGTATGGAAGCTTTTACTAAGCTGCACTCTTATAACATCTCTATGGGCAACAATTTCAGATTGCATAGTAAATGGAAGAAGAAAAAAATTGTCATCCTATGCTTAGTGGATGATCTTCTTATATTTTCTAAAGCTCATGCTAACTTTATTAACTTGTTAATATCTACTCTAAAAAAATTTTACGAAAAATTAGGACTGGGTTAATAAAAACAAAGGCCACCTAATACTCTCCTCCAAAGCTTACTCACTTACTAGTAGACACTTTGAAATCTATTGATTGGAACTAAATAAATCTCCTTTCACTTACCTATGCTTGCATCTAGCTATAAGAAGATTTCTTTTCAATGAATGTTTACCACTTATTGAGAAAATACAACGGAGGTTATGAAGTTGGACAAATAGAGCTCTGTGGATTAGTACAATCTTGAACTCTATGCATTTCTATTGGAGCTCTTATATTTTCCTTTCCAAGTTCTAAGTCAAGAAATTGTAAAGGACCATTAAGAGATTCCTTTGGGTTAACAATAATAAAGGATGATAAAAATTTAATGTTAAAGAGAAGGAAATATTCAAACCAATTGATCAAGGTTAGTAATAACCCCATTCAACTTAAGCAACAAACTTTTACCAGGGAAGGGACTATGGAGGATTCTAGTGGATAAACACTCCTTATAGATCAAATTGATGCTAAACTATTTCTTAAAGGGATAAAGCACATGAGGGCTAACTAATAAACTAAGTTACTCATACTTCGTAAATCAACTGCACATGATGAGACAATCCTTGTAACAAACTATTACTTGTAAGGTAGTGAATGGAGGAGCAACCTCACTATAGTTTGATAATTATAGAAAGGGGTCCCTTAATAAGGAATCAAGTAGCAATTTAGCTTTTGACAAACATCCCTAAGGAAGCCAGGGTTAGTAGGTTGATAAATGAGGATTAATGGGAGAACTATCATAAAGGGATGGAATATCGGTTCTCTCATTATAGCCTTTAGGAACCAAAATTATTGGGAGTTCAACCTCCTTCAATAATTTTGAATTTGTCATTTGTGTACATTACGTTACTTCGTTAATATACAACCTAATAAATGATAAATTGTTCATACATTTATATTTACTGACTCAAATTTCTATATGCTACATTGGATTGAGTTGTCATTTTTAACTCTAATTATAGTTATGATTGGTTGGTAAATGTTTATAGTTAGAGTTTACTTAATATGTTTTGTGGGAATTTGATGGAATACAACATTGCATCGACTTTGATGATTATGATTGGATCTTTATGGAGTATGAATGTTATGGATAATATGATATGTATGAAGGTGTATTGGTGTTTGTATTGATACTTATTGGGTTAATTAGCCACTCTTGGCATGTCATAGTATTAACCTTAGTTTGCCTTTTATAGAGTAACATCTTTCAAGCTATTTATAGGACTATGATTTAAAAGATAAATTGCATACAAAATTGCTTTACTCTTGTACAATAGTCAAATATTGACTCAATTTCTGTCATCTTTAACACTTTAAAATTACCTATTAGTTTTTGAAGTCTCACTTCCTTTAAGTACATATTTGATCATGTATGGAGTTTATCGTTTGATTATGTAAGTAGCTGCAAGCGACTTATTAGCAATTCTAGTTTTTATAATTTCTTTGAGTATGCTTTTAGTACTAATAATCACACAGCGAGTTTTCACCATTATCGACTTCATCCTAAAATTGTGGAAGCCCTAATATATGCTTTAAGTTGGTTACATGCAAAAAATATTAAAGGTGAACTCTATATTTTATAATATGTTTGTTAATTATTTCTTATAAGTTTAATGACCATCCATCATTTTACATTATGTTTAATTTTTTTTATAATGTCACAAGTATAAAGAATATGAATACAATAGAGGCCATTCATTCAATAAATAGTTTTTTCAAAGAAATATTTGATAATGAAGGTATAACATGCAATCATTTAATAAAATTGTTATATGATTGAGCATGATCTACATAATAATTTTTATATATAGATGAAGAAGTATTGGAAATCTTGATTATAATGATTGGCTAGACCATTTTCTTCTATAGTTGGTTTGTTTTCTTTAAGCTTTGCTATTAGATTTACTTTTTCTTTACATGCAACTTATTTAGATTACCACTAAATCTTGCAAAAAAACAAAACTTACATAGTTAAATTTTCGTATACTTATGTAGTATTTTATAGATTAACAAAGAAAACTCCATGTCATTTTCCAATAGCATGATGTGTTTAAATAAACTCATGGTCTACCATAGCTTCTTTAAAGAGTTACTTGTTTGATAGCCTATGGTTGCTTTACCATATCTTCTTTAGATAGTTACTTGTTCGATAGCCTATGGTTGCTTTTATCATTACTTCTTGTCTAACATCTATTTTAGATAGTTTGGATTACTTTATGAAAATACTTGTTTGTATTGTATCTATAATGCTTTTGATGTTGATATGATTTTTTATTCCATTCTTAATTGTTTTGAAGAAGCTCCATTGGTCAAAGGAAGAAACTTTTACATGTTTAGGTTATTTTGGACAAAATTGAGCGCATTTTACAATTTATAGGCCTAGCCTAACCCAATCAAGCTTCGAGCCCAGCCAAGCCTGAGCTCAGGCTACAAAATTTGAGTTAAGACTAGGCCTGATCAGACCTTAAGCTAGGCTTAGGTGATAAGCAAACCAAGTTTGGCCTAGCCCATCCTAGCTTATTACCACCAACCTCCAAACATACTTTAAAAAAATCTCTCCATGTATAGGAGTCATACACAATAGTTAATTTGTATTAGTTTCTAATAATTTAAAAAATTTACTTTTCCTTTTTCTTTAGTATAACTTGTTTGAGTTTTGAATATAATAAATATATAGATCACATAACGTCAAAATTTTATCTTTAAAAATGTAAGGAGAAGATGTGACGTGAAATCTTAAATATAAAAAATTGTAAAGTAATTTCCAAATTTAAAAATATTTTAAAATAACATAAGAAGACCAAAATTTTAAAATATTTATCGCATGAATGGAATTAATATGTATAAAAATAAGAAAGTAAAGAATACAAAATCTCACATGATTTATTCAATTTATATAACCTACAACTACGGGTAACTAAAATTATATTTTAACTTATCTTTAAAAATATATCACAAATCTAACTTCAATTCGCCTTCAACATTAACACTAATTTACTTCTAGAATATTTACATATGAAACCAATGACGAGTTTGATGTTAATTCACTTTTAATTTCGGCATCAATTAGCTTCTACTTCTTAATCTTGTCTATATAGAATGAGACAAATGCCAGTTCCATGTCCCTATATGTACTTATTAACCTCTGTAATTTCACTATTCACAAATTCAAAGCGTATCTCATCATTCTCCACCTTGAATTATCTAACGTATAATTAAGATCTACTCCCTATTATATAATCCCTCGAAGGGCATTAAGTTATGTAAAAAATCAGTAAGTTTGACCTATGCTTGAACTTCTCTACATAACAATTTTGTTAACATATATACTATATTCTCAATCATGTCTATTTTCAATATAGAAAACACTCTATCCTTAATGAAATCTTAAATACAATTCAACCTAATATTAATATGTTTCTCATAATAGATAAGATTTTTAGCAAATCTCACTGTACTCTGACTATCACAGTAAATAACAATGTCCAGTATGTCTACAGCTAAACTACCAATAAGACAACATAACCACATACCTTGTTTAACCCCTTTTATGAATGAAATGAGTTTTTCTTTTATTGCAAACAACATAATTGTCAACTAAAGTATTATTTGTCAATTGACCGTATATCTAAACATGATAAACATATAATATGTCAATAATATTCTACTTAAAAGATTTCCATCATAAATGTAATAGTTATATCCAAAAATACTCTAGTCTAATAATGTGAACCATAAACTAAGCAAATATCAATCGTACCTCTCAAGTGTTGTGTCATCCACTTATCAACCTTTTGCGGAGCTTTATCAAGATTATATGTGCTAGATTTGGTCCTTTATATACCATGACATACCTTGTACTCCTAAGTATAGTTGCGTAAGGAACCTACTTCATATAATCCTTCTTCGCATTTGAATTAGGTAATGCATTAGCATTAATTTTAAAATATACTGCCAATAGGATGCAAGTTGACTTTGCCTAATCTACTTGAAAAATGTTATAGCACATTTTCAACATACTTTTATTGTGATAAGTCCAACAAACTTGCTCTCTTTTCCCTACAAATCTTGATCCTTGTGATTTTTTTAGCTACGCCCCCAAATCCTTTATCTCAAAACCATTACTCAATAAGCTCTTCAAATTGTTAATTTCAACCTTGTTTTTAACTACAATTGTCATGTCATAACATATAGTAAAAAATTGATCCATGAACCATTTGGCATCTTCATAGAGTGAACACAATTGTCAAATTGATTACGACCAAACTCATATGACAATATGAATCCGTTAGACCTTTTTATACCATGTCTTCAGTGGATGTTTTAATCTATACAAGGATTTATCTAACAAACATATATGGTCCTTCTTCTCAAAATCAAGAAAACCCGTTGGATGTGACATAAAGATATGTTCTTCTAGATTTCTATGTAAGAGAAAGATTTTGAACATCAAATTGTTCTAACTCCAAATAAAATGCTTCTATTATAACTCATAAACTTGTATAGTCTTATGATTAACATTAGATGAGAATACCCCCCAATAGTCAATTCCCTCCTTTATGAGAAACCATGTGCCACTAATTGTGCTTTGAAACTAGAAGGTTCAACTTTTGGAATAATTTCTTTCTTCTTAAAGACTCATTTGCATCCCATTGCATTAACACCTTTTGTTAAAGGTACAAGTTTCCACATCTCATTGTTGTTCAAGTACTCATTTCCTTATTCATTGCAACTAACCAATCTTCTACATCTTTACTTTCAACTGCCTCTCTATAGGTATTTTGGTTTATCACCATCTATACTTTCAACTACTATCAAGGCATATGCTACAAGATTAGTTTTTCCAATATTAATATAAGCTAAATCCCTAGTAGGTTTCTTGATTCTTCTCCTTGTCCTCCTTGTTATTATACTCTGTAGTCGCCCCTCATATACATCTATGGACTGATTTTGCACTTTTCTGTTTAAAGTTTCAATTTTAAACTTAACTTTCTAGTTAGAACCCTCATCCTTATTACCAATAAGATTACCAAGCTGGCTCTCTCTAGCCAGACATAATAAATTCATCAAAGGTAACATCTTTACTATTCACAAATCTCAGCATTCTATCTTTTCTAGTACATCATAGTTTATACCCTTTAACTCCAACAACATACCTTAGAAATATGCACTTCATTATCCTAAGCTCCAATTTTCAGTATCCTTTTCCTTGTTCTTACATTTGCTAACAATTAGGCCCAATTTTGATCCATTTTATATATGCCAACAACTTTTTTCTACATTTCTTTGAACTACAAGACATCATTTACATCATTGATAGAAATATATTATCTTCCATGCAACATGTTATCAACGAAATTTTCATATGAATTTGGTAAGAAACACAACATGAATACTGATTGATCCTCATCCTTAATTTAAACTTCAACACATTGTAAATCCATGATGATCTAATTAAAATTTTTATTATAATATTTCACTTGTTTAACTTTTGACTTCATCAAAGTGTATAAATGCTACTTTTGATATAAATAATTAATGAGTGATATTTTAATACTTTATTTAAGTTGTTTTAACAATGAAGCAAGACTAGTTTCATTAACCACTTTCTTTGGAAGTTGTCACCCAAACTTAATAGTATTTACCATGTGCCTTTGGAAAATTTGATTTCTTCTTCTATTATCAAAAAGTAAATAATTCTTTTATCAAAAAGCAAATAGGGTCATATCTATTAATCATTAAACTTTGCACCTCCCTTCTTTAGATCATTCTCGAGTATTTTAACACCATTTTGTGTTAATATAAAGTATATGGTAATTTTAACAAACTAAGTGATGATAATGATGATTTTAAGCGTTGTGTTAATCTGCAGACTATTCAAAATTCAAATTTGAAGGTAATCTCATTTTTTGGGGTTATGGTATTATAAGTGGTTTATAATTTTTACCAAAGGGATAATGTTGAAGGAAACTAACAAAATTTATATTACATTGACAATAGACATGTAGTATGGAGACTCAATTTGCATTGTGGTTACTGATTGATATAGAAGTGTATTTTTTATTACATGGGGACCCTTATTTAAAAAGGGAGATGTTCATTTTATAGGGGATATGCTGCCGAAATTTCAATAGGATCCTCGTAAATTATGATTTTGTTATTAAAACAAGAGCTCCTTAGTTTTAACTTATGATCTTATTTTGGAGGAGACTTATAATTATGCAAATTATTGAGGATAACACCTGATGGTTGAATTATTTAAGTATAGTTAATGACCTTCATTGAGTATAATATTTCATGGAAACTGTTTTCATATATCCCACTTTCTAATTAAACTATGAATGATTTTATTGTTGGTTTTCATTATAGCTCTATCATCATCTTCTTCCTTGACGTACTTCAGGAACATCTCTCTGCATTTCGATTAAGGTCAGTGATTATGTTTTTGGTACATTTTTTTGCTCTTAATTTATTTGTTTGCGGTATGAACATCCCATCAGAACTTCCTGCATCTTTTATTAATATGGCTTGCACGATGTCAAACTTGATTGTAGTATAAACTTTGGTTATGTATTAATTTATACATGACGAGGTTGAGTTATGTAATTGTTCCAATTACCTTAATTATATGAATCCATAATTTGATTGATGCTCTTTTAAATGATGAGGTTTTCTTTACTTGTTATGTGCACATTTTTGGAAAGCATGTTTTTGTGAAATTGTATATGTTCAACGAATTGATTAAAATAGGTATTTATAAAAATATTCATATTTTTATTAATACTTATTTGGCAATTGTTTGACATTTAATATCCATTAAATATAAAATTTTGATCAATCATTATCTTATGAAATATATGATTACAAACATATATGTTGGATATTCAATTTAAATATGCTAGTAGCCTAGCTAGGATTCAGAACGAGAACACCTGATGTTTAATCACAAGTCTTATCTGGCATGTTTTGTTATATGTGGCTAACATAGCATGCTAACTTTGGATTTGCTGGTTTAAAACAACAGTTCTCCAGGTATGAGTTTCTGCGATAGATCTTGGATGTATAGACGATTAACTTCTGATGATTTCATTAATCTTGAATTTGTTGAGGGAGTTGATGCGTTTATTCATTATGCGTCTTCGCAACTTGCATATATGGATGGGTCAACGATTAGATGTCCATGTAAAAAGTGCAAACACAAATGCTTCCTTACTATTGATGAAGTTAATTTGCATTTGCTGAGAAAAGGGTTTGTCCCCAATTATTTTGAGTGGACACAACATGGAGAACTGTTGATTTCTAGCACCTCAAGGAGAAATGAAGCACAATCGTCTGTCAACTTAAATGAGTATGACGAGGAGGTTAGATTTAGAAGAAATTATATTAATGGAACTGAAAACTAGTACATGCAAATGGTTTACGATGGGGTTAATTATACATTTGAGGCAAATAAGGAAAATGTTGAAAAAGAACCTAACCCACAAGCAAAACATTTTTTTGACTTACTATAGTTAGGTGACCGAGAATTGTGGTCAAATTGTGAGACAATGACCCAATTGTCATCAATTGCTCGAATATTGAACATAAAGAGTGAAGGGCATATTTCGGATCATAGTTTTGATAAAATTTTGGAGTGGTATAATGAATCATTCCTGCTGATCATACAATGGTTGATAGTATTTACCATATGAAGAAACTTATTAGGGGACTTGGTTTGCCTGTGGAAAAGATTGATTGTTGTCGGTTGGGATGTATGTTGTATTGGGGAGATGATGTTAATTTAGAAGAGTGCAAATTTTGTGGTCAACCTAGGTTTAAGCCAAGAAAGTGTTCTATGAAACAGAAAGTAGTTCCATGGAAGCGGATGTATTATTTCCTGCTCACTCCGAGACTTCAAAGACTTTATGCTTCTGATGTTACTGCATCTCACATAAGATGACATGCTAAACACGAATAGGAAGATGGAGTAATAAGCCATCCATCAGATGCACTAGCATGGAAACATTTCAATGACATCCATCTTGATTTTGCAGTTGAAAGTCGAAATGTTTGGTTGGGATTATCAACAGATGGATTCCAACCTTTTGGTCAATCTGGGTAGCAATATTCTTCATGGCCAATTATAATTACTCCTTATAATTTGCCTTCTTAGATGTGTATGAAAGAGGCATATATGTTCTTGACATTGATTGTGCCAGGGCCAACAAATCCGAAGCAAAAAATAGATGTTTTCTTACAACCATTGATATCTGAATTGTAGCAGTTTTGGGAATATGGTGTTCAAACATATGATGTCTCCTTGAAACAGAATTTTGTGTTGAGGGCAGCTTTGATGTGGACCATTAGTGACTTTCTGACTTTTTCCATGTTATCTGGATGAAGCACAGTTGGAAAATTAGCTTGTCCTTATTGTGTCAATGATTCTGATGCGTTTTATCTTCCAAACGAAGGCAAAATATGTTAGTTTGACAATCATAACAAATTTCTTCGTTCAGATCATCCGTTTAGGCGCAATAAACATAAGTTCATAAAAAATTGGATGGTCAACATATCTTCTCCTCCTATAAAAGCTGGTGAAGAGATTTTGCAAGAGATTGAGGAATTAGGCTTGTTGAAAGTAATAGAATTAGAAGCTGATGAAGTAAATACAAGCATTAGTCAGAATTTTGGTTGGCGAAAACAAAGCATATTTTGGGATTTGCCATATTGGAAAACGAATTTGATACGTCATAATCTAGATATGATGCACATTGAGAAAAACATTTTTGAAAACTTGTTTAATACCATTATGAACATTGAAGGGAGGACAAAAGACAATGCACAATCTAGAGCTGATTTGTAACTTTTTTGTAGAAGAAATGAGTTATATAGAGATCTTCGCACCGGTAAATATCCAAAAGCATGTTACACTTTAGACAAGAAATAAAAGGAGCTTTTATGTGAATGGTTGAAAAGTATAAAGTTTCCTAATGGCTATGTTTCAAACTTGGCTAGGTGTGTGGATCTCAGGAAGTACAAATTATTTGGGATGAAAAGTCATGATTTTCATGTATTTATGCAAAGGCTAATCCCAATTGCATTTCGGGAGTTGCTACCTTCTAAGGTATGGGAAGCTATAACAAAGTTAAACTTGTTTTTCAAAAGCTTAATATCAGTTGAAATCGAGTTCGATGAAATGGAAAAACTAGAAAATGAAATTCCAATTATTTTGTGCAAGTTAGAAGGGATTTTTCCTCCATGCTTCTTTGACTGTATGGGGCATCTACTTGTGCATTTAGCATATGAGCCAAAACTAGCTGGTGCAGTTCAATATCGATGAATGTATCCATTTGAGAGGTAACTCGACAAATATTATTGCAATAACCATTTTTACGTGCTTTATCAACTAAATTGTAATAATCATTTTCTCTAATATAGGTATTTGCATCATTTGAAAAAAAAAGTAAAAAACAAAGCCAGAGTTGAAGGCTCCATATGTAATGCTTATTTAGTGGAGGAAACTAGTACATTTTGTGGACATTATTTTGAGCCACATGTCCACACAAAAGCAAGAAAAGTTCCTCCTAATGACGATGGGGGAGGAACGAGTGGTGTTGATGGAAACTTATCCATTTTTAAATATTCTGGACGAACATATGGATATGCAACAAGAAGAATGTTAACAGAGGAAGAAATTGAGGCTGCACATGGTTACATTTTATTGAACTGTGAAGAGGTTCTTCCTTTTGTTCAATAAGTTCAACATGATTATTTCTTTATTTAAAATTATGTGTTGTTCATTACTAAAAATTGTCATTATGTATTTAGATTATACGAGACATTGTTATGGGAGATAATGCCGGGCATCACACTGGATGATATAAATAAAGAAGTTGGAAAACACTTTCCTCGATGGTTCGAGAGATTTGTAAGTTTTCACTTACAAATATTCTTAATTATAGTTCAAAACCATATTTAAGTGTTCTCATGACATTATACTCTTTGCTATGATAAATTAATTTATGTAGGCCTTAGAAAATCCAATAGAGAACAAGTTCATTTGTGATCTTGCAAAGGGACCTCTGTGAACTGTTAAATCGTATCTAGTGTATTTCGTGAATGGATACAAATATCATACAGAATCTCATGGACATAGCATGTCAACAATAAACAGTGGTGTTTCGATACAGGGAGAGTTTATGGATTACTATGGTAAAATTATTGAAATACTAGAAGTTGAGTACCCTATTTGGCTAGTGAAGCGATGTGTGATATTTAAATGTGACTGGTATGACCCAACACCAAATGTTGGAACAAACGTGCATAGCCAATACAATCTAGTTGAAATCAACTACCGAAGAAGATTGAGACAATTTGAACCTTTCGTCTTGGCTTTGCAAGCAAAATAGGTTTGTTATATCCCTTTTCCAAGCTTACGATGAGATAAGATAGATTGGTTGGCGGTTTGTAAAATAAAACCTAGAGGTGTTTATGAATCACATGGAAGAGGAGAGCATAGTCCTGAAAATGAGGCGTTTTAGGAAGATGTCACTTTTATCAATGCATATGTCACGTATGACGACAATGAACCTTTGAACGATCCATCTAATGAATATGTCAATATTTCTTCTGGAGAGGATGACAAGGGTCAGAGATCTGAAGAGGAGCCGGAGTTTGATTCTTATTCTTCCGAAGAAGAAGATGATTGTAATTTACAATTAAGTTTTGATAGCGAATAATTTGTATTTGTAATTGAATATTTTAATAAAAAAACACATTATTTACATTTCAATATATTATGTAAATTCTTTCATTGAAATTTTTATTCAAGGAATGTTGACATGGCGATTAGTTTCACATGGTAGTAATTCTTTCTGTTGGGAGGAATGTGGAAAAATTGTCCTAACCTAAGGAATCAAAACTGCAGGAAATATCGCTACTTCATACACTAAGAATCGTTTGCATTCCATGGCCGATCTGTTACTTAAAGGTGTTTAGTATGATCTGCACAACATCTCTTTCCTTAATATGTACATCTCATTTCCTTTGTTGAAGTTATTATACATATTCTCATTTGATTGTCTATCCTACATGTTTAAACTTCCTTTAAACTCGAAGAGGACATGTATGCCGATAGAGGTGAGAGCGATGTCATAACGGCTTATAAAGGATTAGGGAGATCGGGTCTTGTCGAAAATTTGTCAATTCCTCAAACCTTGTCTAGACAATCACGTATGCATTAATATCTAGTTTTTGTTGGTTTAATGGTTTTCTAATATCATAGTTTCAAAACTTTTTAACTAATTATGTTTTAGGTAAATATGTTCCCGTTAGTAGTTCATCTAGAGAATTAGTCTTCCATACTAAGAGCGGCAACTCATTCACTGTTTCTTCTACAAGTATAGCGATAGCTTCAAAACTATTGCAAGAAGGTGCTCAAAAGCCTACACCTAGTAGAAGAAGTATCACTATTTCCATTGGTGCGTTTGAACATGCCAGGACCCTGCTCGAGAATCCAAACATTGGGGACTCATTTACCTTTATCGACTCCCATGTGACATGGAATCAAACAAATTAATTATATCAATGTGATTTTCGATGCAATACATTATTACACTAAGCTTTCAAGTAGATTTATTGTTGTATCTATAAGACTTTGTTAAAAAATGCATAATTTTATTATTGTTAAAGTTGATTTATTGTTGTTAACAATTTATTGACCTTCAACTCCATTGCTTTATTTTCTTCTCGATATATTGTGTAAAATATTGACTTTAAAGTATTAATTATACTTGTAGAGAATTGGAAAAAATTGAATTTCAGGTAAATAAATGCGACCAAAGAGACAACGTGAGGTTATGCGGCCGAGGTTTAGAGCCATATTCGGAGCAACTTACTGTGAAGGTGGTTTGTCACAGTCTGCAGCTCGCACTAACTCACCTCCTCCGTCTCCAACACCGACAGTTGCAGATGAGGCATCACCTACTGCTCCTCATGCTACACCATCCCCTTCCCCAACTTATATATCATCCAATACCTGTTTATCAGATAGAGGAGACGTCCGCCAGCCTAGAGCTGAGGGACCTTATGGAAGAAAGTTTATAACAACTGTTAATGAATAGTAAGTGAAATCACGTCACTCAAAATTCTCTTGTTATTAAGTCTTAGGTTTATCAGTTTTTACATAGTATAACATATTATATTAGGTTCGTTCCGTCTGGACCAAGTTCCAAATATATGACTTCCATATTTAAGCAAAGGATTGAACTTGAGGGTTATATGTGGAAGAATATATCTGAGGTCATAAAGCAATTTTACTTTCAGGAGTTTGAGGTACAAAAAATAGTTATTTTCTTGTTATATTGATTTATATACACAAATTACATAAATATTATTACAGTATATATTTTTTCCTTCTTATTTCAGAAAGAATTTTACTGGGATTCTTGTTTTGACGACAACATGTATAAAGTATGGAAAAAGAAAGCTCGAATATGTTATCGTGACTTAATTAATGCGATACACAAGGTTGGTGCAAGATCATATCATATTTCGGAGGAAATTTAGAGTCGTTAGACCGAGTATTGGACATCACCTACGACAATGTCCATCTCAGAGCGTAACTTCGCCAGCAGACGTGGAGGCTCGGGGGTGAGAGTCTTCCAGTATATACGGGAGGATCAATTACCCATTATGAGCATGCACATAGACTTGTAAGTATCTAAACTTGACACTTATTTTGTATATATTTTTCTTTGCTTTATTGTACATAATGATTACGATATAAATGTCTGGTGCCATATATGGTTGTGTTAAGTTATTTTCTTTGTTCAACAGGAGGCAAATATCATAAAAATAGAGAAAATTTTGCCGAAATTTTTATAAATTCTAGTTCACTTATGACAATTTAGGTTATACATGTAGGAAAAGTCATTGGGCATCAAGCCTATACCTATCCAATTGTTTTTGCACACCCACACGAAGAAACATGATGGTGTGATATTCATTAACACCTGATGTAGAGGGCTGAATATAAGTGAAATTAATATATTTTTATAATTTCTTAACAATAATTCCTTACTAATGTAAACATTGCTTCCTAATAGGACCAAATACAACAAAACATTTAGCAATAGTCTCAGGAGGAATAACCTGTAGATGAGAGTCAGACGTATCTTGACGTTGTGGGTGGTAGGGACCATCGTGAAAGGATATTCGGGCTAGGTTCATATGTGAACACATGTTATTCGCACTCTTTCCTGTCTAGTACAGCAGCATCTGCTAGGCCAATGCAAAGCAATGAAGTAACCGAGCTTCGGGCCACAGTGTAACATCCCACCCTCAATTGGAAGGGTAGAATAGTAAATGGGCATAGGATGGGCTAGATTGGGATTTCATAGGATTGCTCATGCATAATAAGATTGGTACACAGTAGCAATTATGCACAGGAAATTACTGTACATGCATACATGACATTCCCGGTTTGCGTGCCTAAGATAATTCTATTGTGATTAACGTGGTTAGTGTATTTGAAAAATTATTCGAATTGCGCCATTGAGTGTTTTACATTTTTAGGGATTTATGGAAATTTTTCTGAAATTTTTCGGGGTTCTTGCCCGGACTGGAAAAATTCCAACTGGCTGATTGAGTGAGTTTTCTATACTGAAAAGGGGTTGCCAAATGGCATGAGATTAGTGGATAAATGATTTTAGGAACATTTTAAAGAGCCATTAGCGTAAGATGGCTTAAAGATTAAGTGGGATTAATGTTCTTAATTAATAGGATTAACTTGATTTTTGTCTTTTTTCCCATTTAAATGCCAAGTGTCCCTTTCATTAATGAACTTTGTCCTCTTTTATTTATCACCTACGACTTTCTATTGGCCATTTTATAAAAAAAAAAGCCAATTAAAGAGCCATTTAGTCACCTCTCATATGAAACCTAGCTTCTTCTTCCTTGGTGTGCTCTCCTTCTTCCTTTGATTATCTTCTTCTTTCTCCCATCTTCCTTGCT
>JANZLD010000002.1:61327117-61343856 GCA_026413575.1 Erythroxylum carthagenense
TTATTACTTAATCAGTAAACAAAGTTTTCAAAAGTTTTGATTACTTAGAACCTATCGGAATTCAGTAAAAGAATTTTATTTTTAACAAATGTTTTTGAAAGAATTTCAAAAAGGGGAATACACAATTCAACCCCCCTTCTCGTGCATTCTATATCGTTTTGTAAGTATTGTATTAACGTGTGATTCACTCCAGTATTTACCCTATTCTTTCCATGAATATAGACCCATTGTATGTTATACTGTGAGTTGTAAGGTGATTTTAAAGATTTTGACTGATAGACAAAAAGTGATGCCTGGGAACATTTGTTCATGTCAAGGTGCATACATTTAAGGGAGATATATTAGAGACAATATTGTAATTATACAAGAGCTTTTAAAGAGTTATCATATTGAGAAAACAATCAGTAGATGTGCACTCAAGATATATTTAACAAAAACATTTGATTCGTTGAAATGGATTTTTTTTATCAGCTTCATACATACTATTGACTTTCCTCTTGAGCTCATTGATTAGATTATCAAGTGCATTTCAACTGTCATTTTTCATTTTGGTCAATAGTGAATCAATAAGAATATTCAAGGTTGCTAAAGGACTAAGATAAGAGGACTTTTTATCGCCTTATTTATTTGCATTTAAGCATAGAAGTCCTATAAATTAATCTAGTTTTATTGGGGATTGACGATGGCGTAGAATATGGGTTATCGGAGGATTGAACTAAAAGTCGACTCTTTGGAAGTCATTAATATTCTTTCCTCCTCAAGCTTGAGGATGTCCAATAATACGTCACTAATATAATAACATTCGAGCTCTTTTCGATCAACCCTGGATGGTTTGCTTCTGCTAGGTGTTTCGAGAAAGAAATCATTGCGCTGATGAGTTAGCTTCTCATGTGAAACATTTTGGTTTAGGAGTTCCTTATTTACAGTCTCCTCCTTTGGGATGTCTTACTATCCTTTTAGAAGATATATACGGGGTCTTTATCCTAAGGGTCACTGTTTAGGCCTCGTGTTTCTCCATTATATATATATAAGATGCAGCAAGCTAGGCATCTTCAATCTCTTCTTTGACAATTTGTTGCTTCTTTTTTCTTTTATGCCACTCATGTCTCTATCAAGCAACAAGTGTTCCCTATTCCTATCTACTAGTGTTAATCTTAATGCAGCTCTCCTAGCTACTTCTAAAGGACTCAAACTTCAGTACCTCCCTTTTATAGATTTATTTAAACATTTTATGCACTTCCTCCTTGATATATTTATTTAAACATTTTTTCTTTTTTTCAAATATAATAGTGATAGAAGCTACATCAACATGAGATTCATAACATGGAATATTAACAAACATAACCAACCTATACGTATTTATACCCCCATACTTAAGCTTTTGTACAATCGCATTTATCAAGAATTAACAAATGCTCCATTAGCTTTAAAGCTTGGTTAGGTGCATGTAATGTGGTTTATATAAAATAAAAGGCTAATAAAGCTTAAAGGGGTTAGCAAAGGAAAATTCATATAATTGGGTAGGTTATTTCGCTAATGTAGCTTGTAATCAAGAAATAATGCCTAATCATTTTCATAAAAATGCATGTGATAAAAATGTGGTCTCGAATAGAAAATCAAAGCAAAGTAAGGATGATTATGTTATGAAGATCACACATAACAAAAGATTGTGAGACTGATATTAATGTGTTAGTCAAATATGGCTCAAAACCTCATTGGTTTTCGTCTAACACTAGTCACCACTCTTATAAGAATAATGCACATTAACCAATCACAAGAGAAAAAGTACATGCTGAGGTTGCCATTGATTTTTCTAGTCAATTCACACTCTAATTATGACTAAATAATCTTCAAAGCAATAGAAAATGAGAATTTTTTTATTTTGTTTGTTTGATTTTAAAAACCACCTAAGAAGTCACATAAGTAACAATTCAGCTAAAAATATGCATAAAAGCTAATAACAAACTATGATCCCCACCCACAGACTTAAAACTTACATTGCCCCTGATGTAACATCAAATATAAGAAATAGAGCATTTAAGGAGAAAAAATTACAAAAAAGTAAAGAGGCAGAAATCAACTTCTTTTGGGTTACTTCCCAAGCATCACCTTTGTTTACTATCATTGGCTCGACTCCACTTTGCTCAGTCTTCATAATGAGGGTTTTCTAGCCCTATCACTTC
Organism: Erythroxylum carthagenense; assembly: GCA_026413575.1. Taxonomy (NCBI): domain Eukaryota; kingdom Viridiplantae; phylum Streptophyta; class Magnoliopsida; order Malpighiales; family Erythroxylaceae; genus Erythroxylum; species Erythroxylum carthagenense. The sequence goes on from JANZLD010000002.1 coordinate 61,329,301, forward strand.
CACATCCTCCACTTGAAATCTTTCATAGAAGGGTTTTAATCAATAACCATTGACTTTGAATTTCTTGTTTGTCTGTAAGCTTTCAATTTCAACAACACCATGTGAAAACACATTAGTAACAACAAAAGGTCCAATCTAACAAAAATGCAATTTACCTGGAAAAAGCTTAAGTTGTGAATGGTAGAGAAGAACTTTCTGTCCAACCACAAAATTCTTCATAACAATCCATTTATCATGAAATCGTTTCGTCTTTTCCTTGTAAATTTTTGCATTATCATAAGATTTAAGACAAAGCTCTTCCAATTCTTGCAGTTGCAGTTTTCGTTATTCACCTGTCGCATCCATCTTCATATTGCATTGCTTAATGGCCATGGAGGCTTTCTGCTCAATTTATATTGGAAGATGATATGACTTTCTATAAATCAGTCAGTGTGGAGTTATGCCAATTAGTGTCTTCTATATAGTCCTATATGCCCAAAGAGTGTCATCAAGTTGTTGATTCCAATCTTTATGATTTGGGCTCACCATTTTCTCAAGGATTAACTTGATTTCTCTATTTGACAAGTCTGCTTGCCTGTTTGTTTGTGGATGATAGCCCATAGACACCTTATGAGTGATATGGTACTTTAAAATATTTTTACCAATGGGTTGCAAAAATGAGTACCTATGTCACTAATTAATGCTTGTGATGTTCCGAACCTAGCAAAAATATTAGGCTTGACAAATTTTGCAACAACCTTAGAATCATCATTCCTGATGGCTTTAGCTTCCACCCATTTAGAAACAAAATCCATAGATAACAAAATGTAAACAAAACCAAAAGAAGAAGGAAATAGTCTCATAAAATCAATCACCATACATAAAAAATTTCACATGCAAGTATTGGAGATAAAGGCATTTGATCTCAGTGGGATATACCCTATTTCTGGCATTGTTCACATGCTTTACAGAACATATAAGAGTCTTGAAAAATATTTGGCCAATAAAACCCACAAGTTTCCTAGCAGTCCTATTAGGCCAAAATGACCACCACAAGCATATGAATGGCAAAATTTCAAAACAGATTCATATTCATATTCGGCACACATATCCTAATCACTTGGTTAGAACAACACTTCCATAATTGAGAGTCACCCCAAATATAATATTTTGACTCACTCTTTATCCTGTTCCATTTAGCCTTACTCAAATCATTAAGTTCATGGTTCACTAAATAGTTCACAATATCAGCATATCATGGAATCTTACCTTGAAATGTTAGTAATTACTCATCTGAAAACAATTCTTGCAATGGTACTAAATCCTCCTTCACAACTCGAATCAAGTGCTCCATGATTGGATTCTCTACACCTTTCTTGTCTTTGATCTCCAAATCGAACTCTTAAAGCTTCGCTTCTTTCTTCGATAAAAGGTACCTTAATGCTACATGATCAGAATATATAATCACTTTAGAACTAAGCAAGTAAGGTCTAAATTTATGAAAAGTAAACATAATAGCTAAAATCTCCTTTTTAGTTGTGGAATAGTTGCATTATGTTGACTGAATGTTCAAGAAGTGTAGTAAATAATATAAGTCATCTTTCCCCATTTTTTACCAAAGATGACACTCGTAGCAAAATTGCTCGCATCACACATAATCTCAAATGGTTGACTCTAGTTAGGTGGTTAATGATCGATGTTGAAGTCAAAGGTTCTCAATGTTGAAGTCAAAGGTTCTTTCAACTTGTCAAATGCTTCCTTGCATCCCTCATCAAACTCAAAGGGTACATTCTTTTGTAACAAATGACAAAGCTTTTTTTTTTGAGATTTTACTAAAGTCCTTGATAAAACTGTGATAAAAACCTTAATGGCTAAGAAAAGAATGAACCTCTTAAATAATTGTAGGGTAGGGTAAGTTTTTCATAATTTCTAGCTATCTTTATTGAGCTCAATTCCTTTAGATGAGATTACATGTTCCAAAACTATTCATTGTTTGACTATAAAATGACATTTTTCAAAATTGAGAACAAGATTAGTTTCAATGCAATGTTCAAATACACAATTCAGATTATCCAAGCATGCATCAAATGAATCCCCATAGATAGTAAAATCATCCATAAAGAACTCAATAATGTGTTCAACATACTAAGAGAAAATACTTACCGTACATCCTTGAAAGGTGACTGGGGCATTGTAGGTCCAAACAACATCCTTTTATAAGCAAATGTACCAAATGGATATGTGAAGGTTATTTTGTCCTAATCCTCCTATGCTATCATGATTTGATTATATCCTAAATACCTATCCTAAAAATAGTAGTGAGATTGTCCCACAAGTAGTTCAAGCATCTGATCGATAAATGGGAGTGGAAAGTAATCCTTGTGTGTAGTAGCATTTAACTTCTTGTAATCGATGCACACTCACCATACATTTTGAATTCTTGTGGTCACAAACTTATTATTCTCAATCTTCACCATAGTAATCCTAGTTTTCTTCGACTTGGACTAGATTCACTCATTTACTATCCGAAATTGAATAGATTATACCAACATCAAGCAACTTCAAGATCTCCATTTTCACCACTTTCACAATTGGAGGATTCAATCTTTTTTGTGATCCCTTTACTAGTTGGATCCTTCTTCCAAAAGAATTAGGTTCATCCATGTTGAAAGGCTAATCTTAGATAGTACAGCCAAGAAGCCTTCTTATGTATACCCTTGATGTCAGCTATGGTCCACCGTATAGATATGATGTGGGCCTTAAGCACTCGAATGAGCTTTTCTTCTTAAAGCTTGGTTAAGTTCTTGGCTATGACTACTAGAAGTGTTTCTGTTTCTCCTAGAAACACATACTTCAAGTGCTATGATATTTGCTTCAATTCAATCGCAAGTGCCTACACAACCGAAGGTAGAGATTTCATATAAGATATTGGTAGTTCAATACTTAAAAACACATACCTTTTTGGTATCGGTTGCAATGTTAGCACAATTTCTTCCATCTCATCTTTAATGACTAAGTTAGAAATTTGCAAAGTGTTTTCCTATAAACTCACGCAAAGAATGACTTCTAACTCATCTTTACCATTCATATCAAAAAATTCTTGAGATAAACAATCAATGACATCAATTGATAAAATAGAATGAACATCACTAGGGTACCTTATAACTTCAAAATATTAACGTGAACAACTTCACTGTCAAAATCCATCGTCAATGTTCCTGCATCCACATCGATCTTCATCTTTGATGTCTTAAAAAATGGTCAACCGAAAATGATTCATGCAGAATTAGACGAAGCTTCTCCCTCCATATTTAACACATAAAAGTTAGTTGGGAAAACCAATTCGTTAACCTACGCTAAAACAACATCTATAACCCCTTCCAGATCAGCATTAGTTTTATCAACCAATTGAATTATAAAACGTGTTTCTTTCAACAATCCTAAATTCAATGAAGTATAAATGTAATATAGCATGACATTTATTGAAGCTCCTAGATCTAACATTGCCCTTTCAAATATAATATCATCAATTTTGCAAGGAATTGTAAATGTACCTGGATCTTTACACTTTAGGGGAAGCTTTCTCTAAATGACAGCGAACACGTTGTACCCTAAGCTTACTTTCTCGTCTCCCTTCAATTTCCTTTTAGACATGTATAACTCTTTAAGAAAATTGGTGGATGGAGGAACTTGGCATCAATTAGAGGTATGTTCACTTCTACCTTTTTGAACATTTCCAAAATCTCCCTATCTTGCTCCTCTTTTTTCGATTTAGCAAACCCACTAGGAAAATGAGGTAAAGTTTTAGTGAAATTTTTAACCATAGGAGATTTAGAATTTATTTGAGTTCCCATTTCTGCTTCTTTTAGAGGCACTTCAAGTTCTTTTTCAGATTCTTCATCACTGGCAATAATAGGTGTGGTCCCTCTATTTCTTTACTACTTCTTAAAGTGATAACACTTGCATTCTCTTTTGGGTTTACAATTGTTTGAGAAGGAAGCTTATCTAAATTTTGATTCTCCAATTGGCTCACTGTAGTGGCTACATGATTTAGGTGATTCTTTTGATTCTGAATGCTAGCTCTTGTTTGTTATTGAAATGTTTTCATCATTTCTTCCAGTGAAGGTTCGAAGCTTGATGGTTGACCTTGTCTTCGATAAGGTTGTTGGTAGGAGCCTTGTTGTTGTCCTTGCTGTCCATAATTATTGAATGGATGATTCTTCCATCATGAGGTCTATGTATAGGGGTAGCTAGGATCATGCTTCCTCTATGGTTAACCTAAAAAACTTCCAAAAGCATTCACTTGTTCCACTGAAGTCTCTTGCAAGGTTGGACACATATCAGTAGGATGTCCTACCATTGTGCAATTTCCACATACCTTGACTTGTTGAACACCATTTACAGCCATTTTTCTCACTAAAGATGTCAACCCGGCTATTGTTCGCTCTAATGTAGCAGTACTTGCTTCATTAACTTTCAGTGATCGGGGGTCTTCTCAAATACTAAATTGCTAGGAGTTAATAGCCATGTTGGAAATTAGATTTCTAAATTCAATATGTGTCTTATATACTAATGCACACCTACTTACTGCATCTATCATACTTCTTTCTTGTGGCAAAAGCCCCTTATGGAAGTATTGGATTAAGAGATGCTCACTGATCTGATGGTACAGGCAACTTGCACACAACCACTTGAAAAACTCTCAATACTCATATAATGTCTCCTTATGATGTTGTTAAATTGCACATATTTCCTTCTAAATATTTGCAGCTCAAGAAATAGAGAAGTACTTCCTAGAAAAAGTCTCTGCATTTCATTCTAAGTAGTGATTGATCTAAATGGCAATTAGCAAAGCCAATCCTTAGGGGTGTCCGCCAATGAGAATGGGAATGCTCTCAACTTAATATGCTCTTCTTGTATCTCGACCGGTTTCGTGCTAGAACACACTATATGAAACTCCTTAAGATGCTTGTGAGGATCTTTACTTGGCATACCACGAAAAGTCGGTAAAAGATGAATTAGACCATATTTAAGCTTAAAAGTAACATTAATAGCAAGTAAATCAATGCATAAGGGTTAATGATTAAAATCAGGAGTAGCCAATTGCTTAAGAGTGCAATTATTATTTTTTTCAGCCATGTCATAATCAAATTTAGAAATAGAATCACTTGAAGAATAAGAAAGTAAATCTAAAGTTATTTCAATTCTTGATGAAGAGTCAAGTTTTCTATCAGATGATGATGGAGACTTAGAACTTTGTAAAACTTGTCTTTTTGCTCTGCATATTATTCTTTCAAGTTCTGGATCAAATTTGAATTCACTAGTGTGAGAATATGGTACCATACATCGTAACTAAGTTAATAAAAAAAATAATAAAAAACAAAATAAAACAAAACAAATAAATTCAGAAAAGTAAAGGATAATAATCCCTGGAAATGACATTAAAATTAGTCAGGTGTTGTAACTATACTAAAATAACTAAACTTATAACTATAACAGTGGTAAGTCTAAGTCGATCCTACAGAGATTAAATCCAATTACTTTCCTAAATTATCTATATAAGTAAAAAGGGGATTAAAAAATAAAACCTGAATATGCAAAAGTACTCAAATTAAATAGTCAAGTGATAAAATTGACAAATGAATTGAAATGTGATTCTTTGGTTTAATCTTGACGTAAGCACAATTTCATAGATGTCGTTGAATTATCATCTTTACGCCTTTCTTAAGATTATTGGTTATGAATTAACAATAAGCTCTATTAATCTCAAATTTTCTTTAGGTTGTAGATAATTAAAAAGAGCTCGTTAATCAAACCTAACTATCGGGAAACCTATAACAAGCCTTTTAAGTTTATCTAGACAGCAGCATTACAAGTGAGAAAAATAAACCAAGCTAAGCAATAATTACACAAGCTTGGGCTATTTAACTTATGCTATACTATCCTTAATGATTTAATACTGTTAGTTGCCATATACGACCTTCAATATGACTATTACATATCACATTCAAGTTCTAGGTATGGGTTTTTCATGAAAAACACTTCAGTAGAGCATTAAAATCATTCTTATACAATACCCAATCAATCTATACAAGATAACATAAACAATATGAAAAGAGGGATAGAAAACGATACACAACAATGATATGCTTAATGTGCTCCTTGGCATCGATTGCACCTCTGAATTGTTTTCAATTAATTCTTTCTATTATTAATAATTTCTTAATTAAATTGTTCAAGTTAGAATAGGAGTTATTAAGGGGGACTCGTGAGTTCTAGAACATATAACATTGTAAAACTCGTAATAAGACTTATGTTATTAACATATTATCTTAAAAGGTAGGTATCCATATAGATAAGACGTCATCATCAAAATGTACCTATATGACATTATTATGTGTCACTATGTACCATCGTGACATATTGACATGCTTCTTATCATATTGACATTGTGCCAACTTTACATTATACATCTATATTTTTTATTGTTTTCATTAATAAAAATACTTGATTAGGAAAGTAAATTAAAGGCTTTAATTCAAAAAGTTTTATAGGTGCTCAATTAGGAAATTGAATATAATAACAGGATTAAAAATTTTATTATCATTAAATGATTTTATCTAAATGTATAATTAAAATATTATTTTAGTATATATTGTATTAAAATTTTAGTGCATTTAATAATCTATATATTAAACGATTATATAAGTCATACTAATTTCGTCCAATGGATACTAAATAGAGAGAAGCTCTCTCTAAAAGTGATTAAAATGCATACCACCAGTGATCCCTTCCTTACCATTATTCTTCCTCTTCAACCCATCTCAATAATCTCATTTGTTCTTTTCCACTCCCAAATAGAACCATCATAACAACCTTCTCCATTCTCTTGCCTTCTTGATTGGCTTCAACATTATTCTACTTTAGGAGGGTGGTTTTTAACCTTTTAATACTAGTTGCATACAACTAATTAATAAAAACTTTCCTTCCTTATCAAGCAAACTAGGTTAGACAAAACTTACAGTTCCTGTACACTCTCCCTTGGTGCCTAACTATGTTGGTCAATAGCCTACTTTAGATCCTTTAGGATCTACACTTAACAACTCCCTTAGTAAACCATCAGGCATTACCTAACTTAAGAGAAGTGCTAGATTATGTTGGCCCTTCAATCTAACTTCAGTAACCCCCTAAAATGTGTGAAGGCAAGGCTATTATGGCCTTAGAAGTAGACATACTCAAGGAGGGTATGAAAAAATTGGATGAAACACTCTTAGGCTTCTTCATTTGTAAAAGCCCATCCTTACAAGCTCTAAATAGCAAGGGTGCAAAATAATGTAAATGTTATGGTCTATAAGAGGTATTCCTAAATGAAAACAATATATTTTTATTTAGGTTCAAATTTATTGTTTTGGCTAATAAAATCCTCAAAGTTAGACCTTAGTTCTTTAACTCCTAACCCCTCTTTTTGTAATCCTGGAAACTAGGGCTGAAGTTGGAAGATCTTCGGTAGAAGAAAATCACCACTTGAGCCAACATCTATAACATTCCTCTAGAATATTGGATCACCAAAGGCCTAAGTCATTTAAGAAGCTACATTGGTTAAAAAAAAAAAACTATGCATAGATGAAACTATAGTAACCTTAAAGAGAATTAGTTATGCAAGTATTTGCATTCTGGTGGATTCTAATTATGAGCTAGCATAAATAATTCCTATTTTAAGAATGGATAAGGAAGGCTACTCCTTTTTTGATCAAGTATTAGTCATCTATAATTAGAAACCTAAAGTAACCAAGCTTAAACAAGTATGGATGCTAACTGGAAGAAAAATTGAGATAAGTAAAGCTAATGGATTAGAACCAATGGATTTGGTAACGCAATGACAACTACTTAAGAAGATACATTGGAGAATAATGGCATAGCAAAAACTACTTTAGATGAAGATAATGGAAACACTAAAGTTGGTGTTGAAGTAATGGCAATGAGATAGAAAATTTTGGCTCTTACTGAGCACATAAATCATATTAACTAGAATAACAATCAAAGCTCCTCAACAAAAGAGATGCAAATCCCTCTTGGATAGGAAGGCAACATTAGAAATGGAGAACCACAAGCATCCCCAATTCAAGAAGGAAAGAACCTGGATCTAGAGGATGGAAAGTAGTTCCAAAAAGTTACTAGGAGAAGTGTAAAGAAAAATAAAAAGCTCTTAATACGATACCTTAATGTCTAATTTTTGTTGGAATACAAGAGGTCTTAATAGTATAAATAAGCAATAAATGGTGGTACACTTTATTAGGGAAGCAAAATCTATTTTTTAGGCCTACTAGAAACTAGAATAAAGGATTACAACTCCAAGAAGGTAGTGCTTTCTAGGGAAGAATGGAATTTCCTTACTAACTTAAACTGTCACTATATTGATAGGATTTTCATGGAATATGACTCCAAAGAGATAGAGGTTCAGCCTATCCTAGTGGAATAATAGCTGATCCATATAAGAGTGAAGAAGAAAAATCATCTAGTGAGCCATTAGGTCATATTTTTGTATGCCTTCAGCCATAGATTTCAAAGGAAACCCCTATGGAATTCTCTAAGTAGAAAGGGAGATAATATGATAGACCTGATAGGTCTAAATTATAATGTGTTTCCTAGGCTTTACAGTGTATTTTTAAGTGTTTTATTAGGTGATAATCATATGTTTAGCACTTAGATTTATGTTTTTGTTAATGTTTTGTGTGTTTTGTTTGGTTGCTCTTAATTAGGGTAAGAATGTGATCTTAATTATATTATTAGAGGGATAAGCAAGTTAGGAAATTGAAGAAAAGATGAAGACGGAGCTGAAGAACATGATGGGACACGATTGTGCACCTAAATGATCATGCATGAGGGAGTAAAACCTTGAAGTCTTGGTCACGATCGTGCATGCCATGCACAATTGCTATAAAGATATTGTGCAGGAACAAAAACAAGTGGACAAATCCTAGAAAGAAACTTAGGACAGTTAAGAGTATAAATAGAAAAAGAAAAAAAAATCAAGGAGGCTTTAGAAACGTAAAAAAAAGATCACAGAGACCAAAGTGTTGAATAAAACAAGGTGTAGAATTTTCCGACTTAAGGAAAAAAATGAGAAGACATTAAAAATTCAAACCTTTATTCTTTTCTTTCCTTGTTATTGAATGTCAATGATGGATCAATTTGGATATATGATGGATATGGATTTCCAAATTTCCTTTACGGATTACTCTTGAATTATTTGTTAAACTTTTACGTTCTTGATTTAATATATACTTTGGTATGCTTATTATTTTATATTCAATTTGAACTGAAAGATTAGGTTGAATCATCTGTACTGTATTGGGCAATGAGAGTTGGTACCATAATAGACGTATAAATATCAAACTAATAGGCAATTGAAGAGAGATCTTAATTGTTTATTAGTTAACTATAGGATTGATTCGAATCTGATTAGATAGTTTGGAAGAGTTTTGATATATCAAGAGGTCACAATTTAATTTTTATCCATTTAACTGGGATTACTTGGTTAGATATTAAGAAAGGTTAATCATAATTATTGGATATTTAGTTCGAGTAGTGTTAAATCAAAAAGGTGAAGTGAAAACAAATAAGGATAGAAATAATTCCTACATTTTCGTCATTGATTAATCAACTATTTCATTACGGCTTGTTCAATTATTCAATTATCAATTTTATTTAGTTTATTTTATTTTCTCATTATATTATCATATTGTTGATCTTAAATAAAGTGTTACAAGATTTGTTAGGTGACTAATACAATCCTCATTGCTATGATAGTTTTTATATTATAAGATACAATCCATATACTTGTGGTATAGATAAGTTTAAATTAAACTTTAATAAGTTTTTAGCATTATTATTGAAGATTGATAAATTACAATATAACGCAGTTTGAGTTTCATTAATTTAAGGATTTTAAAACTTCTCTTGTGTAATTTTAGGTGTATGAATAGAAGATTAACTAGGAGTTTAAGCAAACTCTTAGATACATAATTTTTTGACATCACCAACAGTAGAGGGAGATTTGCAAAGAAATGCACCAAGATGCTATAAAGATATCAATGGTAAAAGAAAGAAACCAAGAAGGACAACAAAGAACCCTTATGGACTTTATAAGGTCGAGGTTTAATGCTAATCAATAGGGGATCAGAAAACCACCAATGCTGACAAATACTTTTGATATTAAACTAACTCTGCTGAATATGCAACAAATAAATGTCTGGTTTTATAGACTGGTCAATAAGGATCCTGATGCTCATTTAGAGAATTTATTAGATATATGTGCCATATTTAGGTATAATAGATTATCAGAGGATGAAAAAAAGATGAAGTTATTCCTATTCAAGCTTAAAGATCGAGCCAAGTCATGGTTGAATTCTCTTAGCCCAAGGAACATGATAATATGGGAGCGATTGGTACAAGCATTTTTTTTGCTAAGTATTTCTCCTTATAAAGACTATTAGGATTATAAAGGAGATTCAAATTTCTATCAAAGTGAAGGGGAATCATTATACGAAGCATATGAAAGATTCAAAAAATTACAAAGGATTTGTCCATACTGTAACTTATCAAAGGAGTTCCTTTTATAAGCCTTCTATAATGGAGTAAATCCACCCACTAAATGTACCATTGATACAACAACTATAGGTTCATTAATGTGGAAGACAATTGATAATGCATATGATTTATTAGAGAATATGAAAAAATAGTTATCTATGGACATTAGAGAGGGCAAATAGCAACAAATCTTTAGAGATCAAAATGGAGAACACACTGTTGATTTAGTGACAACATTACAGGTTGAAGTAGCAAACTTAGCCAAGAAATTAAATGTCCTATATGTTTATTACATTAGTTATATGTGTTTGTTTTTAATTGTGTATCTTTTTTTATTTGAAAAATGAATGAAATTGTATTAACTATAGTAGAAGCTAAACCAACATTATAATGATTTCTTGGTAAGTGAGACTACAAAAAAACAATACTATAGTAAAACTATACAAAAAGGAGGGTCTAGGTCAATATTGAGGATAATGTGTTGTTTAAGTATGGGGACGTATATGCATTTACTTGATCAATTGTGTATGAATTTGCATTTTGTTTATATTTGCATTATGTACAATTTTTGTTACATAATTTTTCTTTGTTTTTTTTGTGTATGGATATGTCCATGGCATGGAATTGAAAGGAATTAGCTTAACTATGAACATGATCACTTAAATTGTGAAAAAACATTAGGTTGTGAAGTTTGCATTTTAAGTGTTTTTAAGGTGAATATATATGTTAATTAGAATATAAAATATTGTACCTATTCTTTCATTATTGTGACATTTGGTTGGATGCACTTATGAGTGAATGAATTTAATTTAGTAGGCATCATTAGTAGATTTTTATAAGAATGGATTAACTAGGAAGAAATGTTGCAGGATAGGAAATAGATAAAAGATTATTTTGAATAAATATGTTAAATAAATTTCTATTATGTTGGCACTTTTTGAAAAAAAATTAGGTTAAGAATATAGCTAGTAGCCAGTTGTGAGTTATGTTCTAGTTTAGTAAATAGAGGAGATTTATAAAAAAATGTTTACCTTCGCGTTAAAAGGCTAGAATGACGCTCCAACTAAGCTTATAAGAATGTATCTAGTTAAGTAATCGGGGGACATTCATGACAAGTTATTTGCTTTCGTCTCAAAAGACTAGGTGATCTTTAAATAAAATATAAAAATATGGTGTTTTCATTAAAAGTGAACCTATTGATCTTATTGTGATATTTTAAGGAATTTCCATGAGTGGGTACTTAATGATGGCTTACCTTTTCAATTTAAAAAATAATAATGAGTGCATGCTTATAAATGCCATAGATATATGAATAGGGTATCAAAATTTTGGTTAATATATGTATTTAAATCAAAGCACTTGGATATAAGTGGAACAAGTTGGTGTGTTGGAATGTTTTAAATGACCGATGTTTGTGGCCAAGTTGGTTTCATGAGATTTGATGCCATTGTACCATTATTTCATTGTTGCATAATTGTGTGACTATGTGTGTTTTGTGTTTTTTTTGTTTTAGTTTTGCTTAGGGAAAATAAAAGTTTAAGTGTTGGGAAGTTGATAAGTGTAAATTATAATGTGTTTTCTAGGCTTTAGATTGTGTCTTAAAGTGTTTTCTTAGGTGATAATCATGTGTTTATGACTTAGATTTATGTTTTTGTTAGTGTTTTACGTGTTTTGGTTTATATTTATGTTCTTGTTAGTATTTTGTGTGTTTTGGTTGATTATTTTTTTTATTGGGGCATGAACGTGATCTTAATTGTAAGCTTTAGTGGATGTTTAATATGATTAATGATGAGTGGAGACAAGAAAACTGAAGAAAAAATGAAGGGTCAAGAGAATGAGACGGGTCACAATCATGCACTTGTACAATCATCCATAAGGGAGTAGGAGCTTTGGTGAAGTCTCTATCACAATCATCCATGCCATACATAATCATGGCGAAGAGGGTATGTAAATCGTGTAAATGCCAATTTTCCAAGTTGCGAGATTTTTTTATATCTTTATATTTTAGGGCTATTTATGGAGCAAAATTAAATGGAGAAATCCTCCCTAGGAGTATCAAGAGTATAAAAATAAAAAGAAAAACATCTGAGAGGCGGATGAAAACATAAAAAAATAAATTAATGAGACCAAACTCTTGAAGAACACAAGTGATAAATGTATAAGTGATCATATTTATACCCTGTATTTGATGTATTTTTTGGATATTTTATACTTTTATTATATATTTTGTACTTAATTCACTCTAAATATGTTTATAGGTTATAATTGCATTCACAGATTTAAATAAGAAGAATTTAGATGAAAGCAAGACATAAAACAAAGATTTGAAGCATAGAAGGGATACATAACTGTGCATCAGGCCTTGCATGATCAGAAATTTTGGAATTTTGAGACATACATAGTTTGATACATAAATGGCAATACTAAATTTCAATATATATAAAAGGATGTGTTCAAAGGTAAATGGGGGGAGCGGAAATTAGGAAGCAATTCTGGACGTGGTGATCATCATCAAGGAGCAATTTTAGTTCAGAGAAATGGAAAACATAAATAATTCATTGAAAGATCTATCAAAATACAAGATTGATCCTCTAACTTGAAAGAATATTTGATAGAAGACAATCACAGAGATTTAGAATTATAAAACCATTGTTTTTAATTTTTTTCTTTCAGTTTATATTTGATTTCATGTTATATCATAAATAATTAAACATTTTGTTAGTGTTTAGGTTAGATGAACCTTATGTTTATACTTTAACATTTGATTCTTTTATTAATGCAATTGGTTTGATTGAGATACTATGATTCTATTAGATGTTTAATTTATGTTTTAATAAATCTAAATATTAGATCATAATCTTGTTTTATACATAGAGATTGAGAAATCCTATTAAGGTAAGCTATTAGCATATCATAGGAATCTCCACGGCCTAATAAATGAATAAAAAAATTGTATAATAAAAGATCATTCTATTAAGGTTTTTAGAGGGATTCAAAACCTAGACACTACTTCATAATATTGGTATATTTCTAAGTGAATTCTTAATTCTTTGTTCAACACTATTACCTATTTTATTTTACTTGTTTTAGTTTTATTTTCTTTTATTAAAAATTAAAATCAACTTATAGACTAGATAATAGGATAATGGTAATAACTAGTAGTCATCGTCTTCCTGATGTCAACATGTATTTTCTGATATTAGCTACAGTTGCATTTTGCACTTGAGGCAACTTCAACATTGACTAACGCAAGAAAAGTCAATCAAGTTTTTAGCATCATTTCCAGGGACTTTGATATTAGGAACAACTAAATACTATTATTCTAGTCATTATTTTTTGTATTTTATTTTATTTTTATTATATTGTATGTAATTTTGGCTTATTGATTTTATTATCTTTTGAATTTCTCTTCTTGATCTTGAGTTTATGGTTTATTGTAGGATTTACGATTCATTGTCATAGCCACTGTTAAGTCAAAAAGACTTTACATAGATATGATTTTGATGTATAACAAAGCAAAAATAAAAAGAAGTTAGAAAAGTAGACGAAGAGTAAAACACAGACGCAGACGTAGACATTAAGAAAATAAGACGCAGACGCAGACGCAAAGCAAAGTAAAACACAGACGCAAAGTGAAAAGCAGACGCAGAAATAAAAAGCAGACACAGACGTTGAGAGAAACAGATGCAGAAGCTAGAAAAGCAGATGTAGACGTAAAAGTAAAAGCAGACGAAGACGCGAATTGAAATACAGACGCAGAAGAAGAATAGAAAGCAGATGCAAGAGTCAGTTCGGGTTAGTTACAGAACTCAACTGATTAACCATTTCTTTCAAGATTAAAGAAGCAAGATTCAAGAAACAAGAATCAAGAAGCAAGATTAAAGAAGCAGTTGGAGACGAAGGCTATAATTACAAGTCAAAGTCGAAGATTGCAAAGTTAGTCAAAAAAGTTAGTGATTTACATTTACGCGATCGAAAAGCATATCT
>JANZLD010000002.1:61367028-61378348 GCA_026413575.1 Erythroxylum carthagenense
TAGTGTTGATATGTATATGGCTTTAGATAAATTTGGATAAATGTATTTGTGTATGAAATTGGGTATGGTGTATGTGACTTTGGTAACGGTGTAATTCATGAATGATTGGATTGAGAATTATTGAAGCGTTTATGCTGTATGAATTTCGGATATATAGGTATTTGTATTAAGTATCTATTGACAAAAGAAAGGATTAGTAAGATTTTGTGTAATTGACGGTCATGATTTGAATAAGATCAAATAGATTGAGATATTGGTTGAGGATGGATTTGTCCAAATGAGGAATTGAAGTGATTTGTATGGGAATGATGAAAGGAATGAATAAGAAAGAAAAGAAAAGAAGAAAAATTTATACGGGTTTTGAGAATGTCTTAAGGTTTCCAACGCGATAAGTTTCCTATGCTTTGTGTTTTCAACGGATGTCGAAATTTGTTTCAGTTCGATGGATTCGATCATTTTTTTTGCATTCGCTTCCGATTTGTGATTCGGTTCGCATCCGATTTGATTTTGCTTTATGTTTCATTTCTTTGCATTGGTTCGATTGATAGCCAATTTGTTTTGCCTCGATTTGCTTTTGCTTACTCTCGTTTTGCGATTGGTTTCTGCATTTTGTTATTCGTGTCGCCTTCAGATTCGAATTATCCGATTCGATTATCTGTCCTTCGTTTCATATTTGGTTGGGATCTGGTTTTCGGATCGGTTCCCAACAGAATGAAATTTATACAATGAGAAAATTAATGCAAAAAGGAAATTTTTATAAAAGACAATGTTGTCTAAAATGTAACATACCACTCCTATAGAGCATATGCCTGAATGTACCGATGAGTATTGGAGAACATACTCTACGAGAATGACATGTTAAGACGATCAAATCAATTCATTTAAGACATCACACATGTTACTAGCATTTTAATAGTCATTTTGTTTTATTTTCATTCACAAACATATAGGGTTGCAATTGTCGTTACACTTCAGAATTCACATGTACATTGTATAACAGTTGAGAGATGCAATATTTGATATAAAATAACTAAAAATATTTGTAGGTACAACTGATCCTAACACTGACCCATGTCCAAATGCGGTAACTATACTTTAGCTAGACTAGCTAGATCTCTTCTAGACCTAAAAAAAGTGTTGCAAATTTGATAAGTTTGTGAACTCAGTGAGTGAACTATCATCGATGTGCTCACTCACGTCAAAACATAAGAAAAATCATAATCTAATTCATAAACAAATCATATAATCCAATATTGAATACCACATCATAATTTATCATGCCTCAAGAAGTAGAACTTGTATAACATTTCACCTCACTATTTCAGAACTATCTAATAATTTACTTCAATCATTCATGTGATACATATCAAGTTGTATATGCAAATGCACATGTAACTCTATTTATTTTTGCTTTGTTGTGATCTAGCACCAATATTGTCCTGTGTTTGTTGTGACATCGGACTCATTTTCTTTATTTTCCCATATTTGTTGTAGATACCGGGCTCATTATTATTTGATCCTAAGGCTCTTTTATGCACAATCCTGAGCTTAAAACTCTTTTCTTACATTGTTCACTCTGGTCACAAATTCCTTTGTCTAATCATGCATTTCAATGTAATGAGATGCATCAATTCACATTTTATGCTTTCAGTACTTTCATTCAGTATACTCATGTTATATAACAAATTCTTTAGGTCTAAGTCGACATTCATCATTCAGTTGTTCACACATTTCTTATTTCACTTACAATTCAAACATAAGCATATATAATGAGTTTAAACATCTAGGCTAACTTATCGTACACTCCAGATAAGCTATTGCCTTGATGATCCGGCAATGTCTGGATGCTGACGAACGACTTATGTGTCTATTGTCATGCAATACACACATAGTTCACTAATCAATAAGTTGCTTCATCATATGAATATAAAATAATGCACATGTATATGTATCATGTTTCAATGCATGCTCATCATTTTTCAATGCATGCTCAATTGACCTTCCGGGTATGTATTCTTATGCAAAGATCTTGATTCACTCTTAATTCATCAATCATATATTTATCAAATTCTCATTCATACTTGGTTATATTCTTCAATGTTCATCTATCCATACTTAACAAACTCTTTACTCATTGATTAGACAATAATCTAGGTTCATTCCTAGCCTTAATTAACTCCAAATACTCCAAATTAGAGTGACTTATCCTTAATTTATTCAACATGTACACAAAACTGAACTCATCATTCTAGAGCATTGCCCACGATCGTGAGGGCCCTTTCGATGATCGTGATAGAAGCTTGTGCAACAAGCCACGACTGTGGGGAATATGCCATGATCGTGATAGAACCCAAATATCTATGCCATGATCGTGCACTACATTATTTCCCATAATTCTACACCAATTCATCAAACTTAAAAACATATCAAACACTTGAATTTTCCATATCACATGCCCTTTAAACCCAGTTTATTACATGTTCATATAGTTTCCATCTTGGTTACACTAAGGATCTCTAAATTTTACTCAATTTTGTCATTAAGAATCACTTCTTACACATACACATACATCTCCAATTTTCCAGATTCAATAATACTTAATAACACTTATCTTTAGCTTGAATTCATCATCAATAATACCTCAAATCCTAACTTAGTTCATCATACAATAGTCCCTAAACCACTGCTATCACACATGTAAAAATAGAACAGGATAGTATCCATTTATTCATCAATTTCTCAACACACATTTAACACCAATACTTCAATCAATCCATCCCTAATCAGTCATTATCAAGTTCTACTTACACAAATCACAAAAGATTAGTATTTCACTTAATTTATATGCTCAATTGCTTCCTCAATTGTCAAGCTAACCTAACCTTATGTGCATGCAAGATCATCTAATAGCAGTGATAAGAATAAGACAGCAAAATCTATTTATCTTTATAAAGCACTTGACCAAGTTTTTAAGGTGATAATGAACAGAATTTAGGTAGAAATTCAAAGCCACAAGGGAGAAGTGCATTTCAATAGTGAGAAGGAAGAAGAAGAAGAAGGAATATAGTAGAAACAAGAGAGAAAATGACCATCTATGTGTGTGGGTATCGGGTGTCGTGGGGTGTAAGTGTGTGACAAGTATTAAGACACTTGTTAAATAAAGGGCCAAGCAATATGTCCTCTCCTTAGATGACACACATGTCCTTCTTTTAGACTGTCACTTATCTCTTAAATACCTAGTCCATTTGTCACCTAGTTCCCTAAGCCATTTGTCACCAAATCTCTACTGCCACATGTCACCGTTTCATAGGCCTAGTCAACCTAAATTTCCATATGTCAACTTGTCTTGCCATTTACAATTTTTCTTAGACTAAGTATACATATTAATTCATCAATCTCCCAATTGTAACAATCAATTCCAATTTACTAATTGTAATCCATCAATTCTTGTTATTGGTAAATAAAAATACAAGACATAAAAAATGCACGTTCATATTACATTCATTTTAGTTCCATAACCTGGAATATGTCAATTGAGTCCATATACTATCTTTGCAATGTTTTCTAAATCACGATTCATGCATGTATGCCATTATTGTACATATGAATAAATTCACAAAATCATGTCGTACATATACCAGATTCATTCTATATGATGCCACTCATATGACTCAGTAGTCTAACACTTTAATCCTTCAACAATTTATAAGACGGGATATTACCTAGTAACCCTAGTTTCTATGTCAAAATTGCCATAAAAAAATAACTGAAAAACCTATTTCAAGAAAAAGTTGAAATTTTTGGTAAAGTCGTGCATCACCCTTATTTTAACCCAAACATGAATTTTTTTCCTTATCTAAATGCTCCTGAATCTTATCCAAACTCTTTCGGATGTCACTAAAACTTAGCAAACCAAGTTGTACGGGTAATATAAGACTTATGCTTATAATGTGTAATTACTTAAATGCTTTCATTGATGCATTATTGAAAAAGGACTGACTTATGCTTATAATGTGTAATTACTTAAATGCTTTCATTGATGCATTATTGAAAAAGGACTATATTCATAAAACATATTAAATTTGATTGGGCATGATGAATTTTTCAGATTATAATGCAAGGATTAAGGAATGAGTTTAAATGTATGAATTGTTGCTCTTTAATGTTCTTAACCTGTCAAGTCTTAGTTTTGCGTAAATAGGCATACCTAGAAGGGTCTGTAGCTGCTTCTGTCATGAGACACTACAATTTTTTCTATTTTAGAGGCTATTGATTCTTCTATAGATACTAATCATAAGTATCTGATCGGTGGTTTGGTTATATGTAAGTTTTAATTATTAACCATTGATAATCAATAAGTGCATGGTTCGTTAGCGTAATACCAAAGGTGTCGACCCCACGAGGCGGGAGCTAATCTAATCCTAAATTTTAAAGCCAGAAATAATAACAGAAATTCAAGTTGCACGAAACTAATACGATAATTTAATTCAGTCAACCAATTTAAGAATCAAATATGAAAACATTGATTACTAAGCAATTTGCAACACACTCAAGAATCAACCAAAAGAAATTACCAATTGAGAGAAGGGGAATTTTACCTATCTTTAATGCTAACCTAATAGATTATGAATTATTAGATTATTGGTTCTAGACTATCCAAGGCTTGATTACTCTCTCTCTCGAGGTATAACTAGTAACACTAAATTATAAACCCTAATCAAATTATGAAGGTTGTAATCTCTCATTTCACAACCTATCCAAAATCCTAATTAGTTTTGAAATTCTCTAATAAACTATGGAAACCTATGTATGATGTCTCTTTGCACAAATCCTCGATCTAATTCAATTATTGTTTCTCTTAAATCACCTAACTCTTGTTAGTCCAATTTAATTATTTTTCATACAATTCACCCTCTCAGTTTATTATTAAATTATGCAATCATAGAATCAACCACAATAAAATCCACTAAACACATAATAATAAGATTTTTATTAATTCAAGAATAAGATTCTAAAGGTGAGTTTAGAACATCCTCAATATTCTAGATCCTATCATCAATTGTTCAATGTAATTCTATACAATAATAAAATTAAAAATAAATAGGAAATACAATCTAAATGAATGGTGGGAGGTAGCTATGTCGGGAAACCTCCTGATCCGGGAAGTACGTCGAGTCAGCTTCTTCTCCTCTTCTCTCTTTCTTCTTCTCTTCTTCTATCTCTCGATGATTTCTCTCTAGGATTTCTCAAGGTGGTTGATGCAAAAGCTCCCTCTGCCTCTTTTTCTTGTTCTTTAAATATGCTTTTATGTTCTGGCTGACCTAAGGGTTTTTCCAGAGTCCGAAAGGTCAAAAAAATCCTCAAAACTTGACATTCTTAAGTATCTACACATTTACCCGATGCATGCCACTACCGTGGCTCACATCTGAGCCTTTTGACAAGATCATGGCAGGCAGGCCACGATCGTGGGCCATTCCCTGAGCTTCTATCGCAATCATGGGCCATTCCTTGGGCTTCTGTCATGATTATAGCTTGACTTGCCACGATCGTGGACTATTGTTTCATCCTGAATGTCTCCGAAACTCCTCTATTCTTTGATGTTGACTCTGAAACATTATCAAACACATCAATATACCTCAAAAACATAATATTTAAGCTCAAAGACTTATATAACCCATAAAATGCTTAAAACATAAATATTTAACAAATTAATTGATTGAGTGTTTGATGTGTGTAAGTTTTAATAAGCACCCTCGATAATCCGTGAGCACACGGTTCGTTCATGTAGCACCTAAGGTGTCGATCCCACAAGGAGGGATAATCTAATCCTAAAATCTAAGGTCAAAACAAATCAAAGACATTCAAAATATAATGAAACTAAAATGAGAATTCAATTTAATCAATCAAATCAAATTAAGAATCAATCATGAAAATATTAATAATTCAGCATTGCAACACACACCCAAAAATCAACCTAAGAGAATTACCAATTGAGATAAAGAGAATTTTACTTATCCTTAACGCTAACCTAATTGATTATAAATTATCGGATTATTGGTTCTAGACGATCTTAGGGTTGATTACTCTCTCTCGAGTTATAACCATTAACCCTAAATTATAAACCCTAATTAGATTATAAAAATTGTAATCTCTTGATTAACAATTTATCCGAAATCTAACTAGATCTGAAGTTGTCCAAAAAATTATCGGGAACCTATACAGGATGTCTCTTTGCATAATTACCGATTTGATTTAATTATTATTCTATGAAATCACCAAACTCTCGTTAGCCCAATTTAACTCTTTTTCAATTAATTCACCCTCTCAGTTTATTACCAAACTATGCAATCATAGAATTTAATCACAATAAATCCAATAAACATAAAAAATCATATTTTATTAAATCAAGAATAAAACTCCAAAGGTGAGTTTATAGCATCCTTAACACTTAGATCCTATTATCAACTATTTAATCCAATCTTATATAATGATAAAACTAAAAATAAATAGGAAATACAATCAAAATGGAGGATGGGAGGCAATGACATTGGGAAAACTCCTAATCCGAGAAGTACATCGAGTTAGCTTCTTCTCCACTTCTTTCTTTCTTCTTCTCTTTCTCAATCTCTCGATGAATTCTCTTTAGGATCTCTTCAAAGTGGATAATTTCAAAAGCTTTTTCTACTTTTGTATCTTATTCTTTAAATATCTTTTGTGTTCTAAGCAATCCTAGGCTTTTTTTGGGATCCAAAATGTCCAAAAAATCCCTTAAAACTTGACATTTTTTAGTGTTTGTGTGTCTGTCGTTGAAGGCCACGACTGTGGCCCTACAGGCCATAATCGTGACTGTGTTGGGCTTTTATCATGATCGTGGCATATGGGCTACGATCGTAGGCCAACTCTGGTGCTTCTGTCATAATTGTGGGCTAACTCTAGTGCTTCTGTCACAATTGTGGCTTGTTGTGCCATGATTTTAGGTTGTTGTTTCGGTCTGAATGTCTCTGAAACTTCTCCTTTCTTCAATGTTGACCCTGAAACACTAACAAACACATCAACGTACCGTACAAACATAATATTTAAACTCAAATACTTGTACTAACCTATTAAAACACTTAAACATCAATAATTAACAAACTAACACAATTCCAACCTAAACACATACTAAACAACTGAAATAACAATTAAATATATATCAAAATAAACCCTAAAACATTATGCAATTTACACTTATTAACATCGCCACACTTAAACATTTGCTTGTTGTCAAGCAAACAAAACAATAAAAACACAAAAATCACAAAGCACACAATGCAATAATGAGACAATGACTTCAATTTCATGAAATAAATTTAACTTTAAACACAACCATTTAATTTATTTTAAATTATTAATATGCAAAATTTGCATTTAGGGGCTTTAGACTAAACATACATGTTAACCAAAACTTAAATGTCAAGTTATTCACCCTTTTCAATTATATACACATATTAATAATTCTTTGGTTATTCAAACTCTATAATTACTCCTAAGTACGTGTTCATGAAAAGTCAAGCTATTAACAAGTTCAGTAGGTTTTATTAGAACAATTTTTTTTAATTGAGCATGGACCTAGTCTTTTACTTGGAGGCAAACATTGGTGATGAATGTTGATCTGGTTACTTAACTAAGTCATGCTTTTTTATTAAGCTGCTTGGTTGAAACGTCATTATAGTCTTTTGACACGGAGCACATATTTGTGATGCATGTTGATCTGGTTACTCAGTTACATCATGTTCTTAACTAGCAGGAAGTATGGAAACAAAAGGATAGAGCAACCTACTAGAAGAAGAAACAAAATAGGTGAACAAGTTCAGTTTAATTGAATATGGTAGAAAAATGTTTTTAAGTGAAATGGAGAGGAGAGAGGTGAGTGCAATTTCTCTCATTGTAATAGTTTCTTTCCATAAGTAGAATACTTGACAGGGGTATTTTTGTTTATTTTGCTTTTTGCTTTATATTTTTGTACATTTTTCTATTTTATTTTGTCTTGGTAGTTAGTAAGGGATTAGCCCTACTAAACTATTATCATGTTGTTTATTTCTTTTATTTGTTTGTTGTGAACATACTAAATAATAGTGTCTTTTCAAAGATATAGTTGAATTATGTTTATTTTAATTTCTTCTATTGACTTAAGTTTTTTTGTTTTATTTTATTTTGTAAGAATGATATTAGATGAAAAATCATGCCATGAATTAAAACGTCCAGATTATAACTAGGGAAGTATCTATTTACTTTACTTTTTTTTTCTTTATATAGAGTTCTTTTTATTCTTTTCTATGAATTTTTACGTAAATTGGAGAAATGTTCATCTTTAAATGTTTTGATTTAAATGAAATTGTGAACATAAATTATAAGGCTGTGTTGGAGTTATGTAAATATAGTACCTTAGAAAGTAAGTGTATTTACTTATAACTTAATCTTCTTCTAGTTACTTTTTTGTAATGAAAATATTTATTATTAATAAAAGAAAAGAGTTCGGTTTTATTTGTATGAGCATTATATAACTAGCCATAAGGTACCAAGATTCTTTTGTAAGTAATATACATATACATGGAGATGTATGGGAAACATGTATATTATTAGAATCTAAATTAGCTGATTCATAGTTGAATAATCAAGTTGGTCGCTTGATTATGGTTTAGACTATAGTGTTGCGCATTATCTCTGTGTAAATAAAGGAGTTTACTTTAAGGAATGATGAGTTTCATATCATGATGGCAGTTGACTATTGATAATGACACAATTAAATGAATCTAGAATCACGTATGTTTTTAAAAAATAAAGTAGGCCATTTCTTTAATCTTAAAACATATACTTTAGCATTCTTTTATTATCAACCACAATCTTGATGAGTGGTGAACTAAAAGTGTTTCATTTTAATTCCTGATAAGATCGGAATGGATTCTTATATAGAATCAATCTAGTGTCTGCATGTTAGAATTATTAATTGAAACTTGTATTAGGAAACACTCACTCCAATAAAGAGTTTATAGTGATATCATCACTTCTAGATGTTTTACAGAGATTGGTGATTAAACTGGTGCTAGTAGTTTGATGGACTAGCTACCTATCAAGTCTTAACACCAAGATGAGATCTTGTGTGTTAATCACCATATAGAATGAAGTGGGAGATCTACAAGGAAAAACTAATTAAGGGCAAAATGGTAAATTTACCCTTTATTGTGTGGATGACTATAATATGGTTCATAATAGAGTTTACAATTGGACATTTAATTTGAAGCATGTGTTCTTATAATATTTAGCAATTCAAGAGTTCAGCTAATTGTCTTTAGTGAAATAAAATTTGGTTAATAAGTTGGAATTAATTCTAATGAGATTAAATTAATTATAGGCTTATTGGAGCTTGAATTATATAAGTCCAATTAGGTTCCTCACTTGGCTTCTAGGAAAGGTTATCAAGCAAAGCAAGAAACATGAATAGAGGTTACCGGAAAGAAAATAAAAACAAAAGAAAGGATCAAATTAGATTCCGAATAATAATATCAAAATAATTTAATTAAGAGTTAAATAAATTAGGTTTTAAGCCTGTGATTAAATGTTGGGCTTACAATAATTAATTGTTAATTAGAAGCCCAAAATGAACATTTGATGTTGGGTTAAATTTTGGTTTGATTTGATTAACTAGATTAATTAAATTGAAACAATATTTGTAAAGACAAAATGAGGGCAAAACTGAAATAATGTAGATTTCAGTTTTATAGAGCTAAATGGACATCTGCATATTTAGCATTGAATTGCTAAATATAAGGTGGGTTTAATGGTGTCCTCATTAATTGGTTTAATGGTCTTATCATTAAATGGTTTGATGGTTGTCATTTAAGTTAGCAAGTAGAAAAACATATAAACATTTTAGCATTCATTTGATTAAAGAAGGAAGTAGTGCATTTATTGCTATCTCTCCCTTCTTTCATCATATAATTGAAAATGAGAATGTCTCAGTTATTCGCCTCTCTTGATTAAAAGAAGTAGTGTACTTGTTGCTGTCTCTCCCTTCTTTCATCGTATAACTAAAAATGAGAGTGTTTTGTTTTGGATTTTTGTCTTTTAATCAAGCCATATTAAAAAATGAGAATGTCTCATTTATTGCTCTCTCTTTCATTTTGATTAGAAGAAAGAAGTGGTGCATTGGTTAGTTTTTCCGACTCCCCTCTCCTTTCTTTCATGTTCTAGCCGAAATTAGGAATGAGAGTGTCTCATTTTGGTTCCTTCAACTAGTTGATCATAAAGGGAAAACTTGTACAATACTTCTTCCCCTTTCCTACCAAATGATTGGTTGTCCAAGGAGAACAAGTAGTAAATCAGATTGGTTGAGGATACAATAGCAAGGATAGGATACAATTGTTGGACTCCGAACTTTTAGTGAAAATTAGAAATATTAAAATGAAATTAAATAAGTGTTTTTGTATATGAATTGTGTTATAGATGTTTTTTATGCTTTAAGAAAATTGATGAGAAAAGAATTGATTGATTTTGATGACTTTGATATTTGAGTAGATTTGTATGGGTTATGAAAGGAGTTGATTGAAATGGAAGTTCAAAAGCAAGAAATAAATAGTAAAAGTGTGAGAATTTGAAGAATTAAAAAAGTTTGACTTTTTGGGGATAAATCGTTGACTTTTTGATTTTGGCTGAATTTGAGAAAATGATCTTAATGAAACTTGTAGCTTATGTAGAAAGCTTTCTATGACCATAAGGTATGATATTTTTTGATATCGGGATTGAAAGTTATGATCTTTCGAAGTTAAGGTTATTTTACTTTGTTTTTGAAAATGATCTTAAGTGTAGGATTCTGTATGTTGTGTTTTGAGGCAAATTTTGGACTGATATATTTTGAATTGAGTAAAGTGATCTGCATAAAAGTCATAGAAGATTTTCCTAGCTTTTTAATGATGTATTATATGTTATTTGTGGATGTGAGAATTGGAAGATATGAAATTGTGAAGTTTGGATGTGATTTAGGATGACCATTTATTTGACAGAAACTTTGACTAAAGAATTGACCTTTAGAGGCTGAGATTGCTTTTAAATTCTTCATAAAAGTTTTAGATTTTGTTTTGATCTTTCCATTGATGTGAAGTATGCAATTGTTGGACCATGGAATAGGAAGTTATGATTTTTAGAAGTTTCTGTTACTGTTTAGCATGATTATTAGTTGACAGAACTTTTGATTGGAAATTTGACTTCCTTAGAGGTCAAATTGATTTTTCTGTCCTTCATGAAAGTTGTAGGTTGCTTTTTGATCTTTGCATTGATATAAAAT
>JANZLD010000002.1:61378448-61394163 GCA_026413575.1 Erythroxylum carthagenense
CCTTCCATTTATGCCTTATGTCTTTTATACTTAAGTGTCTTACCAAAAGCACCCTTGAATATTCTGACATAACTCTTGCTTCTAGAAAAGTGTTCTCCCTTGTCTTAAGTTTCCAATGACACCAAAATCAGTCCATTTGGTTTAGAAATATGAAAGATACACTTCAAACATTTTTGGGCTGCTCTTGTCCAATTCAATATACTATGCACAACTTCTATTCAAAATTTAAACATCTTAGAAGCTAAATTAGATTTCAACTTCTTCATACCATTTGTATTTCCATGTATCTATTTTATAATGAAATAAGAATCATTTTATTTAGAGCTCTACTGATCCAGAAATCATCAAAATACTGAAGCATGTTCAATAAAATATTCAATTCCTACTCTTCCAATCGACACCCTGACTTAATTTAATACATCTTTCTCAAATCAACACCAAAATCGATTACCTTCAATGGAGACGCAAAAAAAAAAGTTAAGAATCTAAGGGGTTCAAAAATCAATTCATTTGGGGGCCGGATAGCAAAATTGGGGCCGAAAGAGGCAAACAAGATTTGGTCCTCAATCATATTGAACTTTTCTCGGGACAAATAGCATAACTCTCACTATAGATGTTGGATCAAAATAATATTAAGATGATTTGAAGATAACTTTGAGATCTACAACTTTGAAGAAGACCTTGAGGTCAGATTTTATCATCTTTAATGGTCAAAAATGAAACAGAAGATAGGTACAGATGAAGTCAAATGAAAAAACAAAAGAATGGAAAAAGATAGAAGATGTGGGAAAATTCTTATAACTATCCCTAGAGATATCAGATTAAATTGTTCTTTATATGTTTTTAAAGAAGACTTCAAGATCTACAACTTTTATGAAGACCTTAAAGATAGATTCTATCTTCTATAGGGTCTAAAATAAACAAAATTATAGCGAAAGGCAGAAGAAGCAAAGGATAAAAGAAGTGAAACACAGAAGATAGCAAAACACAAAAGAAGCGAAAATACAGAAGATAGCAAAACACAGAAGAAGTAAAACACAAAAGAAGATGATGTTATCACAGAAGAAACAAAACACAGACGAAGCAAAACATAGAAGAAGCAAAACACAAAGGAAGTGGGAAAATTGCTATAACTTTTCCTAAAGATATCAGATTTGGGTGTTCTTTATATGGTTAGAAAGAAGACTTCAAGATCTACAACTTTCATGAAGATCTTGAAGCCAAATTATATCATCTAAAGGGTCTAAAATGGAACAAAAGTTAGGTACAAAGTAGACTAATGAAAAAGACTGAAGAAGTATAAAAAGATAGAAGAAGTGGAAACATTGCTATAACTTTCCCTATAGATATCTGATTTGGGTGTTCTTTGTATGGTTCGAAAGAGGACGTCAAGATCTACAACTTTCATAAGACCTTGAAGACAAATTCCATCTTCTAAAAGGTCTAAAATGGAACAAAAGATAGGTCAGGTGAAAAAACAAAAGAGGCAAAACAAAGGAGAAGATGATGTCATCACAGAAGAAACAAAAAGGCAGAAGATGCAAAACACAGAAGAAGATGATGTCATCACAGAAGAAGCAAAACATAAAAGAAGATGATTTCATCACAGAAGAAACACATAAGAAGATGATGTCATCACAGAAGAAGCGAAAAGGCAGAAGAAGCAAAAGATAGAAGAAGTAAAAGGCAGAAGAAGCAAAACACAGAAGAAGCAAATCATAGAAGATACAAACACATAGAAGAAACGAGAAGACAGAAGATACATCTTCCTTTATAGGGCCATAACTTTCAGCCTAGAAGTCTAAAAATTTCATACTATATATCATTGGAAGCTACTACTACTGTTGCTGGTCTAGGAAAAGATTTACGATTTGGTCCTTCTTCATGACTCAACGACTGTGGTTACTCAACCTGATTGCCTTTCTTGCCAAAGCTAAAAGAAATATCTACAACTTTCTAGAGGAAAAATTTCTTTAATCTAGCCTAAATCGATCCAAAATTGCCCTCGAATTCAGAATACGAATTTACATTCATCCACCAATATACTGCACCCAGTTCTCAACTTCATTACAAATTTTGAGATTCTTAAATATAGAATTTAAATTCGTTGCCTTCATAAAAAATGTAGCCCTATGTTTCTAGTTTAATCCAAATTAAGAATCATCTCGTTTGGATAACTAGAGAAAAAATTGTGGGTAAAAGAATGAAGCATACTCCGTAAATATTTTCCAGATCAACCATCCATGTTGTTTCATAATCTTTCCTTAATACAAATCATATTAAGATCACCTTTTATACTTCATTTACTCCTCATTCTCAACTCCATTTCAAATCAATATCATCTATAAAGAAAATATAGTCCATGATTAATCATGAACACCAACAACAGAACATACACATATATATATATTCTTCATTAACTTACTACACAAATTCAACTTCATTTTTGCTTTCATTCTACTTATAACTTTCTCCTTAATTCTTCTCACTTCAAAATCTCTTATCCACCAGAAACACCAAAGTAGAACATGGATATATCCACATTTCTCATTTATTAGTTCTAGTCTTCTAAGAAAAGTTTGGGGTCCAACAACTCTTCCCCTTAAAGAATTTCATCCTTGAAATTCTTATCTGAGTGATCAACCAAATGATAATTTAAGGATTTCCTTTTGTGTATGATTATGCTATTTTATTTGTTGAGTCTGATGGTTGTCGAAGAGGAATGTGTATGTGCATATTCTTTTTTGTTGAAATTGCAAATGGATGTTTGTTTTAGAATAGCATGTTAGAGATTAGAAAGGTTATATGGGATGAATTATTTGAGGTGAGGTTCAAGAGTTACCGAAAGGTACTTAGTAGTGGATTGATATGAAGACATATTGCATATTTCAAGTCTTTCATAGGTGTAGAAATTGTATTCAGAACTCAAAGGAAAAACTGTATCAATCTAAGTAGAATTAGCCAAAGTTGTCTTCATAAAAGTTGTAGCTTATCTTTCTAGCTTTCCAAAGATATAAAGTATGAAATTTTTGAATATCGGAGCTTCAAGTTATGATCATTTGAAATTGGTGATGTTGTATAGGATGGACATTCCAAACAACTACACTGATTGGAAATTTTAGCCCTTTTGATGTCAAAAAATCTATTTTGAGTCTTCATAGAAGTTGTAGGTCTAGAAGTCTTCTTCAAAATGGTCTTTAAATGACCTTAATCATATATTTACAGTGAAAGTTATGCCTTTTCTACCATTACAGGTTGGAAGAAGAAAAGCAGGGAGGGAAAGTCGCGATTGCGTCAATCTACGGAGCTAAACATCGCGGGTCCCCCCAGCCTGAACTTGTTTCACTCTTTTGATCATAAATTTGTCATCCGACCTCCAAATGACCTGATTTTGGTATACATTTGAAAAAGTTTGGTCGAATCAAAGTGAGGGGATCAGTTGGAAGAATATGAGTTGGATATTTTTACTGAACATACTTTAGTTTTTTGGTGATATCTTGATCTCTAGAGCTCTAAATGTGATGATTCTTATCTCTAAATAAACTAGAGACATAGATCCACAAATTTTATGAAGGAATAAAATTTTAATTCAGTCTCTAAGACTTTCAATTTCTAGATGGAATTTAAGTATAGTGTACTATTTTAGTCTAAGAATAGTCTGAAAATGTTTGGGCCATAACTTCAAGACTTCTGAACCAAATTGAATGATTTTTGTGTCATTAGAAACTAAAGACAATGGGGAACAAATGTTCTGAGGAAGTCAAATTGAAATTCCAATTGCAAGTTTCCCAAAATCTGTCCCGAAATAGAAGAATGAGTTTGCTCTCGTTTTATGACTCCTAATATTGGGCTCTAAAAATGGGGTCCAATAGTCTTATTCAGGTTTTACTTAAGTATTGTCTTGATTTGATGATTTGTACCAGTTACATTTATCAGTGCAGTTAACAAGTTCATCAAAACAGTTCACAGACATCTGTTATTATTATTATTATTTGATTATCATCAAAATCAATAGAAGAAGTGAAGTCTTCTTGACTTAACAAACAAAATATATTCAAGTGATAATGTTTAAACGATTATGAATTGTGATTAAGGAAGCCTACTCTAGATAGTCATTGAGCATGCATTGCACATGGCACATATATATATGTGTGTATTAAAAAGCTTAAGACGTACGCCATCACTCCAATATTGCTGGAGCTTCCAGACAATAGCATATATGGAAGCGTATTGTGAGTCATCCTAGATGATATCACTAGGATTGATTTATTTATATTTCTGTTTAATTCATATATATTGAACTGGTAATGAATTGATTGTGATTTGTTTATAAATTCTACACTTTTCTTAGGAGTTTGATATTCAGGAATATATTGGAATTGTTCTATTTGCATCTAAATTCTGAATGATATCTGTATTCTCAACAAAAGTTGAATGCTGAACTTAGGTCCAACAAATATGAGATTCTAGCTGTGCATCATAAATGAATGTTATACATAGCATATTCTATTATTTGATGCATTTCATAAAATGTATGTTCAGATAAAAGGCATTGTGATTAGAATAGCCAGACTGAAAGAGCTTTAAGCTCAGAATTCTGCACGTAGAGCTTATTGGGATTATGTAAATATGGTGCCTTCTAAAACAAATGTATTTACATATAACTTAATCTTCTTCCAGTTCTTTTTGTAATGAAAATATTTATTATTAAAAAAACAAAAGAGATTGGTTTTATTTGTATATGCATTATATATCTAGTCATAAGATACCAAGATTCTTTTATATATATATGGAGACATATGAGAAACATGTATATTACTATAATCTAAATTTTGTTGATTCACAGTTGAATAATTAACTTGGTCGCTTGATTATAGTTTAAACTATAGTGTTGCGATTTATCTCCCTGTAAGTGAAGGAGTTTACTTCAAGGGAATAATGAGTTTCATATCATGAGAGTAGTTGATTATCGATAATGGCAGTATTAAATGAATCTAGAATCAAGTATGTTTTTTTTAAATTAAAGCAGGTCGTTTCTTTAACTTAAAACATACACTTTAGCATTCTTTTATTGCAAACCAAAATCTTGATAAGTAGTGAACTCATATGTGTTTCATTATAATTATTGATATGATTGGAATGAATTTTTACAGAGTATCAATCTAGTGTCTGAATATTGGAATTATTAATTGAAACATGTATCAGGGAACATTCAATCAAATAAAGAGTTTATAGTGATATCATCACTTCTAGATGTTTTACAGAGATTGGTGATTAAACTGGCTCCAGTAGTTTGATGAACTAGCTAAATATCAAGTCTTCAGACTAAGATGAGATCTTGTGTGTTAATCACCATATAGAGTGAAACAGGAGATCTAAAGGGCAAAACAATAATTTTACCCTTTATTATACGGATGGCTATAATATGGTTCAAAATAGAGTTTGCAATTGGACATCTAATTTGAAACATATGTTCTCATAATATTTAGTAATTTAAGAGTTCAACTAATTGTCTTTAGTGAAATGACAATTGGTTAATAGGTTGGAATTAATTCTAACGAGATTAAATTAATTTCGAGCTTATTAGAGCTTGAATTATATAAGTGCAATTAGATTCCCCACGTGGCTTCTAGGAAAGGTTATCAAGTAAAGTAAGAAAAATAAATAGAGGTTACCAAAGACGAAATAAAAGGAAAGGACTGAATTAGATTCGGAATAATAAGACTGGAATAATTTAACTAAGATTTAATTAAATTGGGTTTTAAACCTATGAATAAATGTTAGGCTTACACTAATTAATTGTTAATTAGAAACCAAAAATGAACAATTAATATTAGGCTAGATTTTGGTTTAATTTGATTAGTTAGATTAATTAAATTGAAACAATTTGTGTAAAGACAAAAGGAGGGCAAAACTGAAATCTAAAATGATGTAGATTTTGGTTTTACATAGTTAAATGGACATCTGCACATTTAACATTGAATTGCTAAATAAAAGGTGGGGTTTTATAATGCTTCATCATCATTAAATGGTTTAATGGTCTTATCATTAAATGGTTTAATGGTGGTCATTTAATGTTGGCATGTAGAAAAACATATAAACCTTTTAACATTCATTTGATTAAAGAAAGAAGTAGTGCATTTGTCGCTCTCTCTCCCTTCTTTCATCATATAACTAAAAATGAGAATGTCTCGTTTATTGACCTCTCTTTCATTTTGATTAAAAGAAGGATATAGTGTAGTTGTTATTCTCTCTCCCTTCTTTCATCATATAATCGAAAATGAGAGTGTCTTGTTATTGATTTTTTTTCTTTTCATCTATCCATATTAAATAAATGAGAATGTCTCATTTATTGCCCTCTCTTTCATTTTGATTAGAAGAAAGAAGTGGTGCATTGGTTGGTTTTTACATGAAGTGGTTCTTTCATGAGCTAGCCGATATTAGGAATGAGAGTGTCTCATTTGGTTCTTTCAACTAGTTGATCATAAAGGGAAAACCTCTACAATATTTCTTCTCCTTTCTCAACAAAAGATCTTGTTAACCAAGTTGTCTATAGAGAATAAGTGGTAGATCGGATTGGTTGAGGATATAATAGCAAGGAGAGGATAAAATAGCAAGGAGTCAAAGTTGTAGCGTAGGAGTCAATAAAATTTTGATCTTGTTCTTATGTTATTTATTTTTCTAATACCATATCATGTATGGATTAAACCTGTAGGATTGGTTATCATGCTTTTGCTGTGTTTTGATTTCAAAAAAAGATTTTGAAATCTACCATTTAGCCAAATCTAGTATGATATTGTTTTTCGATCCAACAATTGGTAAAGCCATTTTATGGTACATGATTTGGTTCCTATATGTCGCATGGGTTGGCAATTATATTTATGTATGTTGTATATTCTTTTGTGATAGAAATGTATATGGTGTATGTTTTTCCCTTTGGTTGTCCATGGAATATAGATTTACCTTGTAAGTTTTCTTCGTTTGGTTTGGAACAAAGAGCGTGGCCTATCATCACCATGTTTTCTCCTTATCCTCATTTTATGTTTTCTTTGATTTTGTAATATATAAATTTCTGTAATGTTGAAGATAAAGCAGTCATGGATCGAAGAAAGGAATAGGTAATGGTTTTGGTTTATGATTTTGTGTAATGGCCGTTTCGGTTTTATTAGTTTTTAAAGTGCTAAAATTTTGTGTTTCTCTTAACAAATTCAGATTTATGAGTTTTTCAAGTGTTGGAATTTTGTGTTTCTCTTGACAAATTCGATTTTGTGAGTTTTTCAAGTGTTGGAATTTTTTGTTTTCCTATTAACAAAATTCAGAATTATGAAAAACAAAAAGTGTTGAAAAATAAATGCCATTACATCTTTTTACCGAATAGGTTGGGTCATGTGGCGAAGAGTTCGAAGCGTAAGATCCAAGTCCATTTTTTTATGGGCCAGAAAGCCTTGTAATTTTTTATGTCCTAGGATGGACAATCAAAAGTAGTTTTATAATTCATGAGATGAATGGATGGATGGATGCTAATAATATGCAATATTATGCGAATGTATGCCATTTAGAATAATTGCTAACCCTAAGCTTTGCCATGCGTTCATTATGTATAAGATATATAATGAAACAATTTAGGATGGTTAATAAATTGCATCTAGACAAGATGGTATTTAGTAAAACTTAAATACCAAAAGGATTGCATGTTCTCTATCAGTGCAATGTTGAAAAAGTAACTTGCAGGCGTGAAAAATGCCAATGCAATGGTTCATCACCTACATGAGATGTTTGATGTGAAGACCAGGTCTGCAAGGGTGAAATTTATCCAAACTTTTCACAATCTTGACAAAATCCTAGTGAACCAGTGTAGGATTACATGCTTAAAGCAATCTTTGTAGTTACTAAGGCTAAGATGCTTGGGGTGCACAAGGCTGCAGAAATGCAGATGATTATGATCATCATTAGCTTAGACTCTTTTTTTTAGCAGTTTAAGTTGTACTATGAGCTCAACACTAAGGATTACACCTTGAGTGAGTTGATGAATATCTTTTATAGAATGAAGGAGATATTAAATATCAAGGCTAATGGGCCTGAGGCTAATGTAGCATCTTTTTCTAAGCCCAAAGGTAAGGGCAAGCAAAAGAAGAAGGGTCCAATGAAAATGAAGGCCCAAGCAGGGGTCAAGGGCTAACCCATAAAAAAGAAGGCCAAGAGGACACCAAGGAAAGGTGTTTCCACTGTGGTGAGAAGGGTCACTAGAAAAGAAACTGTACAGTCTACCTTGAGTTCCTCAAAAGCAAATAAGCTATAGGTCTCATAAGTTTGTTAGGAACTAGAAATGTGGCAGATTCATTTGATTCTTAGATAGTAGATGGATCCTATGTTTCAGCAAAATCAGTGGTTATAGTTTTCTCAGACTTTCCAAGTAGTCATAGGTTATATTGGAGGATGTATATTACATCCCCAATGATTCTAAAGAACATGATTTCTATTTTTTGTTTAATAAAATTTGGTTATTCCTTATATTTTGAAAATGTTGTTTCAATATATAAGAATAAGGATTTTATTTGTAATGCAATAATTAAATAGGGATTGTTCTTTATAGAACCTATAATAGGCTCACTAAACACCACAGAATTAATAAATCCAAGACAAGCCAATGACTTTAGCATTAATTTAAAATATCTGTGGCACTTAAGAATGGGTTATGTCAAATAGAAAATACTTGATGGGGTAGTGAAGGATGGGATCCTTACGAGCTTGGATAATGATCCATTACCCACCTGTGAATCTTCTATTGAAGGAAAAATGACCAAGGCCTCATTTCCTTCCAAAGGAAACAGATTTGAATCCACTTTGGACCTGGTACACACTGATGTGTGTGGGCCTATGAACGTACAAGCTAGAAGAGGTTATGAATACTTCATAACCTTTATAGATGATTACTTTAGACATGGATATCTATACTTAATGCATAAAAAGAGTGAGTCCTTTGAAAGAATCAAAGAATTCAAAGATATAGCTGAGAAGCAGTTAGGCAAGCTATGAAAACAACTTCAATCGGTTCGAGGTGGTGAGTACTTATCTGGATTGTTTCAACAATTTCTAATTGATAATGGAATTGCTTCCAAATTTTCAGCTCCTCAAACACCTTAATAGAATGGTGTAGCTCAGAGGAGGAATAGGACTCTTTTGGAAATGGTAAGATCAATGATGTCCTACGCTAGCCTTTCAGAATCATTATGGGGATATGTCATACAAACGACAACTTATCATCTTAACTTTGCTCCATCCAAATCGGTACGTAAAGCACCTAGAAAATTATAGACTGGTCGAGTGCCTTCATTACGGCACTTAAGGACTTGGCCGTGCCTAGCCCATGTTCTAAGACCTGAATTCACAAAGATGGAACCAAGGCTAAAAGTATGTTTGTTTGTAGGATATCTTAAGGGGGTAATATTTTTATAGTCCTCAGGATAGGAAGATATTTATGTCGATAAATGTGACCTTCTTAGAGGAAGAATTTGTGAGAAATCACAAAGTAATACGTGAAATAGTACTAAAGGAGCTAGCTATTTCATCCAAACCAAGAGTTGATTTGGATATAGCAGAATAAGATGTTGAAATGGATTCAAGAGTTAAATTAGAAAAGCAACCTAAACATTAAATAATGCCTGGACATAGTGTGAGGGTTACGAGACAACCAAACAGGTATCTAGTTCTAGGAGAAGGCATAATTGCCATATTAGACAAAAAAGAAATGGATCTCATTACTTATACACAGGTTATTAATGATGTTGATGTAGAAAAATTGGTCAAGGCAATGGAATCAGAAATAGATTCCATGTACATCAATGAAGTTTGGATCCTTGTAGATCAACCACCAGATGTAAAAGCCAAAAGTGTAAATGGATCTTCAAAAGGAAAAGAGGATCAGATAGAAGGTAGAGACTTTTAAAGCTTGATTGGTAGCTAAAGGTTATACTCAAAAAGAGGGTATAGATTATAAGGAGACTTTTTCTCCAATTGCCGCGCTTAAATTTATCATAATTCTTTTGGCCATAATAGCCTATTTTAATTATGAAATATGAAAAATAGACGTCAAGACCGCATTTCTTAATGGGGATCTTAAGGAGACCATTTATATGGCTCAACTAGAAAGATTTGTTAAGCCAGGTAATAAGCATAAGGTATGGAAATTGCAGAGGTCCATTTATGGACTTAAGCAAACATCTATATCATAGAACATTAAGTTTGATAAGTTTATTAAAACCTATAGGTTCATACAAAACCTAGATGAGCCTTGTGTCTATAAAAAGATACAAAAAGGTAAGGTTATTTTCCTAATTATGTATATGGATGACATTCTACTCATTGGGAATGACGTAGAAATGTTATGTTATCTACGATCAAAGGATGACTGAATAAACAATTCTCAATGAAAGATTTAGGAGAGGCTAACTATGTTTTAGGGATCAAACTTATAAGGGATCATAAGAACAAACAGATAGCCTTGTGATAATTAACCTACGTTGAGAACATGATAAATTCCAATAAGGGTTTCACACCTCCTAGACATGGAATCAAACTTTCAAAGGAGCAAGCACATAAGACCCAAAAGGAGGTTGAACGCATGCATAACATTCCATATGCTTTGGTAGTTGGAAGTTTAATGTATGTTATGCTTTGCACTAGACAGGATATCTATTATGTAGTGGGACTGGTATGTAGATTCCAGTCCAATCCAAGAATGGAGCATTGGAGTACAGTTAAGTGTATACTAAAGTATCTTCATAGGATAAAGAACTTAATGCTTGTTTACTTTAGAAGTAACCTTATTCTGTAGGATATATGAATTTTGATTTCCAATTAGATGTTGATTCAAGGATATCATCTTCTAGTTCTATATTTATTTTAGGAGGTGCCGTAGTTTGGAGGAGTGTCAATCAATCTTGTGTTGCTGACTCGACTATAGACACTGAGTATGTTGCTATATGTGAAGTCGGAAAAGAAACAGTTTGGCTTCGCAAGTTCTCTAAATGATTTGGAGGTAGTTCGTAAGGCAGAAAAGTTTGTTACACTTTATTGTGATAATAGTGGGGCAGTAGCTAATTCTAAAGAATCTTAGAACCATAAAGCTTCTAAACACATTGAGAGAAAGTATCATCTCATAAGGGAGATAACACAATGTAGTGAAGTGAATGTGGTAAAGATTCCTAAAAAGAAAAACCTCTTTGATCCATTTACAAAAAATAATGTCTCAAAAGATTTTTGAGGGTCACCGAGAAGGGATTGGAATAAGAGATGTGTCAAACTTGCTTTAGGGAAAATGGGAGATTGTTGGGGTTATGTAAATATAGTGCCCTAGAAAACAGGTGTATTTACATATAACTTAATCTTCTTCCAGTTATTTTTGTAATGAAAATATTTATTATTAATAAAATAAAAGAGTTTGATTTTATTTGTATGAGCATTATATATCTAGTCATAAGATATCAAGATTCTTTTATAAGTAATATACATATACATGGAGATGTATGGGAAACATGTATATTATTACAATCTAAATTAGTTAATTCACAGTTGAATAATCATGTTGGTCGCTTGATTATTGTTTAGACTGTAGTGTTACGATTTATCTCTGTGTATGTAAAGGAGTTTACTTTAAGGGAATGATAAGCTTCATATCATAAGAGTAGTTGACTATCAATAACAACATTATTAAATGAATCAAGAATCACATATGTTTTTTAAAAATTAAAGTAGACTGTTTCTTTAATTTTACAATATACACTTTAACATTCTTTTATTACGAACCACAATCTTGATGAGTGGCTAACTCATATATGTTTCATTATAATTCTTGATATGATCGAAATGGATTTTTACAGAATATCAATCTAGTGTCTGTATATTGGAATCGTTAATTGAAACATGTATCAGGCAACATTCACACAAATAAAGAGTTTATAGTGATATCACCACTTGTAGATGTTTTACGGAGATTGGTGATTAAACTGGCATCAGTAGTTGATGGACTAACTACCCATCAAGTCTTAACATTAAGATAACATCCTGTGTGTTAATCACCATATAGAGTGAAGTGGGAGATCTAAAAGGAAAAACCAGTTAAGGGCAAAATTATACAGATGGCTATACTATGGTTCAAAATAGGGTTTGCAATAGGACATCTAATTTGAAACATTTGTTCTCATAATATTTAGTAATTCAAGAGTTCAGTTATTTGTTTTTAGTGGAATGACATTTGGTTAATAAGTTGGAATTGAGATTAAATTAATTCTGGGCTTATTGGAGCTTAAATTATATAAGTGTAATTAGATTCCCCACTTGGCTTCTAGGAAAGGTTATCAATCAAAGTAAGAAAAATAAATAGAGGTTACTGGAAAGAAAATAAAAAGGAAAGGGCTGAATTAGATTTGGAATAATAAGACCGGAATAATTTAATTAAGAGTTAATTAAATTAGGTTTTAAGCCTATAATTAAATGTAAGGCTTATACTAATTAATTGTTAATTAGAAGTAAAAAATGAACAATTAATATCGGGCTGGATTTTGGTTTGATTTGATTAATTAAATTAATTAAATTGAAACAATTTTTTAAAAGACAAAAGGAGGGCAAAAATAAAATAATAATGTAGATTTTGGTTTTATATAGCCAAATGGACAACTATATATTTAGCATTGAATTGCTAAATATAAGGTGGGTTTTTATCATGCTTCATCATCATTAAATGGTTTAAGGTGTCCTCATTAAATTGTTTAATGGTCTTATCATTAAATGGTTTAATGGTTGTCATTTAATGTCGACATGTAGAAAAATATATAAACCTTTTAGCATTCATTTGATTAACGAAGGAAGTAGTGCATTTGTTGCTCTCTCTCCCTTCTTTCATCATATAACTAAAAATGAGTGTGTCTCATTTATTAGCGTCTCTTTCATTTTGATTAAAAGAAGGAAGTAGTGCATTTGTTGCTCTCTCTCCATTCTTTCATCATATAACTGAAAATTAGAGGGTCTTGTTATTGATTTTTTGTCTTTGCATCTAGTCATATTAAACAAATGAGAATGTCTCATTTATTGGCCTCTCTTTCATTTTGATTAGAAGAAGGAAGTGGTATATTGGTTAGTTTTTACAACTCCCCTCTCCTTGCTTTCATGAGCTAGCTAAAATTAGGAATGAGAGTGTCTCATTTTGGTTCTT
The DNA here is from genome assembly GCA_026413575.1 of Erythroxylum carthagenense. Taxonomy (NCBI): domain Eukaryota; kingdom Viridiplantae; phylum Streptophyta; class Magnoliopsida; order Malpighiales; family Erythroxylaceae; genus Erythroxylum; species Erythroxylum carthagenense. The sequence continues at coordinate 61,391,659 of JANZLD010000002.1, forward strand.
TCAACTAGTTGATCATAAAGGACAAAACTCTACAATATTTCTTCTCCTTTCCCGCTAAAGGATCTTGTTAACCAAGTTATCCAAGGAGAACAAGTGGTAGATTGGATTGGTTGAGGATACAATAGCGAGGAGAGGACATAATAGCATGGAAAGGATACAATAGTGAGGAGTCAATGCTATAGTAAAGGAGTCGGTAAAATTTTGATCTTGTTCTTATGTTATTTATTTTTCTAATACCGTATCATGTATAGATTGAACATGTTGATTTAGTTATCATACTTTCGCTGTGTTTTAATTTTGGAAAAAAATTTTAAATCTACTGTTTAGCAAAATATAGTATGATATTATTTTTTGATCCAGCAGAGCTTTGCTCCGTGATTTCTGTATCTGAGCTAGCCCAATGTGCTAGTATCTATTCTGTATCTAAAAGGCACTTGATCATAAAAAATAATAATGAATTTGGAGTCTCATATACATCTACGTTTGTATACTTATGATTATGAAATATATTATTATGAAATCTTTTCTGAAATTATGATGATTGAATGATATGTCATGATAATGTGATTGATTGAAAGTGAATCTAGATTCTGAATTTAAATTAAGAGATGATACATTGTAGTTAAAACAGAGGTTGTGTGTACTCAATGTTGAAGATCTGAGGGAAGAGATTATAGAGGAAGTATATATAGCAACTTATGATATGCATCCTGGTACTATCGAGATGCATAATACGCTAAAGAAACATTTTTGGTGGCCAGGGATGAAAAAGAAAATGACTGAATATGTGGATAAGTGTTTGACATTTCAACAGATAAAAGCTAAGCATTAGGCTCTGGTTGGTAAGTTACAGTGCTTGCCTATTCTACAGTAGAAATGGGAGAGAATCACCATAGATTTTATTATGGGTTTACCAAGGACTCTAAGGTAATGGTACTGCTATCGCCTGCAACCAAATTTAAAAAGAAACTAACTTCTGTCAATACAAAATATTGTAGTGGTGGAAAGTAGGGATCGTTCCCACGAGAAATTTATAACCGTAAAGGTTAGCAAGTTTAAAACTAAAACAAAGTAAAGGGGGGGGGGGTTGGCTTTAATTCACTGCAATTTAGAAAAGAATGGGAAAAATTGAAAATCAAATAAAATAATTGGATCTGAAAATTTAATAGAAAAACCTTGGTTTTGGGTCACCACTGTTATCACACTAAAATAGATCCTTGATATAAAATTCAGCTCATCAATAAACATTCACTGGGGTTGTTTTCTCTTAAGTGTAAATGAATAGAAACATGTATTCTGCGCATTCTTATTAATCAACAACCTAGATACGATCGTAGATTCAATTGAATAAAAGCTTTAAGAACTAAGAAACCAATGAACAAGATAACACATGTACGACATGCATTTAATCAAGATGAATATCTTCCTAGAATTTCTGACTTTAACGTAAAGAAGGTAATCCTAATTGCTACTTGTGATTAACAAAACTGAACGTCATATTTCATTAATCTAGCTATTAAATGAATCAATCTCTAGTCGCGCACCTAGAAATCAATCAATTCTATCATAAAAAGTAATTCAGGAGATACTCAATGCTCATAAACGAAACAAAATTTATTGAATCATCTCACACATGATAGATGATAACATGGATTCCCTAAACCAAGAAAATAAGTTTAGCTACTCATAATAGAAATGAAAATAAAAGAATTAACAAAGAATATAGTCTCCATCCCTAATCCTTTCTTGAAGAATACGAAAATACTTGAAGAAAAGTGCATAAATGTAAAAAAACTGAAGGAGAAAAACTGTAGAAATGTTAAACCATTCTAACTCTGAAGGGATGACGTGAACAGTAACATTTTTCTCTATTTATTCTTTTCGATCCTTTCCTTTTCCATCCTTTCTTACAGATCACATCTCCCATGTGTTTAGCTTGTGAATCTCCATCAATCTGATATTAAAGGAATATGAAAATTTCAAACAAATTAGATTTAAATTTGAAAGCAGATCTAGAGATTTTTTTTCATCCTTGCACATGCCCACGCTTAGTCATTGAATTGCTGCCAAATTTGGAATTTTGGATTTTCTTCATTTCTTTTGCATCTTTTTGACTCAATTTCATCTCTAAGGTGTTGAAAATCATCTAAGAATAATTATGAGAAAATTCTATTAATTTTGAATAATAATTTCAACACATTAAAGAGAATTAAATACAAAATAAGCACAAATTAATAACTTAACAAATTCTCCCACACCAAACCTTTGCTTGCCGTCAAGCAAACATGCTGATCGTCGGCTTGTCGTTCAATTTGAGAATTGATCCTTGGAAACCGGTCAAATAAAATTTATACCAAGAATTGCAACACAGGGTGCAACCTCGGGTCGACTCTCAGGAAACCAGTGTATTAATTAATCCTAAGGGTAACCTAATGTTTGAATGATGCATGCAATCTAAGCAATAAAAGAGAGGTTTTGGAACTGATTAACTAAAATTAAACTAAG
>JANZLD010000002.1:61394263-61416687 GCA_026413575.1 Erythroxylum carthagenense
TTGTCTCACCAATTTCTTTCTCATTAATATTCATTTTAATATTTCTAATTATCATCAAAAGTTCGGGGTCCAACATTATAATTCCTAATAAGATCGAAATGGATTCTTATAGAGTTTCAATCTAGTGTCTGCTTGTTGGAATTATTAATTGAAACATGTATTAGGGAACGTTCATTCAAATAAAGAGTTTATAGTGATTTCATCACTTTTAGATGTTTTATAGAGATTGGTGATTAAACTGGCGCTAGTAGGTTGATGGACTAGCTACCCATCAAGTCTTAACACCAAAATGAAATCTTGTGTGTTAATCACCATATAGAGTGAAGCGGGAGTTCTAAAAGGAAAAAGTAATTAAGGGCAAAATGGTAAATTTACCCTTTATTATGTGGATGGCTATAATATGGTTCATAATAGAGTTTGCAATTGGACATCTAATCTGAAATATGTGTTCTTATAATATTTAGTAATTTAAGGGTTCAGCTAATTGTCTTTAATGGAATGACATTTGGTTAATAAGTTGGAATTAATTATAACGAGATTAAATTAATTCTGGGCTTATTGGAGCTTGAATTATATAATCCAATTAGATTCCCCACTTGGCTTATAGGAAAGGTTATCAAGCAAAGTAAGAAAAATAAATAGTGGTTACTGGAAAGAAAATAAAAACAAAAGAAAGGACCGAATTAGATTCGGAATAATAATACCAAAATAATTTAATTAAAAGTTAATTAAATTGGGTTTTAAGCCTATGATTAAATGTTGAGCTTACACTAATTAATTGTTAATTAGAAACCCAAAATGAACATTTAATATTGTGTTGAATTTTGGTTTAATTAGATTAATTAAATTGAAACAATATTTGTAAAGACAAAAGGAGGGCAAAATTGAAATCTACAATGATGTAGATTTCGGTTTTATATAACTAAATAGACAGCTGCATATTTAGTATTGAATTGCTAAATATAAGGTGGATTTTTATCATGCTTCGTCATCATTAAATGGTTTAATGGTATCCTCATTAAATGGTTTAATGGTCTTATCATTAAATGGTTTAATGGTTGTCATTTAATGTTGGCATGTAGAAAAACATATAAACCTTTTAGCATTCATTTGATTAAAGAAGAAAGTAGTGCTTTTTTTGCTCTCTCCCCCTTCTTTCATCATATAACCAAAAATGAGATTGTCTCATTTATTCGTCTCTCTTTCATTTTGATTAAAATAGGGAGGTAGTGCTTTTATTGCTCTCTCTCTCTTCTTTCATCATATAATCGAAAATGAGAGTGTCTTGTTTTGATTTTTTGTCTTTTCATCTAGCCATATTAAACAAATGAGAATGTCTCATTTGTTGCTCTCTCTTTCATTTTGATTAGAAGAAAGAATTGGTGCATTGGTTGGTTTTACGACCCCTCTCTCTTTTCTTTCATGATTTAGCAGAAATTAAGAATGAGAGTGTCTCATTTTAGTTCTTTCAACTAGTTGATCATAAAGGGAAAACCTCTACAATATTTCTTCTCCTTTCTTACCAAAGGATCTTGTTAACAAGTTTTCCAAGGAGAAAAAGTGGTAAATCGGATTAGTTGAGGATACAATAGCGTGGAGAGGATATAATAGCGAGGAGTCAAAGTTGTAGCAAATGAGTCGGTAAAATTCCAATCTTGTTCTTGTGTTATTTATTTTATCATATATGGATTAAAACATATTGATTTGGTTATCATGCTTCCACTGCGTTTTGATTTCGGAAAAGTTTTTGAAATCTACGTTTAGCCAAATATAGTATGCTTTTGTTTTCGATCCAACAATAAGTGTATAAGGATTTGTTATAATTATATTGTGCTTTATTTTCTTTTGTTATATGAATATCATGTATATTTGAATGATTTTAGAACATTCTTTTATTATATATGTTGAGACCAAAATTTTTAAAATTTGAGGCATTCAAATGAAAAAAGTACCTAGATTACACTTTTGTTGAGCCCTTTCCTTTGATTTTTCCATGCCTTATTTTATCCTTTAGGTATAACAAATATGAAACCATGATTAGATGGATTTTTATCTACTTCATTATGAATAAATGTTTTGATTATGGATTTGAATGAAATTACCTATAATTTTTTTTACACATGAGCATAAATTGTGAGGATTGAGTGTATGAGCATTTGTTATAATTATATTATGCTTTATTTTCTTTTGTTGTATAAATATCATGTATAGTTGGATGATTTTAGAGCATTCTTTTATTATTCACGTTGAGACCATAATTTTTAAAATTTGAGGCATTAAGATGAAAAAGACACCTAGATTACACTTTTGTTGAGCCCTTTCCTTTGATTTTTCCATATCCTCTTTTATACATTAATTATAACCAATTTTGAGCCTTACCCTTTTCTCTGGATTGTATTAACCATGTTATAAGCTAATAACCATTGTTTTAATCAGCGTAATATTTATTTTTAAACCCTAAATGATTGTATTTGATTGTATAAGTGTTTGATTTAATTATGAAGTGTTAGGAATGAGGAAGGGTGTAAGCTAATATATTTGAAGTTATATATTCTTATGCACTACTTATCAACATTTCATATATTCTTCATTGATATTAAGAAAAAGTGTTTTAAAGTGTGGAAATTATGAGAAGGAAAAAGAGAAGATGTGTGTGTGTTTTGCACCTTACTTACATTTTATGTGGAGATTTTAGTTTGGTTGGTCAAAGTTTTATGTGATCCTAACTATGCAATTTCTTTCATGTTGATTAACCTAAAATCTATCATTCATCATTCCGTACCTAAAACTTTTACACCTTGGTTGAAAGACCTTTTGATTTTTTCTTCTAATTTATTTTATAGTGGTTGAGATATTATATGTTAGCAATCTTACAATTAAGACTACTTCTATATATTAATTTGATAGCTTCATTGATGATCGCCTTAAAAATTTGAGTATATTAAGTGAATATTTGGTGTAAGGATGTTAAACTTTATGACACTTGATTTTGAAATGGTTGTCAAAATATCATCTGAATTATTTCCTTGTCAAAATCTTATTCTATGACTTTTCAATTCTAGTTATATTTTGATTTAATTCTTGAGGCAGAATATTTAACGTTTGAATAGATAAGCTGAGATGAAGAATAGAGGGATATTGAGAAGAGCTGGTGAATTGGAATTATTATTTATTTGAGGACAAGCAAATGCATAAGTTTCAGGAAGTTCATAAGTAATGTTTAATTATATTTTGAGTATCATATTTAATGCATTTTGCTTCTTTATTTGAGTATTTATATTAATTTTAGTACTGAGTTGTTCATATTTTATTTTTAGGTCTGATTCACTCACTTAGAGCAAAAAAAGAATAAATTTAGACAAGTTTGAAGCCATTTAGAGTTGTTTGATTGAGCTATAGAGTGCATCACAGTGTACATGGTCATGTTGGCAAGTAGCACATGAGATAAGATTGAGTGACACAAGAGGGAGGAGGCAAGAAAAATGCAGGGAGAAACCCTAGAGCGACACAAAGGAAGAGGGAAAGCCGAGGAAACCCTTTGGAATGGATTTTTATCAATCTAAAGTGAAATTTTTTAAGATTTTAGGAAATATTTGTAATTTTTTTTCCAAATCTTGAATATACATATTTCAAAATTGATGTGAAAAATAATCCAATCACCCTTTCAACTTGTTTTGTCTTCTTGTAGCCAAATAAGGATAACTTCAAACCTAGGATCTGTTCGATTGATAACGTGTAGGTCTCTAACAAGCTTTTTAATTTTTAATTGCAAGTTGTTATATAGTTTGGACACGAATAAAATAGTGATGTTTAAATTGAAACGAAACTACGAATAGCATAAGTTACTTTTATATTTTTCTTGTTATCGTCGATTGGTTCTTGATGACAAAAGGCATAGAAAACCGGCCTTCAAAGTAGTGTTGGCACATGCAACTCTAACATTTATTTGTCTAACCAATTTTCTTTGCAATCTTCCTTTTTTAGTACTTGTCAAAGGTTAGATGATGTTGAATGGTAACCAAAGTATTAATCTAAAAGCCACTAGTTCTTATTTTCAATTTTAAAGTTAATGTCAATCAAATGTATGAGGCATTAATAAAAAAAGTAAGCCGTGTTGTTCCAGTCAACCTCTACTTTTATATGGAGAATTGGCAAGATTACACAGCTAGGATATGACTAACAGCAGATAGTAGCTGAGTTCAGATTTTTAAATGGTGATCCGAATATTCATCTTCATAGTAATCTTTGAACAGAGATCAATGAGTTGACTTTTATTGTGAAATAAGATACATTAGAAAGATTTAATTCTTGGCTATTATCTCAGCACAAGCAGAGAATTCATGAGCTCTTCCTGTTTCCTGTTTCGATAGAACTGGAAGGGATGACGAAATTCCTTTTGGATCGTATAGAATTCTTATTGTCATTTTTTATGCTGTTGTCTAGGACTTGCTTTGCTGATTCTAACGAGATTGTTGGTCTGCAGTGTTCTGCTTCTAATAACGCCATCACGAATAGTGAATACCAATCAAATTTGAAGAGCCTGTTGAGTTCACTTGCAGAAAATGCAGGTCCTAGCAATGGATTCAGCAAAGCAACCTCTGGGACAGGTAATAGCAAGATTTATGGCCTTACACAATGCAGAGGTGACGTTTCGAGCATGAACTGCATAAATTGTATAAGGAACTCCACCGCGGTTCATGATTGCTCAAGCAGCGAGAATGTCACCGTTTGGCAGAAGTGGTGTTTAGTACGATATGCAAATGTTAGTTTTGCCGGCACATTGGACAGCTCTGCAATGGCTACAGCCAATGAAACGGATTATGATGATCCTGACTTGGTTTCAAAAGGACTCGACTTCATGCAGCAGCTTGCTTCTACTACCCCAGATCGGCCTTTCATGTTTCAAACTGCTGAGTTGGATGCTGGACAGAACAGGACGAGGTATGGCATGGCTCAATGCACTAGGGATGTCAGCAGGAATGACTGTGGAAAGTGCTTGGAAGATGAACTAGTGACTTTTAGAACCACCATTGGGAATAAGAAAGGATGGGAGATTTATGGCTCCAGTTGTAGCATGTGGTATCATGATTTCAGATTTTATTTCAACTACTCTATCCCTAGAAATGAAGGTTTGTGATTAATTCATATTTCTTTGCAACTATATCGGCTGATTTTCATTTTCACCACAGTTTGTCTTATTTGACAAGCAGGTTCCACCAGAGTATCCTTACATAAAGTTGCAACTGGTGCAATAGTCTCACTGTTGATGTTTCTGATACAATCCTAGTTATTGAACGGCTAAATGAAGGAAGAGGGCATTCGCGAGTTTTGTATTTATTTATTGTTTAGTGAAAGGAAATTTTTAATGTTTAATTTTTTTTTTTGGGCAAAAAGTAAAAACATAGCTGCAGCTCAGGTCAACTTCTGGGTGTGAAGTTTACTTAGTTCATCAATAATTAAATCAAGTTAAGCTTTATGTGTCGCATTCTATGACTAATTTCCTTCCGAAATTGGTTGTGCCTAATTACTATATCAACTATGTATAACAGCTCATTAAGCAAATGAAAATGAAAGATGCGTGTGTTATTTGAAGGCAAACATGCAGGATGAAGTACGACCTTTTTTTTAAAAAACATAATGGGTAAGGTCAAACGTGAAGAGGAGAGAGTCTTTTACAAATCAGAAAGGAGGAGGGACGTATTCTTTTTCCTTTTTGACCTGATATACTTTATCTTAATGCCACAAACTAGTGTACCTTAAAAATTTGAAAGAAAATAGGCATCTTCTAGTTTTTAAGCTATAATTTTTTTCATAATATTTTCTTAAGGATATGAAATTAATAATTAAAAAGAAGAAGTTGATAGTTTTATCGAATGAGCAATTGAAAATATCATTTATTTAAATAAATAATTACATTATAGCATAAAGATAAAATTTTACATGTATATACTTTGACTAGATGATTTATTTTTTAAATGAGTACTATTTATTCAATGGGAAACTTTTAAAGACTTGTTTTCTTTTTCTTTTACCTTTGCTTTCTAATTTTCCTTTTTCATTTTTCCTTTAAGCATATCTCGCCTTTCCACTCTTAGCCGTTCTTTGGGTTGACTGATTCTTCAAAACCATTTTTTTCCCTTTATATTTGCCCATTCCTTATCGAATGTTGATGCAGCTGAATATGTTGCCTCTCAATCCCTTGGTCTTCCTTTTGATAGATTCTTACCAACTCCTGCAAGCTACATCCTTCTTAGTCAGCCTTGAAATTATGCTTCTCTAATCAATAGATATTAGTCTACAATTGTGAGGGACCAAAGCAACTTATCTATTTTTTTTAAATATATTCATCATAAATTGAAAGACGTTAACCCTTTTATTAATTAGTCACTTGAAATACTAAAAGTTACCATGGTAAGAATGACTAGTTCCTTAATTGAGTTCTTTTTAAAAAGAATAGTCTTCACAATCATGAAAAGATGGAAACACCACAATTTGGAAGAAATTTGATTTATATGATTCCCCATTTGAAGAAGTAAAGCACTTTAATTTCAAACTCTCATCAAATGTAGGACTTGAGCAAGTAATTAGGTTTTAGACTATGACATGCAACTATCTGTAAAGAAATGGAATTAAGGAGCAAAATTTAGACCCTAACTAGAGGGAATTTTAACTCTATTTGTTTGGGATTGTTAGAATTTTCTAAATACTTTATTAAGATATTTTTGTAACTTTTGGGTTTGCAATAGTATTAGTTAAAAGATATGAGAAGATCCTTTTTTTTTTTGGAATTTATGTTTGATGAAAGCTAGATAAGTTAGTTAGCTTTGCTATTGACAAAATAAAAATATGATTTGTTAGTATAAATGTCAAAATGTGAAAGAAAAGTGTTGTTCTCGTCAAAAAGAAATATAGAACTTTGTTTCTTTTGTTTCTTTGTTATTTCATTCTTTTAATCCTTTAGTTGAAAGCTAATACATTTACGTTTTATTGGAGCAATCAAAGATCTCAAAGGATATGTGAGTGATTAAGAGAAAACACCAATTTTTTCATGTATTTCAAGCTAAAAAATAAAAGAGATCATTTAGATAAGAAAACAAATATGAAGTAGATTTCTTTTCAAAACAAAAAGGAAAATCTAAGCTAGAGAGAAGAAACAATCTGGTGAGAATGATAAACAAAAAAGTGAAGGTCATGGAAACAATAGTGGTGACCAGAAGAGATTTCCTCCTTGTCCTCACTACAATAGCAAGGAGATTTTAGAGAATTATTGTGAATTTAGTACAAATATGCAACATCATTAACGTAAGCAATTTGGTCATGTGGAGAGGGTATGCAAAAACAAGAATATCCAATAAGAGTAGCAAGCTTAAATAGTAAAAAAATTAGTAGCATCGGAAACTTATAGGTTTTTTATTCGTACATGCCATACAACAAAGTCACTCTACTAACACTTGACTTATTGATAGTGGTTGTACAAACCACATGACACAGGATTTAAGTAGCTTCAGGGCACTATATCAATTATACAAGTCTAAAGTGAATATTGGGAATGAAGAATTTGTTAATGTGAAAGGCAAAGGAGTTGTTCTTAACACTATACTAGGTGCTAAATGCATTTCAAATGTAATCTTTTCATTTTTAAAATATGCCTTACATTTAATCTTAGTGGCTATAAAAATGAAAGACAAAAGTTTTCCAATTAAGTTTTTCAATTAAGTGGACAGAGGTAAATATGCATGCCTTTACTACTATTATTGAAGAATATTTTTTGTGGCGTAAGAGATTTGACCATTTTAAATATGATACACTTCAAAACTTGCTTCACAAAGGCTTAAATCAAAGCCTTTTTATTATCCATGATAAAAAGAATATGTGTCAATTTTGTTAATTCAGAAATAAAAATTGATTTTCATTTCCTGTTAATAAGGCTTAGAGAGCTTCTAAAAATTTACAACTTATCCATACAAATGTTGATAGACCAATGAAGACAACCTCACTAAATGGCAGTAGGTATTTAATTTTATTTATAGAAGATTACATTATAACACACTAGGCTTATTTCATTAAGGAAAAATCAGAGGTCGCTAATGTGTTTAGCAAATTAAAGGCTTCGGTAGAGAATGAAGCAAATCACAACATCAAGATGATAAGATCAAATAATGGAAATGAATACACATTAGACAAGTTTAGTATATTTTATGTTGAAGCTAGTAATGAATGTTAGTTGACTATCACTTACTCTTCTTGATAAAATTGGATCAGCAAGAGGAAAATTATAACCTTATAGAGATGGAAGGTTGTCTACTATTTGAAAAGAAAATTGGTAAGTTTTTTTTAACAAAAGTTTTCAAAATAATTTTCTATTGGTAAAAAACTTCTAACCAAACTTCTGAAGTATAAGACTCTATTTGAAGCTAAGCATAGAGTTAAAATAACTATAGAGCATCTTAAAGTATTTTGAAGTTTAGGCTACTCTTATATAGCAAATGTGAAAAGAGATATGTTGGACCAAAAAGCTACAAATGGGAATCTTCGTGGGACATAACTCGATCTTTAAGGCTGTATAGTTTTTAATTTGACAACAAAATAATAATAATTAACTAAAACTCAATGAGTAGCTGCATAGAATTGGGAGAAATTTAAGATTGAAGCCATAAGCCTTAATCAAATTGCATGCACCATAATATGTGCTTAATTGATTATATAATTATTCCATAACACTTGGTGATTAATGCTATAAAGTTGCTTAAGATACTAACTTTGGCTCATATGTAGTTTTAGCCACAATTCAGAAGCAAAAGAGCTAAAATGAGTAGAAAACACCATATTTTGATTGTTTTTGTAACACCCCACTCCCGTGTGACCCAAACCCAACATCGATGGTGATATCCGAGTCTGTGCCCCGCGAGGATGGCGTGCTACATCACTAAGTAAAAAACTCAGTATATTTTTTTTTGAAATCTCAAACACACACACTATACGGATGATAACTATCACATAAGTTAACAATAAATTCCATGATCACTTGGGCCCTCTCATAAATACAATTCAATTAGTCATTTATACAGAAATAAGAAGACACTAATGCAGACGCGAACTGATCCCGACATCTTCTCTCACTCACATGCAGTTGCTATACGCCCGTTGCCTAACGAGATATTCTTCTGAGCCCTGAAAAATAATTGCAAATTTTTGGTGAGTTTTGCGAACTCAGTGAGTGACCATCATCGATAGCTCACCCAGTCACTTCATCTCACATTTCACATTATTTCACAATTCACATTCACATTCACATTAGTCACATTCGATACACTCAATCATTCTTATTATGCATATGCAATGCACATGAGACTCACTTTTCAATTGTTATTTTGTTGTGACCGAGTGCCTGAACTACCCCATGTAGGGCTCATTAACTATCTCTTATCTATTTGGAGGATACAGGGCTCATTAAACGTTGAGCCTGAGGCTCTGAATCACTTTGAGCTCGAAGCTCATTTTCATTCGTTAAGCTTAAAGCTCTGATCGGTGGCGACTCTGGTCGCAACAGCCATTATATTTTATACACTTATGCAATAAAATGCATCAATCCCATACACTCACTATCACATGTCATCGGACCGTAGTTCGGCACTCAACAGTGGAGTTGAGAAACCTATCTCGTACATAAGCAATTGCACAATCAAAACCCATTTGTCATCGGATCGAAGTCTGGCACTTATCACTCATATAATGTGCATTCAAAACACATTTATTTCACATAAACATAAGACATTTTGCCTACCACTCAGTCAAGCATATTTAATCAAATGCATATGAAATGTTCATGTGACACTGTTCCAATTATTAGGGTGTTGTGACCGAGCGCCTGAACTGTCCCATATAGGGCTCATTAAATATTAAGCCTGAGGCTCTAAATCACTGTTGAGCTCGAGGCTCAAATACACTCGTTAAGCTTTAAACTCTAATCGGTGGCTGCTCCGGTCACAACCGCCATTATCTGATTATGCATTCATGAATGAAATGCACATGCCACAATTAATCAACATATATCACAGTCAATCCCATATGTCACAATTAACACATATGTCACAATTAATCACATCATAGGCACGTAGGTCTCAAATTCACATACAAGTAGCACTTCTATAACACAACTCCCCAGTACACAGTCATCGGACCTTCTGTTCGGAATCCAACAATCCATCACCATTTATATAAACATTCAGTAGTCAATCAATACAAATTTAAAAAGAACATAACAATTTATGAAATAAGACCATCTCGGTTTACTCACAGTACGCTCCAGATTAGCATTTGTTTCTAAATTCTGGAAACGCCTGACTGCAACTTTTATCCTGTACAACCCATTTATTCCATACATTGCACATACATTAATAATTTTGCACAAGTGTACAAGTGTTCTTTTATGCACGTCAATGTATAGAATGTATGCACAATGCATGTTCAATGACAATTCCGGGATACTCTATTGTGATCCTTATCAACAAATCATTCACATATCAAAGCTCTCATTAATACCATGTAAATTTACAATTGGATCGAAACAAAATAATGTCAAAAAATTTCATAACTTCATTGACCACTTCAGATTTTTCCTCTAATACACATACGGGTCAACTTTCCACATGAATTATGATAAAGTAAATGACCAAACTAGGCAAAAATTCCTTCTATAAAGTTGTTCTACCATTTCTTAAATTTCTAATGATATTAAAATCATTCAATTTAGTTCATTATACGAAAAGATATACTCAAAATATTTCATACTGTCCATAATCTTCAGCAGAATTCTTACCTCAATTTCCAACCAAAAATTGAAAATCTTAGAGATAGAATTAAAACTCTATTTCTTCATTAACATTGTAGCCCTATGTCTCTAGTTTACGAAAAATCAAAAATTACCCAATTTGGATACCTATAAAGAAAGTTATGTTCAAAACACTAAAGTATGTTTGAGTTGTCAAGGGAGGGACTTCACCGCGGTGAGAACAAAAAGTTTGGCTGCGACGAGAACATAAAAATGGCCGCGGCGAACACTCCAAAAGCCAGATTTTCTCGAGTCTTTTTGCAAAGATCACCACGGCGAGTTCAAGAGTTTACCGCGGCGAACTAAAAAGATTTAGCCGCGGTGAATCAAAGTTGAGCCGTGACGAACGTTTACAGAAGACTCGTCTTCCCCACTTTCCAAATTTTTCACTTCCTCACTTTACTGTAATTTTTACGAAACTCAATCTCACATCAATTAACTCCAATAACTTGCAACCAATCCTCTAACTCGTTCGAAACACAACTCAAAAATCAGGCTTATAGTTAGGCACCAAAATAGTCAGGCACTAAAATAAACGATGCAAGCAAGAAAATCTTTACACCAGAAACTAAACATCAGCAAAACTACTTACTTGTCTCAGCTTCTATTTCCAGCAAGGAGAACAAATCAAAACACTGAGAGTCTCACAATTGATATTCGGATGCTAAGGGTTTCTTCACCGAGGAGGACCCTCACACTGCATCAATCCTAACCTTAAATCTCATACTCGTGTACACTTTCCAAGCCATACACTTGTCTTAACAATTTAAAGCCATTTGTCACACCTAATTAACCATTTGTCATCGGCCTATTATTGCCATTTGTCCCAATTATAGGATGCCACGTGTCACATCATAATTGGCCAAGAAATCAATATTTTTCTAAATTTCACCAAAAATTCTAAAATACCCGAAACATTACCCAACTTGACAAATCACATTTAATCGCATTAATAACTCAATTATACCCGGAGAATGTCATGAATGAATGTACAAGAATATTAATATGCAAAAATGTGCATGTCAAATTTAGCATAAGTATGAATTGTACTTTCTAATTTCTCAATAATATCTCCTATTACACAATTTAAGTCTCTTCAAGGGTAATGGGATGTTACAGTTTTCTGAAGATTCACATTCGCTTGTCATCATAGAGCAGGAATTAGATGATTAAAAGAAAAAAAGACAACAAAATTTTAAAAAAGATATGAGATATATGTTGAACATATAAGAAAAAGGAAATGACATGAAAAACTCACGGCTGTGTAATAAATATGCATGGGCTTGAGTTATTTTTCACGCCCATGTATGCTGTGTCTAGTCATAGGTGTGACATTTACCACCTAGTTTCTAATATAAACTTAACGGTGTGTGACGACAAACTTATGAAAGAACTGAAGATGTTTTTGGTTGTGGAACTTTAGGAGCTTTGGCAGAGCATGAAGAGGGTGGCAAGCTCTCCACTAGGAGAAGACCCATGGAGGGGTAGTTTTTCAATACTAATTTGGAGGTGACATCGACATGGATGACTAGATTAAGTGTATTTCTCCTTGTATTTTTTGATTTCTTTCTCTCTTTAGAAATTGATTATGTGATCCGATGTGTATAGATTTTGATGATCCTTATATCACTAAATCATCACTACAATATTTTATGAACATCCATCATCATATATGTAAAGGTAAGACAATAAGTTGCTCATTTCATCAACTACATTCCTTCATATATAAAGCACCATTTTTGTGATTAAAGAACCCATCCTTATACATATCTCATTCAACAAATCATAAGGAACAATATAGTACTTACTTGAGTTAGCTTCAAGATCTTCAAAATCACCATTAAACCATAACTCTTTCATCTCCATGATCATTAACTTTCATGGAGGAATAGGTTGGGTCTTTGAGTAGCAAGGTGAAAAAGGCAAAGAAAATGAAAGTAGCAAGTGAAAGTAAGAGCAAGATTTAACATTGATGAAGGTGGAAGAGAGTGAGTGTCGTGGATGGGATAAAATGAAGCAAGCAAGTAACGAAATCATGGTGAAAGACCATTTCAATTATCTAGAAAAATCGTGGGTGAGGTGTGTGGCAAGGCAAGTGACACATGTCATTTGCCACATGTCACCTCCCTATGGTTTCATTTGGTCCACTTTAATAACTAGTTCATTTTTTCTCCAATTTCTAATCCAGTTGATTCCCAATTTTCAATGACACTTGTCGTTAAATCCTAATGCCATATATGAAAATTTCCATTGTCATTAGACTCTTATTTTTACTACTATTAATCAATAGTTTTGCACTTGGTATTTTTCTTAGTGCAAAAATACCCTTAAATTCTAGAAAATTCCCAAATTTTCACAAAAAATTCTAATTCACTACTTATACATTCCCATTCAATTTTTAAGACACAAAACTATAATTCACAACATATTCACATCAAAACAATCATTTATGCCTAGAAATGTCAAATGAGTGCATGACCGTTTCATTTTAATTTGTGCAATAATCAATTTCACATATGTGTATGCTAATATTATGCATGAGCATGAAATGTGTTTTTCTCAATCTCTCTTTAATCTCACATGTACCAAATTTTAGGGTTCTAATTCTTAGTATGGGAACGGGATGTTACAACATAATCTAGGTTAAATAATTCAAGCTTGTGTGAATATTGCTTAGATTGGTCTATTTTTCTAATTCGTAAGGTGGCTATCTAATTAAATATAGGGAACATCTACTAGGTTATCCAATAGCTAGGGTTAATTATCGAGCTCTTCTTAATTAACTATGTCCTAAGGAAAAATTGGGATTAATAAAACTTGTTGTTAATCTATGACTAATATTTCAAAGAGAGATGTGAAGGCAATAATTCAATGAAATATGTTTAATAAGGTGTAGGTCGAGATTGAACCAAAGAACTAGACTCCTAACGAATTCACCACTTTTATCCTTTTTTGTATGTTTTCTTTAATTTGTTTTTGCTAGTTTAGCTTTGTTTTATTTTCTTATTTTATTTAAAACTAACCCCCCTGCCCCCACAAAACCTAAACGTTGATTAATTTCATTTCAACAACTTTACACACATTCTATGAGATCGACCTAAACTCACCATTGTTATAGTAGTAGTCTAGTTTATTTTGTGAAGTATTACAATGGGCTAGTAATTTTGGCTGCATTGCCAAGAAGCGCAGTGCTTAGTTTTTGTTCCTAATTTTAGTTGGTGTTTTGTAAATATTTGTTTTTAATTAGTTTCTTTTTAGTTATTTCTCAATCTTTTCATTTTTTATTTAGTGTTTGTTATTTTAAAAAATTTATTTTGACATGGATGGAAGTAATTTCTTTTATAACTCTTATTTTCAATCCTATAACTAAGGTTGAACCGATCAAACTAACTTTAGTGATGGATGGGATAATCAACAGAATTACTTCCTTGATAGTATGTAGGACACATAACAATTCTCATATAGACCAGAAGCTTCTTTTTACGACTCAACTACATCTCTGGAAGATTTGCTTAGTATTGTAACTACTAACAATATTCAACTTAAACAAAGTGTATAAGAGTTCTAGCAAAATGTAAGGAAATTTTCATAAGATACAAGGTCTAGCGTCCAATATTTGGAAAACCAACAAAACTTAGGTACTTCTCTGAAGGAATTAGGTAATGTTTATGTTGTTAATACTTTGCGATTACAATAGGAAGAGATGCAATTCCAATAAGAAATAAGTTCTAGGATCTAGAGCTTGGAAACTAGATAGGTCAGCTAATGAAATCTCTTAACCGCCTAGCATTACGAGGTGAAGAAACACAACCATCTCAACCTAATGTCTACTAAAGGGACAATCGTGCAGAGGCCTTACAGAGTGAAGAGGAGCTTAAAAATCTTGAGTGTAACACTTAAGGAATTGCTTATGATGAAGAAGTGGAGGAGGAGCTCGAAGTATAGACGAATATATATTTTAGCTTGTAGGAAAATACTGAGTTCCATTTTGTTATTAAGAACGACCTATACTTTTACCTTGCAAGTTAGAGAAATTAAACAATGAAGAAAACGGTGAAGAGACATTCGAGATCATTATAGAGTATATGAACTTAGTAGAGATTAAGAGTTTGCGGGTAAGGAAGACATTGAATGGGAATGATTATCAACTAAGGCCCTATCTGAAAGAACCTCACGTCGCGGAACTACATGTGCCACCAAAAGATTATAATTTTTTCACGTGAGGCGAAGTATGGATTAGAGCCAACCATACTAAACAAAGGTTCTTTTTGGGAGGCAACCCAAAGGAAGTAAATTTCTTTTCCTTTACTTTTTTACACTAGTTAGATATGTACGTGTGTTTCTATGTTAGTTTATTTCTTTCTTGTTTTAAGTTTTCAATCAAAATGAGAGAGAGAATAAAACAAAAAAATAAGTATTTACTTGTTTTCTATTGCATCTAGGATTATATAGTCATGATTAGAGAATTAATAGACTAGAGAATTTCATTCAAACTTGAGCATGTAGTTTTACTTTTGTGATTGGTAGATGTGCATTATCTTTAGAAGAATAGTGACTAACAATAGACAAATCCAGTGAGATTTTGAACCTTATTAGATTGACACATCTATATCATTCTCATTGTCTTTTGATAATATGTGACTTTCATAACATGTACATCCTAATTTTGCCTTGAATTTCTATTCGAGGCCACATTTTTATCACATCCATTAATATGGAAATGATTAGACATTCTTTTCTTTTCCAAACTACATTAGCCAAATAGCCTACCCTATTGACATGATTTTTCCCTTGTTAAGCCCTTTTAAGCTTTATTTACCTATTCTTTGTGCACTAATCAAATTATATTCTTTTAAACTTAACCAAATATCTCACCTAAGTTTTAAAGCTAGTGAAGCATTTGTTAATTGTTGAGTTGTGGACGTAAAAAAGTATAAGTATGGATGTAAAAAAGTATAAGTGTGGGGGTGTATATATGTGTTGGATTAGTTATAATGTTAAGATGCTATTTTATGTCTTATCATTGAAATTCCCATGTTGAAGTAGTTTCTTTTAACTTTCATAAGAGAAAAGAAAAGAAATAAAAGAAAGAAAGAAAAGGAAAAGGAAACGAAAAGAAAAGAAAAGAAAGGAAAAAGAAAGAAAGAAAGAAAAACAAAAAGAATGAAAAATGTTTACATAAATGTATCGATGAGGAAATGGATATGTCATTTACAAAGTTATTCATTATTAATGCATCCTCCCAACATTGTGTTGAATGGTTTATTTGAGTATGTTGAATATAAAGTAGATGTTATCTTGTAAGGTTCACTCTTTATGGTTTTAGTGTATTGTCAGAGTAATCCCTTCGGTTTGGTGTATGCTTCATTTGATTTCATTATGAGGGACTAAATTTGAGTTAAGAAACATCGTTTTTTCATTCATCATAGTTGATGTACACAATTGTGAGTGATTGTTGGCTTTTTCACTTGATAGTATATTAAGTGTTAACTTTGTTTCACTGGCTTTGACAGCTTTCATGGTACTTGACCCAAATACATCTCACCTTTACCCACATTAGAATCCCAAAAAGTTCTTTGATTCATGATTTTTCATGTGAACTTTAGTGGTGGAGAAACATTTTGGGTCTATGATCTTAATTTTGATATTTTACTTGAGGAAGATTAAAAGCGAAGTACAGGGGAAATTGATATGTTCTTAATTGATTGTAAAATTATTCCATAACACTTAGTGATTAATGTTATGAAATTTCTTAAGACACTCACTTTGACTCATATGTGACTTTAGGCACAATTCGGAAGCAAAAGAGCTTTTGAGTTAAAAGCACCATATTTGGGTTGTTTTCTAAAGATTCACATTTGCTTGTTTTTATGGAGCAAGAAGAAGAAGATTAAAAGAAAAATACGAAAAGAACATGCCAAAGAAGAGATGAGATATATGCTGAGCATATCAAAAGGAGAAAAAAGTAAACGACATGAAAAACTTACGGGCATATATTAATTTGGCATGGCCATAAGCATTAACTCACGACCATGCCAAATTATTACACAATTGTGAGTTTTAACTCATGGCTGTGCAATAAACATGTATGGGCATGATTTATTCCTCACACCTATGCATGGTGTGTCACATCCATGACACACCAAATCACAGGTGTGACACTTGCCACCTCACCCATATTTTTTTAAAAACTAGTTTCTAATATAAACTTAATGGTTTATTATGATAGAGTTATGAAAGAATAGAAGTGTTTTCGGCTATGAAGCTTTAGGAGCTTCAGGAGACCATAAAGAGGATAACAAGCCCTCCACTAAGAGAAGATCTATAGAAGGGTAGTTTTTTTATAGTGATTCGGTGATGACATCGACACCAATGACCCTATTAAGTGTATTTCTCCTTGTATTTGTTATTTTTTGTATTTTTTGTTTTCTTTTTCTCTTTAGAAATTGATTATGTTATCGGATGTGTATGAATTTAGGTATTGTGAAAATATGGCTTCAATGCATTCATTGGATCTACAAACCCATTGCTAGAATATTCAATATAATCTATAAATATTATATTGAAATTCGTTGTAGCAACTAATGGTTCATAATCATTAGTGTTGGTGAGCCATGGATCCATGCATCACATACATAGCTAGGTACTAGAAGTGTTAGAATCAAAATTCCAGCCCCATGACATCCCTAGAAAATCCAGAATTAAAGTGCATGTATAAATAGATTATTAGAACATGAAATTCTAGAGTATGTACCTTACAAATACTCACCCTTTCTTAAATATTATCCTTGTTTGGGTTGCTGCAAACATCAAACTCCTTCTTTGGCCTTTAAAGAGCATGCAAAGAAGAAGAAAAATTAATGTCTAAGGGTGGTTAGAGCACCAAACAAGATAAGTTCAAGTAGATGCTCTAATGAGAGTTAGATCAAGACTAATTTATATGCAATTAATCTCACACAACAATTGCTTAAAATTGCATGAACAAATCTTAAGATCAGTCCTCTCAACTTCCAAAATTCTCGTGGACCTTTAGCCTCTCTATTGAGTGTGTTTTTTTGGCTAAAATTCATGTGTACATAAGTGAAGAATTCACTTACATACCACTTATCACTAAGTCGATTACTTAATAACAACCATCCACACTTTGTTTTTCATCTAATCTTTTATACGTGTGGCCATTAGGTTCTTGGTTATTTTGGGAACTTAAATTAAATCTTCGATAGTTAATTATATAACTTACGAACCTTTCCATAGAGAATTACTGTGCAATTTATCCCTTCACCATCCTATACCCCACTTAGTTAGGAGTATAGGCTATGTGCCAACTCCCACTAGACTAGCTAGTCCAAGTGATATTAGTGCTTGTCTTGGGGGTCTTATCACTTTATGTGTCATTGAAGACTCTTTTCATGACACATAAATACTCTGGCCAAAGAATCCTGAGTAATGACCTTAAAAAGAGGTCATAGGTATTAATTACTTCTATCAGGAGTAGTGAATCCTTTATTAGTAGTGCACACAGTATCCACATCAAAGTGATAAAACGAAACCAAAGCAGTGACAATATAAGTCATACTAAAATATGAGCTTTTCTTATTAACATAACTCATAATAAACCTAAAAATGTGATAGAGGTATTTATTTTAACTTTGCAATCCATGTACTAAAGAACAAAAAGTTCTTTAGCAGAGTACTTAGTGACTTCAGTTTTATTAAAAACATTTAAGCACATAAATTTGTGAAGCAACAAGTGCTCTATGCTATGAATTAAGGTGTTTGGGGCATTCCTAGAATCAAATGTGTTTTCACCCGTAAGGCTTTTCCAATAGTCATCTATATAGAAGTCATCATGATCATCTAAAATTTTAATGATTGACAAGTCAAAAAGTGCACGAATGACTATATAATCAAGCTTATAAACATTGCCACCTATTCTAAACCAAAATGTATCCATTTTAGGATTATAACACATAGTGGTAAAAATTCAATAGTCATCATAGGGTATATTGGTACATCACAACGAATTAACCTTCCCCAACCAATATTGGCAGCTAATCGTTCAATATTACACCTTAAAACCTAGAGTTTCTAACAATTCAAAATCAAAGTATTGAGGAGGCAATAATTCTCTATCTTGAAAGTCCCAAAATCGCATACCTTCGTCGTTCGAAAAAATTAGAAATAAGGCACAAAAATTTGTTGCTATATCAGTTTTACCTTCACATGAGGCTTTTTGACGCAATTAATCGATGGGTTTCTAAGTGACAAGCTTCTTTGGAGCCATTAAAGAAGAAACTCTGCAAAAATAGGCAAAAGAGAAAGAAGGAAATAAGAACTCACCAAATGCTTGAATTGTTAATGGTGTAGTGTGAAATAAGTGTAAAAGAAATGATTAATGATGAAGAAGATGAAGAAAATACCAAAGTTTGGGAAAAAAATAAAAGATTTCCGAAGCTAGGGTTAGTGATATGTGTTTAATTATTAATACATTTAATTGTTTACATTTATGGATTAATGATACGAAAAGGCTTAAGATATTCACTTTAATTGATATATGATTTTAGGTACAATTTGGAAGCAAATAAATTAAAATGAGTCAAAAGTATTGTATTTGGATTATTTTTTGAAGATCAATTTTTACTTGTGTTCATGAAGCAAGAAGAAGAAAATTAAAAGACAAGAAAAATATAAAGAAGACTAAAGATGAAATAAGCCAAGTGAAGAAATTAGTCCAAAACGGCAACATAGTAGTCACGAACAAGCAAAAGGGGAAAACAATGCGCTGTAGAAGCAAAGCTGAGAAAGACCAAAATGCAACATCCAAGGAGCAGCACATGTCAAGTAAAATGACAACAGCAAGAAAGAAAACGCAAGATAGCAGAAGGACATGCCATGCGTACACTATGTTAAACATAGCATTGAAGCTATAGCGTAGGAGCTTACTAGCTGGGAGGTTTTAAATGAAATTCTGACCTTGTACCACAAAGCTATTATTATGTGGCTATAGATTAGGTGACTACAGCTTGCTGGCTCGAGAAATTGGAGAAGAGATGTGGCTTGGTGGTTAGAGAAGAGTTGCATGAGGCATGAAGAGAGGAGAAGTGAGTGTGCAGTGACCTTGGAAAAAAAACTAAGACATTTAAATCGTCACATCGATGAATAGTAGACAGGAATAAAAATCTTAGGTAGGAGAGACGAGGGAGCTTCGATAGGGTCAGTTTTGGGTTGAAGCATTTTTTCGAGAAAGACCTATGAAGAGCTAGACATCCAGACACCGGTTCAGAGGAAAATCAATGCTGATGACTTGGGTTAAGTATTTTTTATTTTTTTTGTTTTTTATCTCATTAGAAATTGATTGTGTTATCCTATATTAATTGATTTAGGTATTGTGTATGGATAATCAGATTTTCATTATTATTTGGTTACTTATGTATAAACCTATTAGGTATTGTGAAAAGATGATTTTAATAGATTCATTGAATCATTTAATTGCAAACCCATTGCAAAAAGATGATTTTAATAGATTCGTTGAATCATTTAATTGCAAACCCATTGCAAAAAGATGATTTTAATAGATTCATCAAATCATTTAATTGCAAACCCATTGCAAGAATTTCGATATAATTCCTAAGTGTTATGTTGCAATTCATGTGTAACGACTAATGATTCATAATCATTAGGGATAACATGACCTAGGTTAAATGGCGCATCATATGTAGTTATTGCCTTGATTAATCAGTTTTTCTAATTTGTAATGCTACTGCCTAATTAAATCTAAAGATCGTATCCTAGGTTATTCGGTAGTTAGGTTTAATTAACGATCATATCTTGATTAAACATAACCTAAGGAAAAACTTGGGTTAATTATTAACCCACGATTAATAGTTGTTAGAAGAGGTTAAAGAACAACAAATCAATAAAATATGCTTAGTTAAGGTGTAGGCTGAGATTGAACCAAAGAATTGGGTCCTTATCGAATTCTCCGCTTTTATCATTTTTCACATGTTTTCTTTAATTTGTTTTTATTAGTTAGTTTCATTTTATTTTCTTCTTTAAAAACAAAACCTCCTGTTAAACCTAAACATTAGTTAATTTCATTTCATAAACTTTACACACACTCCTTGTGGGATCGATTTAGACTTACCACTGTTATAGTAGTAGGTCTAGTTATTTTATTTTGACTAGCGTAATGATACACGGTCAGTTAGTGAGAGAGTCAGCTACAGAAAGAAAAAGTGAGGGAAAGTGAAGAGAGAAGAAGAAAAGAGGATTTTTTTAAAGTTTCTGTTGAAGGATCCCACAATCGTGGGAATCCTTATGATTACCACGATTGTGGGAATCCTTGTGATTTCCACAATTGTAGGTTAAGGCTTTAGAAAGTTTTTTGAGAGCCTTCCCACACTCATGGAAAATAGGCCCATGCTCATAGAAAATTGGTCCATTTCCGCAATCGTGGGTTAAGGCTTTAGAAAGTTTTTGAAAAGCCTTCCCACGCTTGTAGGAATCAACCCAATTCCCACGATCGTGGATTGTCCAAATTTTCCAACTTCTTAGACTTCTTATAACTTTAAAATGCATTCCTAAAATTAAATCAGCCTACTAACACATCAAAATCAACTAACCAAAAATATATTTGGAAAGAAAACAAGTTAAAACTCGAACAAAATTCAAACTAAACATAATTAAGACCAACTAAATCAAAACACAAGTAAGCAAAAGCAAGCAAAAGAAAGGTAAATATGCTAAGTTAAGGTCATTAACATAACCATTTCAGATGCTTTCATGAATAAGTGGAAGAAAAGAAAGAGATGATTTCCTTTTCTTGTGAGTATGTCCCTCCTTAGTGTGGCTTGCATCTATGCCCATTGATCTTGATTGCTTCACCCTTTTCATTTTCCAACTCCAAAGCTCCATAAGGAAACACTTGAATAACCTTGAAGGGTCCACTCCATCTTGACTTAAGCTTTCCAGGAAAAAATCAAAGTCATGAATTGAACAAAAGCACCAAGTCCCCACTCTTGAACTTCTTTTTCTTGATGCAAGTATCATGCCACTTCTTTGTCTTTACCTTAAACAACTTGACATTTTCATAAGTCTCAAACCTTAATTCTTCTAATTATTCAAGTTGTAACAATCTTTTCTCACCCGCAAGCTTTCAATCCACGTTCAACTTCCTAACAACTCCATAGGCCCGATGCTCCAACTCCAAAGGTAAATGGCACGACTTGCCAAACATAAGTCTATATCAAGTAGTTCCTATGGGTGTCGTGAAAATAGTCCTACAAGCTCGTAGGGTGTCATCTAGCTTCAACACCCAATCCTTTCTTGAGGTGCTTACTAGTTTCTCCAAAATCTTCTTCAGCTCTCTGTTCACCACCTCCACTTAACCACTACTTTGGGGGTGGTAAGGGGTTGCCACTTTATGATGAACATTGTATCTTTTTGGAAGAGCCTCAAATAATTTGTTACAAAAATGATTCCCCCTATGTTAGACCCCGAACTTTTGATGAAAATTAGAAATATTAAAATGAATTTAAAGTGAGAAAGAATTGGTGAGAATGAGAATGAATTTAAGGAAATTTGATGAAATTAA
>JANZLD010000002.1:61429723-61442098 GCA_026413575.1 Erythroxylum carthagenense
GAGTTCGCAAACTCACCCAAAATTGCAACCTATTTTTCAGGATCGATAGAGTAGACTCCTAGCTCCGGAGATAGTCTCTTCCTACCGTACGAGCGTGCTGGCATGAGAAGCGATGGCACACAGGTCGGTCAACTAGGTTGGACTTTTACGGATGATTAGTATAGACGCTTGTATTAGTTTCCTTTTTGGGTTTTGTTTAGGGGACCGATAGACTTGTCTATTCTGCTATTGGATGACTGTATCAAGATTGATATTATGGTTTTTAAAATTTAGTGATTTCTGATATCGTGATTTATGTATTGCGATGCCATGTGGATTATTAGTAGGAATTTTCTGGTAGTGCACCTTTATCGTGGGTTACGTGTCGGAGCGACCTTCGGGCATCCCGATGTGTACCCTACGGTGAGGGGGCGCTACATTCATGGCCTTTACTATATTTTTTTAATTCTAATTCTTGATTTTGTGCTTAAATTAACCCTTGGGTGTGCACTTTTATTTTATGCAATTTGATAGTAAAAATTGTCACAAATTGATATTAATTGCACTTCTTAATTTTTTTGAGAACAATTGATATTGCAAATTGCTATTGTTGATTGTAGGAACCTCAAGGAGAAGGGATTCAATGTGCTGAATTGAAGTCAATAGGAGACTACCACTACAGGAGAAGTTCGCCGCGGTGAGCCCATTAGTCGCCGTGGCGAAACTCAAAGAATCCAAGCTGAAGCTTTCGGGAAAAGTTCGTTGTGGCAAAGATTAATTTGTACGTCGCGGCGAAGGATCCAGCATGGAGAGAGAATTTTTGGGAAAAAATCACCACGACGAAGATTAATTCATATGCTACGACGAAGGATCCAGAATACATGCAAAACCTTTTGGGAAAGTACACTACGGCAAACTTACCTATCGCTACAGCAAAACGTTGAAAACCTGAAACATATTTAGAAAAATCTCTCACTTTTTTTACCAGACCCACCAATCCAATGTTTAAAAACCTGCTAAATTAGGTTATACGAGAACATAACATTCTTGGCAAAGAGAGCCGATACACATCTCATACATACACTTCTTATCTCTCTCATTCTCTACCATCTTTCATCAATCCACTTCACTTTTCATCGTCACTTTCATCATTTGTTGCTGCTGCCATAGGTGCTATTGGTGTCTTTACAGTTGTGAGTGCTCCTAGAGTGATGCTTAGCTAAACACCATTTCCTCTGGAAGATGTAGCGATGGCTTCAGTTCAATGGGCTTCAAAGGGGAGTAGTTCATTTATGTTTAACTACATTATTATGAACTCCTGAGTTAGGATTTATCCTTTATAGTTGAATTTTCTTCATTATAGTTTAATCAAGTATTGAATAATGTATTGTGTTATGGAATGGTTGATGTAGAACTTTGAGCTTTAATATATGAAATCTCATATATGTCTTTTTGGTGATTGTGTTAATTCTCTTTTATCTGCCTAGTTTTGTTTGATATTGAGATGATGCTTGATCCCAATTGACCACTTGCATTAACTTACCCATTACACACACTAAGATGCATTCAATAAGGTTTTGAGAAATGGAGTTCATTGATTAAAACCTTGGACTTAAAGAGTTCTTTAAGGTTTATCGCTTAAAAATTTAGTGATTTTCACTCCCAAAAGATTTGTTTTGAACTATGATAGCCAAAGCTCGTTTTCAAGAAGATTTTATCATATTTGATCATCATTTGAGTTTTCTCTTTTCATTTCCCAAAAATCCAAGAATACCTTTTTATATACTTTTCTTTCATTTAGTCCAATTTACTTAGTTTTATAAAAAATCCAAAACCCCAATCTTAACCAATTTAGTTTGCATTTCATGACAATTAGGCTAGCTTAGATCTTTTGCACTAGGTTCCGATTAAGTTAGACGACCCGAGGTTGCATTCTATATAGCAATCCTTGGAATTAAATTTTTGATTCAGTTTCCAAGGGAACAACCTAAAGACTAACCACCCGATCAAAATGGCATCATTGCCAGGGAACTAAGCAATTGGTTTTCTTTAGGTTAGCTGTTGTCATCTTTGTTTGTCATTGATGATAGGAACCTTTTCCTTTAGATTTTATTTTGGATAGTTTAATTCCATACTTGTCCATAGTATAGGTTTTTAATTTTTCTTTGCATAACATAAAATTTGAAAACACAAACAAAAGCTATTGGACCCCGATTTTTAAAAGGAAATTAGAAATATGAAATGAAATGAAATAAGTGTTTTTGTATATGTATTATGTAATAGATGTCTTTATGCTTAAAGGAAATTGATAAGAAAGGAATTGATTGATTTTGATAGCTTTGAGATTTGTGTAGAATTGTTTGGGTTTAAAGGTTAAAGTGAATGATTAGACTGAAATGGATGTTGGAAATCAAGAAATAAAGAGAAAAAATGTGAAAATTTGATGAATTAAGAAAGTTGACTTTTGGAGATAGAAAGTTTGACTTAAAAGTTGACTTTTTGATTTAGGCAAAATTTGAAAAAATAGTCTTCTTGAAACTTATAGATTATGTTGAAAGCTTTCTTTCTCCATAAAGTTTGATGTTTTTCGATATCGAGAGTAAAAGTTATGATCAGTCAAAGTTAAGGTTATTTGACTTTGCTTTTGTAAATGTTCTTAAGTGTAGGATTGTGTATGCTGTGCTTTGAGACAAATTATGTATTGATGTGGTCTAAATTGAGTTAAGTGGTCTGCATGAAAGTTATAGAAGATTTTCCAAGCTTTACAATGATGTATGTTGTGCAATTAGTGGATGAGAAAATTGGGAGATAGGAAATTTGGAAGTATGGATGTGTTATAGGTTGACCTATGATATGGCAGAAACTTTGACTGAATAATTGACCTAGTTAGTGGTTGATTTTGCTTTTGAGTTCTTCATGAAATATTTAGATAATGTTTTGATCTTTACATTGATATAAAGTATGACATGTTTGGCCCTTGGAGTTGAAAGATAGAATTTTTCAAAGTTGAGTTATGGCTTAGGGAATATTAATTTGGATAGAATCTTTGATAAGAAAATTGACCACATTAGAGGCTGAATTAGTTTACGAGTTCTACATAAAAGTTGTAGATATTAAGCTTTCTATAGAGACCAAATTTGTTACATTTGGAGTTCGAGATCAAGATTTATGATTTATGGAAGTTTCGGATTTTATTATGTGAAAAAAAATTTTCGCGAGGGCGAGCTAGCACTTTCGCTCGCCCTTGCCTCGCCCACGTGGAACGGTGCTATTTTGGCACGTTCCTTCCTCATTCGACGACATCGTTTCCGCTTGCTCGTTCCTTCCTCGTGCGTATACGATGCAGTTTCGTTCCTTTGCATGCAGAAACGATGTCGTTTGGGCGTTTCGGTTTTCTTCTTTTGTTTTGGTTAATTTGTTCGCAAATCCAACCTTTGTGCAACCTTTTCCTCATAACTTTTCCGTCCGATATCTGATTGACTTGGTTTTTGAAGCGTTAGATTCCTTAGACAATTATCTACATTCTAAGGAGAAATTTGTGAATTTTTGAGACCTAATTGATTGCGATAGATTTAATCAAAGTGAGTTAGTTAATTTTCTGAACATGATGCAGTCTTTTGCAAAATTCGGGATCAGTGGAGATCCGATTGAAGTTATTTTTGAGGAAAAATGGAATAGAGACATGGGGCTACAAGTCATATGAATAAATGAAATTGCAATTTAGCCCCTAAGACTTTCAATTTTTGAATTTAAGTTCGGATTAGTGTGCAGTCTTGCATTAGGAACATCTGAAAGTATTTTGGCCATAACTTTTGCTATAGTAATCCAAATGAGGTGATTCTTAATTTGGATTAAACTAGAGCAATAGAGCTACAAATGTTTAGAAGGAATTCAGTTTCAATTTGTTCCTTAAGAAGGTTACTTTCAGGATAGAAATAATGTACTGGAAAATGTGTTAACATAAGACAAATCTGAAATATTTTCACCATAACATTTAATGTAGTTCTCCAAATTAAATGATTTTGGTGCGTTATGAAATTAAGATAATGAGGAAAAATTCTCTGGAAGGAAGTTTTAGCAAATTCTTTCATTTTGATAGTGAGAAAAATCTCCTAAAGTAAGCAAGAATTAAAATCAAGTTCAAGGGCATTTGTAGAAGATCACATAAAGAATTAAGACTTTAGGCTTAAGTGAAAGGGAAATTGAGTCATTATCCATTCATTAAATGACATGGCACTATAAAAAGCACATGGATGTCATTTAATGGAGGGGAATCACGACAATTTCCCGAAGAAATGAAAGAACAAATAAGAAGAAAGAAGAGAAGCACTTTCGGCCAGGAGAAGAAGAAAGAAGAAGAGAGGGAAAGGTAGGGTTTCGAAATTTCTTGGGTTTCTAGAGGGTTTTGAAGAAGATTCAAGAGGAAAAATATGGAAAAGGGTGAAAGTTTCCCATGGGGCTTTGCAAATCCGAAATTTGAGAGGAAAAGAGGTAAGAGAAAACTTTTGAGCTTTAGATTTTTAATGAAGTTTTGGTTTAAATACCTTGATTATGGTGTGGGTTTGTTAATTTTAAGCTCAATTTTGGGGATTGCTTGATTTAATGAAATCAATTTTGGATAATTGTGAATTATGGTTTATGCCCAATTTTTGTGATTTGGGGTTTTTGGAAGTTTATGATTTAGATAGTTGGAATATATGAGGAATTAGTGTTTCCTAAGCTTAATTTGAGTAATTATGTTATTTATGATGTTGAATTTGGGCGAATTGGTTTAGGTAATTTTAAATTGGAAGAAGAAAAGAAGCTATGGGCAAATTGACGATTTGGGCAAGCTTCTAGTACCGATTCGAGGTGGGTAGTATGTTTATTTATTGAATTTTAAGCTAAGTATGTGTATTTGAAAATTCAAGAAGCAAATTTTTGATAAATTAATTTTTAAATAAATGTTTGAAAAATATGATTTTCGAAAGATTAAATTCCTTATTTTGGAATGATTTTTAAGAAAAAGCAAGGATTATAAAATCCACTGGTTTCAAATTATATGAGGAATTAGTGTTTCCTAAGCTTAATTTGAGTAATTATGTTATTTATGATGTTGAATTTGGGTGAATTAGTTTAGGTAATTTTAAATTGGAAGAAGAAAAGAAGCTATTGGCAAATTGACGATTTGGGCAAGCTTCTAATACCGATTCGAGGTAGGTAGTATGTTTATTTATTGAATTTTAAGCTAAGTATGTGTATTTGAAAATTCAAGAAGCAAATTTTTGATAAATTAATGTTTAAATAATTGTTTGAAAAATATGATTTTCAAAAGATTAAATTCCTTATTTTTGAATGATTTTTAAGAAAAAGCAAGGATTATAAAATCCACTAGTTTTGAATTATTAAAATAATTTGAAAAATGTGTTTTGTGAATTTGAATAAGTTTGGTTTATGATTTAAAGAAATTATTGCATTCATTATATGAATTTGATTAATATGTGATTAAATTTATGAATTGAGATTGAATATGTTTTGCTATATGACTTGATGTGATATGTGGATTTGTGAATGTGTCAAGTATTGACATGATATGATATGCAAAATTTGAAAATCAAGATTTCGAAATGTGCCTTCGGGCAATCCAAAATTTCGTTTTCGACTATGTATTTATGTGGGTTTGGTCAGGTCCCATAAGTGGGACAAGTGCGTACTTGTCTGTTTTAAAGTCTTTTCTCGGCTGCTCGCTAGTGGCACTAGAGTTCTGATCTCGGACTCCCATAAGTCAGGGCTACACCGGACCGCGATGCGGAAAGGTGTAGTACATTTTGTTCAAGGCTGCACAAGATCGCTATGCGGGAATGTGCAGTACGTTCTGTTTTGGACCGAACCAAACCATTTGTTATGTTATGTGTTATTTTGTTTATAAGGGTGATGCATTGCATGATTTGATCGATGTTTAAGAAATATGAAAGAAATTAAGATTTACACGATTTTAATTTTATTCATGAAAAGTGAAAAATGTGAAATTTTTGAGAAATAAGCTATTTGAAAGACGGTCAAGACGTCAAATCGACTTTGGCATGTTTTCTTAATTTGTATAAGTTAGGTTTTGAGTAATTTGGATTTTAGTGTTGATTTGTATATGGCTTGAAATGCCATTTATGTTTACGAAGTATTTAGTTATGGGATTTGTAAATGAATTCTGGACTTGTGTATGGATTGGAGATATAAAACTTGTGTGATTATGGAATATGTCTTGTGATTATATATAGATATGATTGGGTGTGTTTGGATTGAATGAGGAATTTGAACATGGATGTTTTTGATTTGGATTGCGAATTATTGAAGTGTTTTAGAAATGGGATTGCGTTTGTTTATGCTGATTTTTGGGACAGGAGAGTCCGATGATTCTGAGTTTTGATTGGGTATTATGGAAGTGTTCATTTGCCAATTGCAGGTTTTCGGTTTTGTAAAATGCAACCGTTATGCTGCCAAAATTTTGCTAAAAATTGGTATAAAAATGAGTTTTGGGAGTTATATAAATGTATAAGAAAATGATGAAGGATTGAGAATTTGCATGCATAAGAAGTTTGTTATGATTTGAGAAATTGATTGAGGATAATTTCCAAGAAAAGGAAAATTGTATGGATTTGCATGAGATTGAATAAAGATGGTTATGAAAAACAAATTTATACCGGATTTTGGATAGTTTGAGTTTAAGGTATCCAACCCGACGTTTTTCTAACGAGTATTGTTTTCGGATGTCGGATCCGTTTTCATTTGTCTCAGTATTTGATTTGCTTCGATCTGTTTTGTAAATTTTCGTTCCGCCTTTGATTCGTTAAATACTCTCGCTTTATGTTTCCGTTTATATCCGATTCGTTTGTTTCTTTCATATTATGATTTTTTGATATAATTCTGCTTCAGATTCCTTCGATTTTCGATTCTGTTTTCCGCTTTTCCGGTTAAGATCTGGTCACGAGATCGGGTGCCAACAAAAGCATACTTTCACAGTTGGATTTTTCATACTTAGCATGTTTCATACATACCCATCTTCATACATACCTTCACACACTATACACTCACATCCTTCACATCTCACCTTTTATTTGACTTTGTGTGTCTATGAGTAAATTTTGTTACAATTTTTTTAATTTGACTTGTTTCAGTGCATGCACCGAAGAGCTAGAATTGTTCCTTTCCAACCTGAAATTGAAAGACACCTAAGGAAGATTAGAAAAGAGAGGAAAGAACAAGAGAAAAGTAAGGTAGTTGTGGAAGAGGAGTCGAATCAGCCAACTAGTGAGAGTGAGTCCAGAGAAAGAGTGATCATGGCTGAGAACCCCGCTTTTATACAAATTCCTAACTTTTATGTTAACCAACCTATAAATAGGGATAATGGAGGAAATGGAGAGCATGAGAGAGTTGGAGAGGACAATGAGAATCAGAGACGGAGAATCATTAGGGAAGCAACAACTTTTGATGTGAATTATGATCCATTTACTACTTTTTGTCATAAATTTGATGTTAATTTTGAAGTAAAAGGATTACTTATTAATTCTCTTCCTAAATTTCATGGCTTGGAAGGAGAGGATCGCTGCATGCACTTACAATCCTTGTCTATGATTTGTCAAAGTATGAAGCCAATGGGAGCTTCATTAGATCAAGTTCTATGGAAGGTTTTTCATTTGTCCCTATAAGGAAAAGCACTAGAGTTGTACATGAGCCTCCCAAGGCATGTGGCGAGTGCCTACCATAGCTGGGCCAATTTGAGGAAAGCTTTCTTGGAGAAGTATTTTCCAGCTTCTAGGACTTCATCGATGAGGAAAGAGATTTATTCGACTCAACAAGATTATGATGAGTCCCTTTATGATTATTGGAATTGCTTCCAAGATCTATTGTCCAGATACCCCCATCACCAGATACCTGATGAGCAGTTAGTGCAATACTTTTACGATGGGTTGAAAAGTCAAGATAAAGGTATGTTGGATGCAGCATCAGGAGGTTCTTTGATTGATCTTATAGCTTCGGAAGCATGGGATTTGATCAAGAAGATGGCTTTGAGTCATCAACAGTACAGGGTGAGAGATACCAAAGGGGTACATGAGTTGGGAGCCTTAACAGCCTAAGCAAAAGGAATGGAGAGCTTAAAGTCTAAGGTAGACTCATTGGAGAACAGAATCACTTCACAATTGTCTTTCATCACTGCAAAACTGAAGAACATGAATGTGCATCGACCATCATCTTCTATGGATCTTACTACACCTAGTTGTGATACTTGTGGGTCGGTAATGCACGTAACCAGTGTTTGCCTAGGTTGGTATGAGGAGGTGTCCACAGTGTATTCGGGAAGAACAAATTAGAAATGAGACCCCTACTCTAACACTTACAATGAGGGTTCGAAGGCCAATCCTATATGTAGTTGGAGGAATGAAGTAGGTAGAGCACCAAATAGATTTCAACAAGGAGGAGGAACTGGTACTTCAACTAACCAGTTCCCCAACTAACAACATGCTCTGACTGTCCCAACCAAATAGGACACCAATCAACTGCTACAAAATATGATGACTTTGATGAAGGAAGAGAGGAATTCTAACACCAATCAATTCAATGCAATAGCCACTCTCATCCAGCGGGATTCCTCTAAAATAACTGCTCAGCTCAATGCTTTATAAAAGAGAATGGAGAAATGGGAGACGAAAGCAAAAAATATCAACTCTTATGTGACTTTATTATCCAACAACATGAGCGAGAACCAAGTAAGAAGCAGTGGAACAATTCCTTCTAACGTTGTGATGAATCCAAAAAGTCTGAATGCAATTGCATTGCAAAGTGGGAAACAAGTGTGGTTTAATCATCAAGAGGAAGAAGCATGTGATAAGGAGATTGATAGTGAAGAAATGCCTCTGCCAAAGGAGAAAATCAAGAAGTCTATAAGTCTCAAGGAAGAAACATTATAGAACGAAAGGAAGTCTACATCAAAGAATAAAGGAACTATTTCAGAGAGTTCTAAGGAAAAAGCTGAGCATGGGGAATCAAGCAAGCATGAAGCCCAAGGTAAGAAGGTATATCTTCAAGACCTTCCTTTTCCAAATTCATATTTAATGAGCAAGCGTATGACTAAAATTAAGCATGAAAAGGATATAATTGATCTATTTAGAAAAGTCAAAGTCAATGTTCCTTTGCTGGATTTAGTGAAAAGAGTTCCGACTTATATTAAGTATCTTAAGTACTTGTGCACCAATATGAGGAAGTTTAGGCCCAATGAGAGAGTCCAAGTGAGTTCAAATGTTTCAGCCCTTTTTAAACCTCAAATACCTGTCAAGTGTCAAGACCCTAGATCTTTCACCATTCCATGCATAATAGGGAAAGTTACCATAGGAAAAGCCTTGTTAGATCTGCGGGCAGCAATTAATGTGATGCCTAAGTCTTTCTATCAATCATTAGGAGTTAGGAGTCTAAAGCCCACATCTGTTGTGTTACAATTGGCTAATAGATCCTTTAGGCATCCAGTGGGGATTATCGAAGACATTTTGGTCCAGGTCAAAGGTTTTGTTTTTCCAGCTAATTTTTATGTGCTTAATATGTCTTCTGAAGTTGTACAGGACACTTCCTTAATTCTTGGGCGACCCTTCTAGAGGGCTGCTAGTACTATGATCAGTATGAAGGAAGGTAGGATCACTATGGAGGTGGGCAATCAACAGGTGAGTTTTAATATGTACGAAGCTATGAAACACCCCCATGAGGACTATTCACTCCTAGGAGTGAACATGTTGGATGTTATTGTTGATGATGCATGCATTGAGTTTGAACAGAAGATGAACCCATTGACTGATGATTCCTTGGAGAAAGTGTTTTTTGCTGATGTTGCAGGTGAACTATGGAGTGAGGACGATAGCGCAGAACTGAAAAGTAGTCGAGTTACCTCACCACAGCATGGCTATAAGGAAAACATCCCACAGGAGCTGAAGGACCCACCTTGAGCAGCAGGTTGTTTCTCTTCTTTCACTTACAATGTACTTCTACATATTGATTGAAGATGAGATGACATTGTTATGCATAAGTATGTTCTATATGTGGGGGAGAAACTTAATTAGTAGGATTAGGTTTAGTTTTTAGTCAGACTTAGGTTTAGTTGTTTTGTTTCAATAATTCATTCCCCTATTGAATTCTACATTTTAGTGGATGTATGACACATCTCTCATGATAAAGGAAATTGGTTTAGATGGTGGGTTGCATGTTGTATTGTACTGGTTAAGGATTTGCGAATGAGCTGAGTATCCCTTAGAATTTTTCACGTCTTTTCTCTTTTATGTTTTAAAAAATCTACGCTACGGCACAATGCCTCTCAAACAACTTCGCTGCGGCGTGAATCGACTTTTTTGCCTCGATGAACGGTGGTATCCAGCCCTTACCGCAGCGTACATTAATTCTTTTACCGCGGCAAATAACTTCGCCATGGTGAAAGACCCTTCTGCGCGAAATTTCCCTCGTGAAATTTCTCTTTTACCCTTCATGTTTTTCTGATCTTTCATATGCCCTTTATCTTTTTCGTCATTTCCCTTCTCCCTCCTTCTAAACCTACTGACCCCTTCTTCCCCTCTCCTTTTCATCTCTTACATTCCAACTTCGTTGCGGCTATTACGAAGTGACCTTGCATCATTTCTCCTTGTGATCAGTCTCCTTCAACAAGTTTATGTGGGTAGATTGTGTTCGCATTGCCATTCTCCTTTTTCGTACGTCCTCCCTTCTTTGTTTCATTTTTGTTCTCTTATGTTTCTGTCAATTAGGGTTAGTTCACCTTGGCGAAGACACTTATTTCGCTGCGGCGTGGCAGACTAGCATTCATCACCGTGATGACAGATCTATTTTGCCGTGGTGAGCTTCTAGATTTTGATGTTTTTAGTGAATTTGTTTAATCCTTGCATTTATTTTTTCTTGTTTTCTGCAGGAAAATGCCTCAAACTAAGAACGCTTCCTGTCACTCACCTACTTCCTCCTCCAGTTTATCCCTATCCTCCCACTCAACCCAATCTTCCCATCCATCCCACTCCTCCGCTCCTTCTTCTCAGCCAGCTAATCCCGAGTATACCAACCTAGCTGAGAAGATCGATGCTAGGCCGATCCTCAAGGAGTGCCCCTTTCCCTTGACTCCACACAATGATCCTTTTGTCCACCAAATTATCAATTCCCAACTAATAGGATTAGTTCGACCTAGGGATCACGGAAATGACAAATTCATTCGTCATTTCTATACTTATGCCCGCCTTCATGACACCTTGGAAATTAATTTTCGAGATGTCATTGTCCCTACTGCCTCCACCGCCGTTGCTATCTAAGAACACTATAACCTGCCCCCTATCTTCCGCTACCACTATGAGCAGCTAATCCATCACTACCCCTGGGATGATGTCCTTCATACCCTTTGTCCTGAGGGTGCCGAATGGCATCAACCCAAAATTTATCAATGCTACCTTAAGTGTTCTGATCTCCGCCCTGAGACCCATCCTTGGCTTCATCTAGTAAGCAAGAACATCCTTCCCACCTCCCACCTGACGTACATAACCAAACAACAAGCCCTTTATTTGTACCTTCTTATGACCGGTCACCCGGTCGGTATAGCTCATGCCATTGCCTCTGCCCTTCGTGATTCCATTACCACCGCCAAACTCACCAACTCCACCATCTTCCCTCACCTCATTATCGATATATTCCAGGCCCATAACGTCCCAAAATATGATAATGATAACTATTTCGACCCGACACCGTTGTTTCATTATGTACATCTTAAACAACCCTGCCTACAGCCTCCTCCTCGATCTCCTCCCCTCCCAACCCCACCCCCTACCGAGTCCACATTCTTTGCAGATGTTGTTGCTACCTATACCGAGGCCTTGACTCGTGAGGATGCACCTTCCACTCCTACACCTACTGAACCGATCACCTTACAAGCACTCGCCCGTCGAGTGGATGCTCTTCAGGAGACTCTTCTATTAAGTCAAAATGACTTTACATAAATGATTTTGATGAAGTACAAATAACGAAAGACCAAAAATAGACGGAAGTTGAAAAGCAGACGAAAGAAGAAAAACAGATGGAAGCCAAAAGTAGATGGAAGGTGAAAAACAAACGGAAGCTGAAAAGCAGACGAAAGAAGAAAAACATAAGAAAGCCAAAAGCAGACGGAAGGTGAAAATAGACGAAAGCTGAAAAGCAGACGAAAGGAGAAAAATAGACGTAAGTTGAAAAGCAGACGAAAGGTGAAAACAGACGGAAGCTGAAAAGCAGACAAAAGGAGAAAAATAGACGTAAGTTGAAAAGCAGACGAAAGGTGAAAACAGACGGAAGCTGAAAAGCAGACGAAAGGAGAAAAATAGACGTAAGTTGAAAAGCAGACGAAAGAAGAAAAAAAAC
>JANZLD010000002.1:61447824-61459336 GCA_026413575.1 Erythroxylum carthagenense
TTGCAATTCTTGGTATAAATTGATTTTGACCGGTTTCCAAGGATCAATCTTAGGATTGAACGATAAGCCGCGATCAATGAGATGACATTGTTATGCATGAGTATGTTAGCTAAGTGTGGGGGGAGAAACTTAATCAGTAGAATTAGATTTAGTTTTTAGTCGGACTTAGGTTTAGTTGTTCTGTTCCAATAATTCATTCCCCCTTTGAATTCTACATTTTAGTGGATGCATGACACATCTCTCATGATAAAGGAAATTGGTGTAGATGATGGGTTGCATGTTGTATTGTACTGGTTAAGGACTTGCAAATGAGCTGAGTATCCCTTAGATTTTTTTTTCACATCTTTTCTCTTTTGTGCTTCGAGAAATCTACGTCGCGGTATGATATTTTCGCCATGACGTGAATTAAATATTTCACCACAGCAAGGCCATCAGTCGTTGTAGCACAATGCCTCTCAGGTAATTTCACTGCTATGAACGGTGGTATGCAGTGGCGTACTGCGCAAAATTTTCCTCATGAAATTTCTCTTTTACCCTTAATGTTCTTCTGATCTTTCATATGCCCTTCGTCTTTTTCGTCATTTTTCCCTTTCTCCCTCCTTCTAAACCTACCGACCCCTTTTTTCCCTCACATTTTCATCTCCTACATTCAAACTTTGCCGCAGCTATTCCGAAGTGAACTTGTGCCATTTCTCCTTCTAATCAGTCTTCTTCAACAACTTTGTTTAGGTAGTTGTGTTCGCATTGCCATTCCCCTTTTTCATAAGTCCTCCCTTCTTTGTTTCTTTTTTTTTTCTCTTGTGTTTTTGTCGATTAGGGTTAGTTCGCCGTGGCAAAGCCGCTTAATTCACCACGGCGTGGCAGACTGGCATTCTTCACCTCGGCGGCAGACCTGTTTCACCGCGACGTGGGAAGTATAATTTTTGCCACGGTGAGCTTCCAGATTTTGATGTTTTTAGTGAATTTGTTTAATCCTTGTGTTTATTTTTCTTGTTTTCTGCAGGAAAATGCCTCGAACTAAGAACGCTTGCCGTCACTCTCCTACTTCCTCCTCCAGTTTCTCCCTATCCTCCCACTCAACCCAATCTTCCCATCCATCCCACTCCTCCTCTCTTTCTTCTCAGCCAGCTGATCCCGAGTATACCAACCTAGCTGAGAAGATCAATGCTAGGCCGATCCTCAAGGAGAGCCCCTCTCCCTTAACTCCACCAAATAATCCTTTTGTCCACCAAATTGTCAATTCCCAACTTACAGGATTAGTTAGACCTAGGGATCAAGGCAATGACAAATTCATTCATCATTTTTATATTCATGCTCGCTTTCATGACACCTTGGAAATTAATTTTCGGGATGTCATTATCCCTATCGCTTTCACCACTGCCGCTATCCGCGAACATTATAACCTACCTCCTATCTTCCACTGCCACTACGAGCAGTTAATCCATCACTACCCCTAGGACAATGTCCTTCATACCCTCTGTCTTGAGGGTGCCGAATGGCATCAACCCAGAATTTATCAATGCTACCTTAAGCATTCTGATCTTTGCCCTGAGGCCCTTCCTTGGCTTCATCTAGTAAGCAACAACATCCTTCCCACCTCCCACCTGGCGTAGATAACCAAACAACAAGTCCTTTATTTGTACCTTCTTATGACCGGTCGCCCGGTCGACATAGCTCATGCCATTGCCTCCGCCCTTCGTAATTCCATTACTACAGCCAAACTCACCAACTCCATCATCTTGCCTCACCTCATTACCAACATGTTCCGGGCCCATCACGTCCTAGAATATGATAATGACAGCTATTTTGACCTAGCATCTTTGTTTTGTTATGTACGCCTCAAACAACCCCGCCTATAGCCTACTCCTTGATCACCTCCACCACTACCCCCTACTGAGTCCACATCCTTTTCTGATGTTACTGCTACCCATTTCGAGGCCTTGCCTTGCGAGGACGCTCCTCCCACTCCTACACCTGCTGAGCCGATCACCTTGCAGGCACTCGCCTGCCGAGTGGATGCTTTTCCAGAGACTCTTCTACATGCAGTAGCCCGACAGGAGCAAGATGGCCAGTATCACCGGCGGATGGATGCTTTGATTACCACAAACCTGCATTTCCTACTTCCTTCTGAGGAAGATGACCCCTTTACCGGCATCGGCAAATCTGGGGCTGCCCCTTCAGACGTTGTGGATGATCAAACGATGGATTAGTTCGAGTGTTTCTTTCTGTATTTTCTTTTTCTTTTTGCTGTATTTTTGTTTTAGTTCATTAGTCAGATACTTGGTTCATTTTGTACAATCCAACTTTTGGCACCCCATTTATCTATAAATTTCTTTTTGTCCTTCCCCTTTGTTCTTATGACGCTTTCCCTTTTCACTTTATTGCTTATTTCTGTTCCTTGTTTTTCCTCATTGAGGACAATGTGTTGTTTAAGTGTGGGGGAGCTTTTCCCACTTTGCTATTCTTGTTTGTGCTCTATTTTGGCCATTTACACGTTTGTGTAGTCAATTTCACTGCGGCGTACTGTGCCTTCGTCGCGACCATATGCACGTTTTTCACCACGGACAAATAATTATTCGTCGCGGCAATGATTGCGAGTTGACAAGTTCACTACGGCAAACTTTGGTTTCGCCGCGGCACCATACTATTGTAGGACCAATTTATTTTAAGAAAATTTGCCTCAATTTAACAATTCTCCCTCATTCAACTCTTGTCACTTTTTTTTGTCAAAGAATTTATAAGTTTCAAAGTGATTCCTGAGTTTTTGAAAATACTTACCATTCTTTAAATGATAGTCGGATTTGGTTAATTTTATTTTCGATGTTTTCAATACAAAGTAAGTGAAAGTATGCTGACAAAGTAGCACTTTATGTTTTTAAGACTTGCGATTGTTCATTGAGATATTAACCTTGTTGGAAGGATAATTGGGCCTAAATTTTTCAATTCTTGTGTGCATCTGCTTATTTCATATCTCTCTAGAACTTGTTTCAATTCTTAATCAAAGCTTTATGAACTAGAATTTTGATAACATAATAGAGGCATTCTTTCAAAACCCTTTGACCCAAACACAATCCCATAAACACTTATCCATTGCTAGCCCCTTGTGCCATAATTGTTTAGTACATGCACGCATCTTTATATGGTGTTAATAGGTTATTTTGCATTTTCTTCTAGTTATCTAAAAAAAAAGTGTTCTACATATGTGTTCTAAAAAAACAAAAAAAAAAAGAAAGAAAAAGAGAAAATAAAAAAAGAACAACAAATATATTTTTGTATGTATGTGATATATTTATGTTCTTAATAATAAATAAATAAATAAAAGGCATCATCATTTGTGTAAATATTGTCTACTATTGACATCTATTTCATAATTGTAGTGCATGTACTCATACTTTTTCTTCCTTCGTCCATTCCATCCATTTCATCTAGCCTTCTATGCATTACAAACCTTAAAAGTCCTCTTGATTTTCAAAATTATAGTTCTTGTAGTGGAGAAGTAGGACTATCACAAGCTTATGGTAGAGAATGGACTAAGAGGATTTTAGAGTGAAAATATCCCTAAACACAGTGAGATGAGATCAAACACGTTACCTTGAGTGAAATCTCTTTTGTTCAATCTCTTGGATTAAATTCCTATAGTGTTTATTTTCTTAGCACTCTTTCAATCTGCTTGGGTTGATTTTTGAGAAAGGGATTTTTGTCAATTTCCTATTATTTTTTTAAACATGGATAGAATATTTCTTTTATGCTTGTGTCTCTTTGACTCTTATAAACTTTGTCCAGGAATATAAAGGTCTAAGTGCGGGGGAATTTGATTGAGCCCAAGTTTATTATGTTAATTGGTGACACTTTCTTGGCCCTTACTATACTTTTTGACTTCTAATTCTTGATTTTTTGCTTAAATTAACCCTTGAGTGTGCGCTTTTATTTTATGCAATTTGATAATAAAAATTGTGACAATTGGTATTAATTGCACTTCTTAATTTTTCTGAGAACAATTGATACTGCAAATTGCTATTAATGATTGTAGGAACCTCAAGGAGAAGGGAGTCAATATGTGGAATTGAAGTCAACAGGAGACCAGAACTTTCGGGAAAAGTTCACCGCAACATCGTATTTGTCACCACGATGAAGTACCAAGAAATATGGGTTTAAGCTTTGGGAAAAAGTTTGTCACGATGAAGATTAATTTGTATGCTATGGTGAAGGATCTAATAAAGAGAGAGAATTTTTAGGAAAAGTTTGTTGCGGTGAAGATTAACTTGTATGTCGCAGCTAAGGATCCAAAATACACGCAAAACCTTTCGAGAAAAGTATGTTGCGATGAACTTACCTGTCGCCGTGATGAACTGATGAAAACTTGAAACATATTTGGAAAAATCTCTCACTGTTTGACTTGACCCACCAACCCAATGTTTAAAAATCTGCTAAATTAGGTTATGGGGAGAACATTCTTTGTGGAGGGAGCCGACACATCTCTCAACACACTTCACACCTCTCATCTCTCTACCTTCATCCATCGACCATCTCAATTTGCATCGTCACCTTCATCATTTGTTGCTGCTTCCATGGATGCTATCGGTGTGTTTACAGTTGTGAGTGCTCCCGGAGTGATGCTTGGCTAAGCACCATTTCCTCTTGAAGATGTAGCGATAGCTTGAGTTCAATGGGCTTCAAAGGGGAGTAGTTCATTTATCTTTAACTACTTTCTTATGAACTCCTGAGTTAGGATTTATGCTTTGTAGTTGGATTTTCTTAATTATAGTTTAATCAAGTATTGAACAATGTATTGTGTTATGGATTGGTTGATTTAGAACTTTGAGCTTGAATATATGAAGTCTCATATATGTCTTTTTGGTGATTGTGTTAATTCTCTTTTATCTACCTAGTTGAGCTTGATATTGAGATGATGCTTGATCCCAATTGACCACTTGCATTAACTTACCCATTACACACATTAAGATGCATTCAACAATGTTTTAAGAAATGGAGTTCATTGATTAAAACCTTGGACTTAAAGAGTTCTTTGAGGTTTATCATTTGAAAACTTAGTGACTTTTGCTCCCAAAAAGATTTGTTTTGAACTATGATAGCCAAAGCTTGTTTTCAAGAGGACTTTATCATATTTGATCATCGTTTGAGTTTTCAAATTTTCATTTCCCAAAAATCCAAAAATACCTTTTCATATACTTTTTTATTTAGTTCAATTTACTCAGTTTTATCAAGAATCCAGAACCCCACTCTCAACTAATTTAGTTTGCATTCCATTGACATTTAGGCTAGCTTAGATCACTTGCACTAGGTTCCGATTAAGTGAGACGACTCGAGGTTGCACTCTATATTGCAATCCTTGGAATTAAATTTTTGATTTGGTTTCCAAAGGAATAACCCAAAGACACACGACTCGATCAACGGTATATAGGCTAAAAACCTGTGATGTAGCTCCCATGAGGCTTATAGGTGAAAAATTCCACGAGCCTATGAGTCATAACAAGAACTTGCTTTCTTGATTCACAGGTGTAAACAATGCCCTGTACCATAGTATTAAAATCAATTGTACGTAATTAATTCAATTAACTGATACTTAAGGGATGTTGTGTAAAGCAAAGGTTAAATGTTCTATAAACTTAGGGGACATGAAGGGTACTAACTATAAAGTCACCTTTTTAAATTAATAGTTTTGTAAAAATGAGTAATATTGATAGATCTTAGATGTATAGACAATTAACACCTGATGTTTCATTAATCTTGAGTTTATTGAGAGAGTTAAAGCTTTTATTCGTTATTTATGTTCTCAACTTGCATATAAGAATGGCCAAAAGATCATATGTCCATGCAAAAATTTCAAACATATTTGTTTCCTTCC
The DNA here is from genome assembly GCA_026413575.1 of Erythroxylum carthagenense. NCBI lineage: Eukaryota > Viridiplantae > Streptophyta > Magnoliopsida > Malpighiales > Erythroxylaceae > Erythroxylum > Erythroxylum carthagenense. The sequence goes on from JANZLD010000002.1 coordinate 61,453,691, forward strand.
TATTGATAAAGTGAATGGATTAATGAAGTGAATGGTCATTTGTTAAGAAAAGATTTGTTCCAAATTATTGAGTGGACATGACATTGTGAGCCATTGATTTGTAGCACCTCAAGGGGTAATGAAGTAAACTCGTCAGTAAATGTAGATGAGTTTGAAAGGGGGATTGGATTTAGAACAAATAATGTGGGTGCAGCTAAAAATTCTTACATGCAAATAGTTTATGATGTAGTCGATTATACCTTTAAGGAAAATATAGAAAATCTTGAAAAAGAACCAAACCCTCATGTAAAACAATTTTTTAACTTACTACATTCAGCTGACCAAAAATTATAGCCAAATTGTGAGACAATGACTCTATTGTCTTCAATTGCTCGAATATTAAACATAAAGTCTGAAGGATATATTTCTGATAGTAGTTTTGATAAAATTCTTGGATGGACTAATGAATCATACCTCCTTATCATAAAATGGTTGATAGTTTTTACAATATGAATAAACTTATTAGGGTCTTAGTTTGCCTATTGAAAATTTTGATTGATGCAAATTAGGATGTATGTTATCTTGGGAGATGATGTGGAATTACAAGAGTGCAAATTTTGTGGTCAATCTAAGTTCAATCCTAGAAAGTGTTCTATGAAACAGAAATTATTACCTTGGAAGCAGATGTATTATTTCCCGCTAATTCTAAGACTGTAAAGACTATATGCTTCTAATGTTACTACATCTCACATGAGATGGCATAATAAACATGAACAAGAAAATGAAACAATGAGTCATCCATCAGATGCACTAGCATGGAAACATTTCAATAACACCCATTATGAGTTTGCAACTGAAAGTCGAAATGTTAGATTGGGATTGTCGATGGATGGATTCCAACCTTTTGGTCAATCTGACCAACAATATTAATTATGGCCAATAATAATTTCTCCTTATAATTTTCATCCATAGATGTGTATAAATGAGGCATATATGTTCTTAACAGTGATTGTGCCAGGACCTACGAATACAAAACATAAAATTGATGTATTCTTATAATCATTAGTATCTGAATTGCAGCATCTTTGGGAATATGGTGTGGAGACATATGATATGTCTCTGAACCAAAATTTTGTGTTGAGAGCAGCTTTGATGTGGACGATTAGTGATTTTTTGACATATGTTATGTTTACTAGATGCAGCATAGTAGGAAAATTTGTCATTATTATGGCAATGATTCTGATGCGTTTTATCTTCCAAATGGGGGCAAAACATGTTAGTTTGACAACCACAGGAAATTTCTTCCTCCAGATCATCTATTTAGATACAATAAACAAAAGTTCATTATGAATAGGATGGTACAAATGCCTCCTCCCCTCACAAAGCCGGTGAAGAGATATTGTAGGAGATTGATGAATTAGGGTTGCTAAAAGTTATAAAACTTAAATCTGATGAAGTTAATACAAGAATTACTATAAACTTTGGCTGGAGAAAGTGGAGCATCTTTTGGGATTTTTCATATTGGAAAATTAATTTGAAACGTCACAATCTAGATATGATGCATTTTGAAAAAAAATTGACCATTTGTTCAATAACATAATGAACATTGAAAGGAGGATAAAAGATAATGCAAAATCAATAGCTGATTTGAAACCTTTTGTAGAAGGAATGAGTTAGACAAAGATCTTCGCACCAGTAAATATCTAAAATCATGTTACACTTTAGACACAAAAAGGAAATTTTTGTGAATGATTGAAAAGTCTAAAGTTTTCCAATAGTTATGTTTCAAACTTGGCAAGGAGTGTGCACATGAGGAAGTACAAATTATTTGGGATGAAAAGTCATGATTGTCATGTGTTTATGCAAAAGATAATTCCAATTGCATTTCAAGAATTGCTACCAAAGAAGGTTTGGGAAGTTATAACAAAATTATGTTTATTTTTCAAAACCTTAACATCATTTGAAATAAAGTTGGCTGAAATGGAAAAACTAAAAAGGAAAATTCTAGTAATTTTGTGCAAATTAGCAGGGATTTTTCCTTCAAGCTTCTTTGATTGTATGGAGCATCTATATATGCATTTAGCACACAAGGCTAAACTTACTAGTCCAAGTCAATATCGATGGATGTATCCATTTGAGAGGTAATTATAGTAAATATTTAAATTAAAGTAATAACATATTTTAATAACAGAATTGTAATAACCCTATTCGCTAATATAGGTATCTGCATCACTTGAAGAAAATTGTCAAAAACAAGGCTAGAGTTGAAGGCTTGATATGTAATGCTTATTTAGTGGAGGAAGCAAATATATTTTATTCACATTATTTTGAGTAGCATAGGGGTACAAGAGAAAGAAAAGTTCCTCTAATGATGATGGGGGAGGAACAGGTGATACTAATGGTACCTTATCCATTTTCACATATCTTGGATAAACATATGGATGTTCAATAAGAAGAATGTTAACAAAGGAAGAAATAGAGGTTGTCCATGGTTACACTTTATTGAACTGTCAAGAGGTTCAACCTTTTGTGCAGTAAGTTGAAGTTGATTTTGAAATTGATTATTTGGATTTTGAAAGTTAGTGTTATTCACAACTAAAATACATAATAATATTTTTAAATTATACAAGGAATGGTTATGCTAGTTAATACCTGGCAAAACGTAAGATGATATCAATAAAGAAGTTAGAAGATACTTTCCTTGATGGTTCGAGAAATATGTAAGTTTTCATTTACAATTATTAAAATGATTGAATTATAAGATTAAAGTGTTTAAATGACATTATACTATTTAATATGATAATTTCTTTTTTGTAGGCCTTAGAAAATCCAATAGAGAACAAGTTCATTTGTGATCTTGCGAAAAGACCTTTGCGAACTATTAAATCATATCCGTTGTACTTTGTTAATGAATACAAATATCATACGATATCATGGTCACAACATGGAAATAGTAAATAGTGGGGTTTGCATATAGGGAGAATTTATGGATTACTATGGTAAAAATATTGAGATACTTGAAATTGAGTACCCTTCATTGCCCATAAGGTAGAGTGTAATATTTAAGTGTGACTGGTTTGATCCAACTCCTAATGTTGGTATAATGGTGCATAGCCGATACAATCTAGTTGAAATCAACCAGAGAAGAAGATTTAGACAAGTTGAATTTTTCATGTTGGCGATTATGTCCCTTTTCTTAGCTTATGACGAGATAAGTCAGATTGGTTGGCCGTTTGCAAAGTTAAAATTATAGGTGTTTTTGAATCACATGGAAAAGGAGAATAAAGAATTTAAAGTGAGTTTCAAGAAGATGTTTATGAAATAAATGCATCAGTTACATATGATAAGAATGAACCTTTAAATGATCCAAATAATAAATATGTTGAAATTTCATCTAGAGAGGATGTGGAGGGTGAGAGATCTGAAGAGGAGCCTGAGTTTGGTTATAATTCTTTAGAAAAAGATGATGATGATGTTTTGATTTACAATTAAGTGCTAATAGCGACTAATTTTTGTTTATAATAGGATATTATATTTAGTAAATCAATTATTGAATCAACAATATATTGTTATATATTGAATTGAAATTTTTATATTTCTGGAATAATCAATAAAATATGAATTTTAGGTTACCATCAAAGAGAAAGCAATATATGATGTGACCAAGGTTCAGACCACGATTTGGAGCCAGTTACTTTCCAGGTGAAGCATCACATTCTACATGTAACACCCATATACCCCTAAATGCCACACAAAACAGAACTAAAACATACCAAACATTTCAAAGCACTTCCAGAAACTTAAGCAAACATACATTACATATCATTAGATGTTATTTTATAAACAGAACATATCATACATATTGTGCTTATCATAATACATGCCATAAATTCAAAAGCCAAGTTGTATTAATGTTAATACAAACCATTTACATAAAAAAAATACAAAATGTCTTATTACATTTAATACAACTCAAAAACTCAAACAAAACAACTTCCAAACATGTCACATCCTCCATTGGCTACTGCGGTTATCTTTGTCCTAGACTTTAAACCTTCTTATTAGAACTTACACGGAGGCAAAACCATCATGCTAAGCATAAAGCTTAGTGGGGAATAACTAAACAAGACATAAATTGGTAGCTGTTTCTAAGAGTCGCTTAACATTCACATATACTAAATTAGATCATATCACAATAATCTTTAATTATTCATATCAAAGAGCAATCCAAAAAATATGTGTCTCAAAACAAATTATGATTCACCAATATAGAACTTTCTTGTATAAAAAAAACTCGTAAATATCATAACAGAATGTACATGTATCAGAACTGAATCTCAAAACAGGATATAACTCTTTCACATTAAAATATGACTTGTATCAGATCAGAATATGTTTTGTATCAAATCAGAGCTTATCTTATACCAGATCAGAACTTGTTTATATCAAAATTGAACATATATCATAATACAAAATAAGTTAGCCTACTAATCCTTTTTACAGAAATGGGTAACAGGACCAGAACAGAAGATACTATGATTGGTATCTTAGAAACAGAAGAGACTTATATATCAAAATTAGGAGACACAGTAGTATTTATAATTAGGGGATACCATAGTGTCAATAATCAGGGGGTCAAGTTACAGGAGTAGCTGCAGACCCTTCTGGGCATGCCTATTTACCCACAACTAGGACTTAGCAGTTTTAAAACAAAACATTTACATTTCAGAATCCTCATATAAAATTTATATTGTAAAACATGTGACTTTATTCCATTTTGCTCAACTTGAACATATTCATTTACATTTGATCAAACATAACATGCATTATAAACATAAGCATTCGCAATAATGCACCGATGGATACATTAAGTAATTACATTTTACAAGTACTCACCTAAGTTCCTAATTCACAAACATTCATAACTAACACATCACTTGTATCATTTAAATCACATTTATGTTCATAAGTATAATTCATTTCTTTAATAAGTTCCAAATTAGACACTTTTACATCAAAATAACACCTTGTATAAGTTATTACCTCGGTTGAAAATCCAAAACCTATTCAACCTTTAACCAATTAATCTAATCTCAAACTAGGTTCATTACAAACCCTAATCAACTTCAATTATACCAATGTAAGGTATATTATCCTACTATGGTTTAACAATTACATAAAACAAAGATTACCATGTTAAGGCCTTGCCCACGATCGTGGGATACATTCCCAAGATCGTTACAGATGCTAATGCATCTGCCCAAGATCATGGGATGAGTGCCACGATCGTGGCTTGACTATTATCCTATGAATTCTAGATCCAGACATCTTCTTTCCAAATTTCAAAACACCAACATGACAATCCCTAAATCATGCTTCAAGTATACCTCAAGTTCATGCCAAATCCTCATCAATTTCATATCCAATTTCAACTCAAAATCATGCATTTATTAGCTCACAAACAATTGTCTATCATGTAAAAAAATCCATAGCAAAACCTATCAAACAAGCATAATGTTCCAGATCTCATTGTATTATCAATTTAACACATATTCCATTCCAATTCAGTCATCACAGAACTTGTACTAATATTGTTGGCCCCCAAATTTTTTCTTGATGAATAAGTATGATTTACATTAATTATGAGGTCTTTATGAAAGTTTGTGG
>JANZLD010000002.1:61463697-61473937 GCA_026413575.1 Erythroxylum carthagenense
CCTTTAAGTATAAATACATTTATACCTAAACATATACATAATAACACTCATTTCTTTTCAATTATTATTTCTAAATTCTACTTAAAAATCGGGGTCCAACAGTAAGAAACAACAAAAATGAGATATTGCTTGTTTCATTTATGAAGGGCCCCATTTTGCTTGAGAATTCCCAAGGCGGAAGGTGGTAGAGGAATAAGTAAATACTATGGTCCCAAAGGATTAAGGAGAGGGAGAGGATATCCCGATGGAAGAGGTCTACCTTAATAAATTTGTTGTGTTAGGCGCAATGGGCCTTGTGAAGGAGCGTTCGAACAAAAGCAAGCAAAAACTTGATGGAATAGGGAACATGGTACATAGGAGATGTGCCAATGGCTAAGAAGTCTTAGAGGAAACCACACATAAAGGTGTGTCCAAAGATTATTTTGATAAGGGCATCGATTTCTTGTAGTAGGGATGGTTTGTTAGACCCTTAAGTTTGAGATAGTCGAATCATGTTGGCAATGACAAGCCTTGACCAGTGTTCGATGTGCAGAACAACAAAACAAAGCAAAGGACTTGTGAGGACAAAAAGGGGCAAAGTTAAGCATTGGTGCACACTAGTGGAAATCTTCAATGAGAAGCAAGATTTAGATGTGAGACTAAAAGAAGGCTTAAGATCGGTTTCGAGTGGAAGATTAGTTAGATAACACGCAGGACGGGAATATGCGAAAGTTCCAAGATAACGTAACAAATAGATCAAGCATGGTACAATTTTTAGTAGAGTTTTGGTCCTTGTACGAACTGACTTATCTAAGGCTAAGTTCTTGATGGACTAAGGACTTAGTATGTGCTCAAGGACATGAACCATGGCTAATAGAGTTGGCATAGATAAGCATTGGATGAACCAGTATTCTATTGCTTGGATGACTCATCATCAATGGATAGAGATGAGGAAATCTTGGATGATGTAGCGAATAATATCACAGAGGATAAACATAAGCTTTAAAGGATAAATATCACGCGAGAGGATCTCATGAAGATAATGGACATCTTTGTGGATAAGGGGATATCATATGTAATCTTTTATCTTGTTGTTGTGATGTAGCTAAATCCTATAAGTAGATATTAAGATAGTATTCCTTTGTTTACTTTAAATGAGACTTCAAGAACAAGTAGTTTGGTCAACAATTATAGGACAGGCTAAATCTTGTTTTAACGGAGCTAAGTGAGATCGTCATGCAAAGGGGTTGCGCATCTTGTGTGACAAGTTCGTGTTTGAAGCAAAACCTTTATAACAGTAGCCATGATATAAACGTAAATACTAGAGATTAAATTTTTCTGCTATATTCCCAATTTTTAGAGTCACACCAACACTTCTTCTGTCATTTTTTCCCTCAATTTTGTTTGGAAGAATTTCTTATTGCTTTGTAACTACAATTAGAGCAACAAAACTAGGAATCATACTATCAGTTGGATACTAAACTCTTGCAAAATTCATCCTTGGACCCACTATGAGAAAAAAAGGTTTCTCACGTTGTGTCTATAAGTTATAGTCTAAAAGAAATGCCAAAAATTTTTAAGGTTCCTCCACATTGTTAGAGAAGATTTTCCTTACAAGCCCTCAAACCTAGGCCTCAATCAGCTTCATAAAAGCAAATGGAGAATCTAGGATACTTTTGGGTTGTTGTATTCGTCCTGGTTGATACATTTACTTTTCACGAAAAAACTAAGAACTTCTCTTTCGACTGAAGTAGTTGTTCAATTCAAGACAAAGATTCTCCTAGCTAGTTCAATATGAAAGAGAGAAAGCTAAAAAGAAAGAGCCTAAACAATATCTCAACTACCTAGTCCCACTAGCAGTGGATTTATCTGACGACATGAAGCCTGTTTCCCCCCCAGAAGTTGAGGAGTGACTAAAAATGGTAGCACCTCTATATGCAGAGTACGGCGCTGTCAAGGGGGTGGGAAGGTTTACAGATTTGCTTCCAAGCATTAGAACAACTGATGACATTGTGGGCCTTTCTGCAGGGTCATCTTGAACACACAGCAGTGCAATTTGGATCCATCTCAAAGCCTCACTGATGGGGCAATCATCTTCTATGTTGGGGTCTATCAACTTGTCTCCTCTTCCTTCATTCCATAGTTCCCATGCCTGTTCAGTATCATGCTCAATGAGTAAAGTGTAGGATATGTTAACCAAAGTTCACTAGAAATGACAAGTAAAATTGGAAGTGTTACATGTACTATGAGGTTTGAGGCAAGATCTGGGTTATAAAACCCTCTGTTCCTTTTACCACTAAGAATTTCAAGCATTAAGATTCCGAAGCTGTAAACATCTGATTTGATTGAAATCAAACCTTCCAGTGCATATTCTGGTGCCATGTATCCACTGTTCAAGAGAAAAAGTATCGTTTCTTGTAAAATTACAGACAGACAGTTAATTTGTTTGCGTTGTTAGTGTCAGAAAGTTGGCTTACTATGTGCCCACAACTCTCTCTGTATTGGCTTCAATCTGATTGCCTCCAAAGATCCTTGCAGTGCCAAAATCTGATATCTTTGGATTCATTTCGTCATCCAACAAGACATTGCTTGCTTTCAGATCACGATGGATGATTTTGAGTCGAGAGTCTTCATGCAGATACAGAATGCCTCTGGCAGTTCCAGTTATGATGCTCGCACGTTTTTCCCAGTCAAGTTCCTTACTCTTTTTTGGGTCTGTCTTCACAAGTAGTTAGTTAATGTAGAAAGTTTTAGCAACTAATCACATTCGTATGGCGTAAATATGACAGTGATGAGAAACGAACCAAAGAGGAAAGCATCAAGGCTAGTATTTGACAGGTACTCGTACACAAGAAGCTTTTCATCTCCCTCCAAGCAGTACCCTAAAAGCCTCACAAGATTCTTATGTTGAAGTTTGACAATTACCATAACTTCAGTCCTGAACTCTTCAAGACCTTGCTTTGATGTCATGGAAAGCCTTTTCACTGCTATTTCTTGTCCATCCGGCATTTTGCCCTGAATGGAGTTTAAACTGCGTTATTTAAAGCAAGCCCTGACTATAAAAGGAAACTGATAGGGCTGTCAATTTAGTGACCTTCATTACCATTATAGTCATTATAAACTAAAATATTATTGAACACTATTTGTTAACGTGCAGGAGTAATGTCAAATTGATCATGAAGATCATAAATACCACAAAATTGATAGCCATATAGTTGAGTCCATATGCAAGTGCTATTTTTGCCTGTAATAAAGGTTGTGCACTTGTGTTTCAAACCTTGTAAACTGGTCCAAAACCTCCTTCACCTAGCTTATTTGCAGCAGAGAAATTATTTGTAGCTGCTTTTATGGTTTTGAGATCAATGTGATGAACGTCCACGTCGGTGTGATGATCCGTTAATGACATTCCTCCATTCCTCCTCGAATACGATCCTTCTACAGTTGGCAACAGAATTTCTTCAGTTGTTTCACCTTCAAAATACAGGTTAGGTTTAGTGATTGGAGGCAATCCAACATTTTAAATTGGAAGTACATGCCCAAGTTCACCTATATGGTTATACCTCTTCGTTTTCTCCTCTTCCGCAAGTATGTATAGTAGCCGAAACCCAGGAGAAGTCCAATCACCACAACAGATATTGATGTAGTGATAACTGCAATCTTTGACTTGTTGCCACCTCCCTTCTCTCCTGTATTTAGCAATGGAGACTTCAATTAGTAACTTACGTGCACAAGATATTTTTTTTGTGAAAATGTTCTAGTCATAATGTCCGTGCCAATCTGAGGTACACGATGATAAAATGACAAAAGTCTCGGCTTTTATGAAAGATTATCTAATTCATTGCCTGAAAAAGACGGATTAACTACTTTACAAGAATGCCTGATCAAAAAGTGGATTAACTATAGAAAATAGTCAACTAACTCGCCTAATTCACCTAATTCTAAGGGAAAAGAGAAAAATGTGCAGACTTTCAAGGGAAATCATCGTTGAACTATATGCAACAGATCATATATGGGATAGAAATCTTTGTAATTATATTACATGATTCTCATTTTTATCTCCTAGACCTTTCATGTCTGTTCTATTGCTAGTCCTAGTTTTGTCCTTCAAAGGCTGGGTTTCAATTGTCCTACACTTAAATTTAAAAAAAAAAAAAAAAAAGAATCATGGTTCACACCTTTGCTAGGTATTGGTCCTGGAGTTGGAGGCTGTATTGGTGTCGGTGGCAGTTGATAGAAAGGGTACTCCTCATACCGTAAACTGCAACTTGGTGTCAGAACACGCCAGCCTACCTTCCCTGAACAACAGTGGTCGACCAAATCTTTTGCTTCACCCAAACAGCTACTACAGGAGCTTTCATTAAGGTCTCTACTACACTGAGCCAAAGCATACCGTTTTAGCGACACATCATCTCTTGTCCCAAACTTGAGTTTTGCTCGCGGAACACTATCTAATAACAAGAATACAAGGCCCAGCGCACCATAGTTGGGGTCGTCAGGTGCAGAAGTATTTTGGATGTTGGTCATGATCATGTACGGGACAATTTGTGGTTTCCCAAAAAAGTTCACATTAGAATAGCGTAGCGTGCACTGATCGTACCATATGATCCCAGTTTCATTTGAGGAGCATCGTGCTTTAATGTCCTCAACAGCGGCGATAACACAATTCTGGCAAATACTGCTCGAAACATCTCCGCGACAAAGGTAAAGGCCATAGATCCCATTTGATGAACTTTGGTAGAAACTGTTACTGGAAGAGTTGGAGGATAAATAATTTAAAAGGACACTAAGTCGTGATGAATAGTTACCATCGGCACTATCGTTTGCTGATCTTGAACAAACATAGCCGACGGAAGTTGGCTGGCAATCAACGAAGGTAAGGAGTAAGAAACTTGCGATGATCAACAAAACCAGAAAGGCAAAGGATTTGGCGAGGCGAAACATCATCGGAAACGAGCTTAGATGACGAGCAGCAGTCAAATGAAGATATCTACTTACAACTTTAAAAACGGTCAGACTTGAACAGTTGGACGAAGTAAAGCCTTTTTTTTTTTTTTTCCTAATCATTATTTAATAATAGTGTTGGATGAACTTTCAACGAAACAGTTTGACATATATATTGTTGGTGCAGCGACCTTTTCCAAAATTGTTAATTATCAATGAGATGAGGCACGGCTCTCAGATAGTTTACTTGCGTGTTCCTGGAAATATGCATGTATGTGACTTCATAAGGCCGGCTTAGCTTACCCCAAAAGTCGAATGAGAGAATATGGAGTCGGGCCCTTTTCAGGGATGCGTAGCAGACGTCCTTGTACAGTTCCATTTTGTTTTTTAAAATTAAAATTAATGTATTTAATTAAACAAATGCCTAAAACAAATATTTTGAAAATCAGACCATACATCAAATCAAAATTTTAATGTTTAAAAATTCAATCAGTATTTAGTTGATATAAAACTAGTATATAATAAATAATAAGTAAAAATTATAAAATAACAAAAAAATTAGTGTAAAATAAAATATTTTGTTAAGGATGCACCAATTCCTATTAATATAATAAAATAATAATAAATCTAATAATTTAAATTAAAATTGAATTTAACATAATCATCATCATCATCATCATCATCATCATCAAAATTGTAATTTTGAAATTACTTGTGCCTCATAATCGTCAAGAGTTATAAGTTATCCAATACTATCCAAAATGACTCATCAACTGTGCTTTTAGCCAAAATTTATTCATCAATATTTTCTACTGCATTCAAATAAATTACAAATTAATAATGTATGAAACTAATTTCTATTGTAAATTTGTTATCACTCTAAGAAAATGAAGAATTAGCAACGAAAAATATACCGTTGCAAATTACCGACGAAAAATCCTTTTCCGTTGGTAAAATTGACGAGAAAATTTTCGTTTAACGACAGTACTAATATCCATCGCTAAATATGGAGAGAAGCAAGAATTAGTGACAGAATATGTACCGTTGTAAATTACCGATGGAAAATTCATTTTCGTTGGTAAAATCTACCAAAAAATTTATTAATTAGCGGCGGTACTAATATCCGTCGCTAAATATAGAGGGAAATCATCCCGAAAAATTTTGCGATAGATTTTAGCGACAAAATAAGATTACCATCGGTAAAAGATTTAGCGATGGTATAAGATATCCGTCGGTAAAAAGAAGAGAATTAGTGGCGGAATAAAATTTTTTTAAGTTTATCTACGGAAATTTTCGTCGATAAATTCTTTTTAAATTCAAACTTACCTGACATCTCCCTCCCATATACATCTTCTTCTTCCTTCTTCTTGCGTCTCCTCTTCGGTTTTCTTGAAGTCCATTTCTCTATTGTGGACTCCTTTTCTACTCATCGGTGTTGTCTTCTTCAGCTAATGTCATCATGTCCTTCGGTGGAGGTATTTTTGCAACTACTGTCGTATTTTTTCGTATATCGGATGAAAGTTAATTTGGATATTTATTACTTTCATTTATTTATGTATTTTGTGATTAGAAACGAACTTTAAGATATAAATATTTGTGATAGAAGGGACAAAACGTGATTTTAGTTGTGATATTGGGATAAATTTTTGCATGTAAGATGTTTGATGAAATATTTGTTCTTTAAAAAAATGATTTTAGTTCTTTATTTTCGGTTCTTGTTTAGTATGAATTTCATTATTTCAATTCTTTTACTTGAAATAATGAAGTTATCTTCATGGTGGCTTCTACAAAAACTAAACACTTTGTAAGTAAATTTTAAAAAATAATTTTCCACAAATTTATCGACAGAAAAAATTTCCGTTGGTAAAATATATTGGATTTAGCGACGGAAAAGAATTCTGTCGGTAATTACCAACGGAATAGCCAATTCCATTGGTAATTTTCTTTAAAACAATTTTCTTCTTTGATAAATTTAATGTCGGTAATTCCATAGGTAAATTTACAAAAAGGTATAATTTTCGTCGGTAAATTTACCTACGGCCGTATCTCCGACGAATTTTTCCATTAATAAATTCCGTCGCTAAATAAGGTTACCGACGGAATTTATACAAATTCTGTTGGTAATTCTTGTCATTAAACTCCATTTTTCTTGTAGTGTATGTATTATACTTTTGATGTTAAATATGATCAAAATAAGATATCAATTGACTATTTGTAGATTTGCTTAATTCATTCTTTGGGCCAAATACATTTTCTTTATAAATCACCTTTTCAGTTTCATTATAATCAAAATCAAGTGATAATGGTTCTTCTTCTTTGATCCACAAAATTAGTATGGTCACGAAAATCAATATCCACTAGTTCATATGTTCTCGTATGATTAAGGACTCTAAATTTATAATAGAGAAATTATAAAGTCAATAATAAAAATAAAATTAATGAAAAATAAAAACAGATCAATGTAATTCATGTTCTTCACTCTTAGATTATAAGTAATGTAAACAAGGTCGTTGATTCTTACATGTTCAAAAAAATTTTGTTTCTTTATATAAATATGCTTAAAGATGCTCTAATTACGTTTACAACCTGGTGTAAAAGTTGTTTGGCTAAGTAGTCTAATAGTGATTTTCTCAATTTTGGAGCACTTTCTTCAAGTAATCTCCACCACTCATGTGTTTTTCAAATTAATAGTAATGAGAAGTAAAGTGCATGTTAATAACTAGTAATGGATGAACTAAAAATGTGAAACATACCAGGCTGCTTTGTTTTGATCATAAGTTCTCTCTTTATAGATGATCTAGCAAAACTCCCAAAATCCTCACGATATAATTTTTATTTGCCACATTCTATTACTCTTTAATAGAGAAAATACCTTTATATTCAACTACATTAAAAGGATTGACCACAATATCATTTACATTTGCATTTAATTAAATAACTACCCCAATTCTTGAGGAGATTACCAATATTTGATTAGATCAATTCTAATGCATATCCATTCTAAACACACTGAGGAGGTTTTTAAAGAGGAGATCAAAAGCATACTTTTCTCCTTCCAGCTTGACAAATGCCCTAGAATTAATGGATTTAACTCTAAATTCATTCAATAGACTTGGAGTTTAACAAGTGACCTAGTGACCTGTGTAGTGCAAGAGTTCTTTTAGAGTGATATGTTAAGTCAAAATGACTTCACGTCTAAATAATTTTGATGAAAATCAAATAATAATATTAGAAAGTGATGAAGTTGAAGCTGAAGTAAGGAAGTTGAAACAAAAGTAAGACGGAAGCTGAAGTGAAACTAAGATGATAGAAAGTAAGATGGAAGCGAAAGAAACTAAGACGGAAGCTGAAGTGAAACTAAGACGATAGAAAGTAAGACGGAAGCTGAAGCGGAAGAAACTGAAATGGAAGAAACTAAGACGGAAGAAACTAAAACGATAGAAAGTAAGACGGAAGCTGAATCGGAAGAAACTAAGACGGAAGCTGAAGCGAAACTAAGACGATAGAAAGTAAGACGAAAGCAGAAGAAACTAAGACAGAAGTTGAAGCGAAACTAAGACGATAGCAAGTAAGACGGAAGCTGAAGCGGAAGAAACTAATATGAAAGCTGAAGTGAAACTAAGACGATAGAAAGTAAGACGAAAGCGGAAGAAACTAAGACGGAAGCAAAAGTAAGAAGAAAGCAATATAAGACGAAGACCTGATACTACGTCAGATAGTTAATCAGTTTGAGTTAGTTACAGAACTCAATTGAATAACTGCTTCTTCAAAGATCAAGAAATAAGAAAAAAAAAGAAGCAGTTGAAGACGAAGACTATAAATACGAGTTGGAGTCGAAGACAAAAAGTTTAGTTTTTAGAAGAAGTGAAAAAGCTAGTGAATTCAATAAGTGCTTTGAGATACTGATCTTAAGTTTTTTTAAACATTTTATTTATGCGAAACACGAGAGCTATCATTTTCTGTAACAAAGCTCGCAATATCTTTCTGTAAGAAAGAAGAAAAACTGAGAGCCTGAAGAGGCTAAGTGATAAAAAGAATACTTGGTGTACGAGACCTGAAGAGACTAAGTGAGAAAAAGAATACTTGGTGTAAGAGACCTGAAGAGGCTGTGTGAAAAGAATACTTGTATAGTTTGAAAAGAATAGTGAAATCTCAGAAAGGATTCTGAGGACTGGACGTAGCCCACAGTTTGGGGTGAACCAGGATAAAATCATCGTGTCAACTTCTGAACTTTTTACTTTTAATTTCTACTGTTTTATACAAGTATATAGAAGTTAATTGCAATACATCGTGATTTTTACTCAATAGTTTTTGAAGAAGCAAGTTTTTAAAGAATTTTAGAAAGGGGATTGTATTCACGAAAAAGGATACAAAATTCAACCCCCCTTTCTTGTGCGTTTTGTACATTTAATATAAAGTCTATACTAATGCGTGATTTACTTCGATTGGTATCAGAGCTTAGTATCCAAGAACCACCATTACAAAGTGTGGATAAAAATTCATGGTAGAATCACACGTTTATATAGCTGAAGGCGCCTTTATCACTAGACCTCCTGCATTCAATGGTGAAGATAGTAAAGCTTGCAAATTAGTCAATAACATTATTCTCTACTCAGTTGTATTGCTAGGAGGACAAGCAATGTAGGAAAGTAGAAATCCAAATCAGATTAGTTGCACTTATATCAAACTTCTTCCTAATGAAATGAGAATCATATTACTTGTTATTCCAAGTGAAAAAAAACATCCACTTAAGGGAATATTAGTGAGTTAAGCCTTACCAAAGCGTTCACCAAGCTCAAGACAAGGACTAAATATAATTCTCAAGCCTTCCACTTCTTGTCTTTTCAAATTGGAGTTGAAGTCTCCATATAACATCCAAGAAATGTTAATGGAAGCAGTTATAACTTTGATCTAGTTCCATAAAAAACAACTTTGACATGCACTGTTATGATCATAGATAAATGAAATGTAAAGAGATTGATTAAGGTCCCTATAGAGACTTGTAGATGGATTATTTTATCCGATATAAATGATGAACATATTGTTAGAGAATTAAAATCATATATGAAAATCACCCTACCATTGGAATGACAATTATGATTAGTGATAATATGCCATTGAGAAGGAAAGTAGCTCAATAAGTTGCTATACTCCTTTCTAATTCTAGTTCCAAAATTCCAACAATTGGAACTTTATTCTGCAAAATTATATTGTTGAACATCAACTTCTTGTTAGGAGCGTTTTGTTGGGACCCGATCCGGGAACCGGAACCCAACCGAAACAGAAGCGAAGCCGAAGCCAATACGGAATCGAAAGAAGC
>JANZLD010000002.1:61643834-61660665 GCA_026413575.1 Erythroxylum carthagenense
GGAATGACCTTCGGGCATCCCGATGTGTACCCTACGATGAGGGGGCGCTACAAGTTGGGCTTCGAAAATGGGGCCCAACAGCTATATTTGTAGATCTAGTTATTTTTGTAGCATTACAACATGCTACTAGTTTTCCATATGTTACTTATAAGAATTGTTGAAAGGACAAAAGGTTTCAAATTCCACTATAAATTTAAGAAAATTTAACTCACCAACCTTTGTTTTGTTGATGATCTTATTATATTGTCCAAAGAAGATGGCACTTCTACCTCTGCTTATATGAAAGCTTTTAGGATCTTTCATAGAATATCTAGACTATAGGTAAATTAATATAAGAATAGTACCTATCTCTCCAAGAGTACTGCATATAGGCATCCAATGTTATCTGCCATCATAGGTTTCAAATAATAGATTTTCCAATGAGGTATCTTAGCATTCAATCACATCTTATAGGGTAATCACAAGAGATTTCAACTACCTTTTTGATAAAATCAAATGAAAAATATCTACTTGGAGCCTAAACATCTACCAATAGCTTGAAATAGCCTAACTTATTACATCTATTCTAACTTCAATTATCAAATCCATTGATAAGATATTAAATAGACTTTTGTAGGTTGATAGCATTGAGGATCCAATAAAATCAAAATAAAGTTATCAACATAAAAAAAACTTCTTATATAAATGTATTCATTACTTATTATATGAATTGTGTGATGATTGTTTAATTAGAAAAGGTATTCTAGAGGAAGAGATTTTAGACATACTAACACATTGTCATGATTCTACTTTTGTAGGGCATTATACAACAAACAAGATGGTGCCATGAGCATTATAATGCAGGTTCTATTAGCCAAACTTGTTCAAGGATGCTCATTAATTTGTAGCACAATGTGAAAGATGCCAAATAATGGGGAACATTTCCAAAAAATATGAGATGTCATTGTTTAACATTTTGGAGGATGAGGTATTAATCCTCACCTGTAAGATTAAGAAAATTAGGAAAAAGATGTATTAATCCAAAATTAA
This sequence comes from Erythroxylum carthagenense, assembly GCA_026413575.1. NCBI lineage: Eukaryota > Viridiplantae > Streptophyta > Magnoliopsida > Malpighiales > Erythroxylaceae > Erythroxylum > Erythroxylum carthagenense. The sequence goes on from JANZLD010000002.1 coordinate 61,644,864, forward strand.
AATCAAATGTAATTTGTTCAAGAAATTTGTAAAAGTAATGCTAAAGGCCTTTGAATCAAATATGGGGCAATTAACTCTCTTAAAGTTCTTAGATTAGTTGTAGCTTTATCCAAATAGATTCTTTGCTCTATTCTTAGAGTTACTCTGTTTTTCTTATATGGCCTTTGTAGTGTTCTTTCGATATCGAGATAAAATTATATAGGGTCTTAATGAGGAGATCTCATCACTACCATACATAAAAACTGGCAAACATAAAAAGACCATGAAATAACTATAAAAACAAATTATAAATAAATATATAAAAACATCAATTAATATCAAAAATAAAAAGTAAATCACTTCATTCTCTAGCAATAGCACCAAAATTCTTGATGCATGTGTAACACATTAAAAAATTAAACCTAATTCTGCACACCTAAACTTGTAGTAGTGGTGAGCAAGGATTATAATCACAGAGTGATTGTGTTTGGCTTTTATAATGAATAAAATAGTGTTTAGGATTAGGGGGTTTAGTTGAGTTTGAATTAAAAAATAAAATAAAACTAAAATATTGAAGGTAAATCAAATCAAATGGTACAAAATTGCTAGAATTAATTAAACAATTTCAAATGTATTTTGTGATTCAATCTTAACCTTCAAATGCCTATGCTTAATCAATTGCCATGTTGTTATTGTACCTCTATTTAAAACTGTTAACCATATATTAACAAGCTCTGTTAATCCTAGTTTTCTCTTAAGTTATATTATATGTAATTAAAACAATCTTTTTAATTAAGTTTAGCTATTAGACAACCTAGGATAACCTTTTTATATTTTGTGTGACATCCACAATATTTAATAGGAAAATCAGTCAATCTAGGCAATAACCATATAAGCTTGGGTCTTTTAACCTATGCTATATTATCATTAATGATGCGTCACCATTAATTTACTACAATTGAGTCAGAGTTACAGCAATCATATATTGCAATATAAATTATGGCAATAAGTTGATACATGAATAATCTATTTGTAGTGTGTAAATAATTCATAGATAAATTCCAAAACATTAATCATAAAACAAGATAATCAATTCCAAAAGAGAATTAAAAATAACATCATTAGATTAATCAATGCCCAAATATGTTTGTCGACCTTTATATCATCTTTGAACTCAAAAGGTAAAGCTTAAATCTTTATAACTCTCCAAAAGCGAAGGAATCTGCATTTCTTTTAAGTCTTTAATTACCCTTTTATACTTAGAGTTAGGGTTTTGTAATAATACATAGTCAACTATAAAATCATATAAAGGATTGTGTATGTCATGTTTGCTAGAAATATGAATATACACATTCATAGTGAGCTATGCGGGCAAGATACATGATTATGCTCACTTATGAAATTGTTTAAGCCCCCACACAACCGAGTAGGTTGCTGGGCTACTTGAAACTTCATCTTCATGCTTTTATATGCTTCCAGTGACTCATATAGTCTTATACACAACCTTGTATGTCATATCCCATTTTCACCCTAACTCATTTCATTTTTTTCTTTTATTAAGGCAAATAAGATCAAACATCGATAAAACAACACAAAGGATATGTTTTTAGCTCATTTTGGTTCTTGTTCCTCCAACTTGTTTGTAAAACAAATTATAAACCAAAATAAGTATCTTAAAGACAACATAACATCAATTACTCATAATTATAGGGTAAATATATAGTCAATTATACCAATGGGGAAGAGGTAGCTCCCAATCAATCTGTAAACCATAATTAATCCTACATAAACCCTATCCCTAACCCCAAAAAAATATTTACACCAATTAATTTTTAAATTTTTTCACTTTTTATTAGGAAAGGAAAAATATAAGGAAAAACCTCCGATTAACAATATCGAAGCCAAAAAGAATATTAAATCTTAAAATAGACACCATAATAAATGGATGTGAAAAATCACAAGCACAAACAACCACAAGTTAACAAAAATTTAGATAATCCAAATTTGAAAGAATAATTGCCACCTCTCCCCTGAAATAACACGTGTAGTGAGAGACCTTACTAGTGGGAAATTGCAGAGAGGAGTGAGAAGTAACTTTGAACCAGAATATAAAATGAGCAAAAGACAACCTTTGAATAGTTTTTGATAAATTAAAATTAAAGCTCGAAGACCCAAGTTGTAATAATAGCCAAAAATTGAGTTTTATTGATAAATCAAAATCAAGAGATAATTTCCAGAAGAAACTGGAAAGAACTGACCTTATAGAAGAAATGAGTGGTAAATGAAATACAAAGTCTATACACATACAAGAAATTCCTCATCAATAGAGACTACTTAACTTGAAAATGTAAGGGATACCTATAAACATAAATGTAGTTAGAATTTTTTTTTAACGAAAAGATCAAACCAAAAAAAGACTCGTAACAAGGTAGAAAGTCTTAAACCCTAGACATGAAATATTGAGTTAAATAGATGAAAACTTTTAGAACACCCTTAAGCCTCAAGAACCAAAATTTTGTCCTTTTTTTTCTTTAAAAACAACCGAGTATAGCTTAATCTTTGAACCTCTCATGTACTATCTCTTAGTTTCTTGCTTCCCAACTTTAAAAATTCAACATATGGAAAGAACTCTTACATAAAGATCCAAACTTTACCACCAAGTTTAATCACTACAACAAAAAGGACCATTGATTATGAAAAAAAATCATAGTTAAAGGTCTCAAAACAATCACTAATAGTTATTAGTGGCAATTTATATTCATCGTTGAAAATGACACCAAATCCTCACAGTTAAAACTAAAGGCAACTTTTTTCGCTTATTGTTACTAATAGTTTTTGCTTACTGTTGGCCTTCGAATTTTTTTCTTGATGAATAAGCATGATTTAAATAATTTTTGAGGTTTTGATAGAATAAATTTTTTGAGTTAATTATTATGTCAAAGTTAGTAGGATTTATTGAATGGGTAAGTAGAATTAAAGTGTTAAGGTTATAAGAATGTTCAAGGGTATTTTTGGCAAGACATTTAAGGATAAAGAACATAAGGCATATAAGGAAGAGTAAAATGGACATTGCACACTCATTAAAGGTAGGATTGGAAAAGGAAAATGTCTTCTTACATTTAAAAGAAGGAGAAAACGTGAATTGGGACAGAAGAAGAGAAATAAGAAAGAGAAAGAAGAGAGATTTTGGTTGTTGAGAGAAAAGAAGAGAAAAAAAGGTAGGGTTTAAATTTTCTTAGCCTTCAAGAGAGATTTTGGGGTTGTTCAAGAAGGGAAAAATGTAGAGAAAGAGAAGAGCTTCCATTTGAGCCAAAGATCTCTTCATTTGGTGAAGAATCAAGGAAATCAAGAAAGACAAGAGAAGCAAGAGTAGAGACATTTTGAGCAAGCCTGTAAGTAAGGAAATTAGATGGGATACACAGAGCGATGAGTTTTAAACAAAACAAAAACTAATAACCAAAAGCTAATATAAAAAGGGGCATCTTGATCAACTCTACACATTAGAAAGCAAGAGAAAATATATACTTGTTTTACTTGTAATCCTCAGTAAGTTCTGATCACGAAAAATAGAAGAAAACGTACAAATCTCAAAAGCAAGAGATGAGAGAGAGAATATTTAAGAAGCTTAAGTTTATCGAGTTAAGAGAGAGAATAATATTAATTAATTGTCAATAAAATTAATTAAGATAAAAGTTTAAATATTTTCATACTCTTAAGATGAGTATATGTCATATAAATATAATAAATTAATAAATAATAAGTTATTTTTATAATTTTACTTGTTAACAATAAAATCAAATTAAATTATTGTTATTGCTTAATGTTATATAATAAAATTATTTATTTTATAACATACTTGATACTATATTAAACTAATTAATATATATTGTTAACTATTAATGAAATATTATAAATTAATATATCATTAGTTATTAATAAAATAAATTAAAATTACACATAAAATTTTATAATTTTAATATAAATAATGATATGCAATTATGATTAAAAAATAATTTTTAAATTATATTTATTAATGCAAAATAATACTATTTTTTGTTAATTGTTTATAAAATATAAACTATGAAGAAAAATAAATGTAATTTTTTATTTATTAATAATATTAGTTAATAAATAAAACTTAATGAAAGACCTTTACTGTCATAAACTGTAAATATAACAAAATTTTAATGTTAATTGAAATTAATTAATATTACTTATTAATGTTATTATATAAATATAAATAACGTAATCTATAGGACACATATCACACTAACATTACTAGATGTCATTTAAACTATTAATATTATTTTTATTTGCATAACACTAACATTATAAATTTAAGTTTTTAAGGTGCAAATGAAATATATGATAATTTAATACAAGATCAATACTAGTATTTATGAACAAAGATTTTTGCTTACGTAAGTTATAGAAGAAAAGTAAAATGAACCATCGAGTAATGAATAATATAAATACTTGATAAGAATATTAAATGTGAAAATTAAACAATTAAGAACGTGAAATATGAATTAGGGCATTTTTATAAAATCACAATTAAAAGCTCTACTTCTGAATATTAACTTAATACATTTTCTTAAATATTAAGATTAAGTTAGACATATATTTAATGCTCATTCTGTGGCGTTTATACTGTCCCAATTGCACTAAATTCGCATATTGCAATCAGGGAAATCGTGAATTATGGGGAGGAAACTGGAGTGATGAGTGTAAGTAGTAGTATCACCTGGCTGACAATGTGGCAAGCTTTTCAGCTGCGAGGACTGCACCATCCAATTGTTAATTTATCCATGTCGATTCACACCTGGTAATATTTTTTCTCATTTTCCACCACACACTCTTTGATTTAATCGCTCGCCCTTGGACAATAATGACCCAACTTCTCACCCTTTCTTCTGTTTTTCCCTAAACTGTACGAGAAATTACTTATTTTATGTTTGGGTACAGAATAAACATGTACAAACAGCCTCACTCTTCTTATAAACTCTACGAGAAACGGCCTCTGAGTTGCGGGTAGATGAAGCCATACTCCTATTTTCTTACGCACAATTCTTGAAAATTCGACGAGTCATTTTCAGCGGAAAGTACTGTTTCACCAAAGGTACATATATATATGTATATTGATTTTGGTCTCCTCTTTTCCCCGGCCTGCTTCACGACCATCACGAATAGACATATTGTTCTTTTGGTTCCTGACAAAATGACATCCCTGCTAGAAACGCCCGTTAGAGACAATAAATTAGAAAGCGGCAAGTTTTCTTATAGGAGGGTTTCGTTAAACGCTTTCTTTTGTCCAAACAAGGCATGTACAGAAAGTAAGTTAAAAGGCGATAGAAAATAGGTTCAATTACAAAAGGAGGCAAATGAGTGATGATGCCTTGAGGTTGTCCCACGCTATTATGTTTTCTTTTTCCGGTGAGTACAAAGTCCTAAGAAAAAGGAATTTGATCTTCTTTTGACGTTGAATCGTATGGTCTGGTAAATAGCCTTATGGCATTTGTCTGCTGCACGATGCACCGAAAGCTACTACACCTTATGAAGTAATTCCAAGATGACGTACGTAATATGAATTTAACTCCCTATATGTAGGATTAATTAAGGGGATAGTTGGTTAGCGTGGAAAAATAGTGATAGAAATGAGAATAAATTTTATTGTATTTATACATTTGTTGTCAACATTATTAACAGATTTAAGAGAAACTAACTTCTAACTGCCAATAACGTTTTCTTGATTAATAGAATTCTAAAACTCCAATAATAAATATGAAGAATGAGAATGAATATTATCATTATAATTATGATGATTGGTTAAGAAGAATGAATAATTACAATTACTATTTATAGTGATTGGTTTGTAAATTTTTTTTATTAATTAATTATAATATATTAATTAAAATATTATAATTAATTAAATATAATATTATAATTAATAAATAAATTATATTTTAATTAATTATTTATTAATTATATTAAAGTAGAAATCTCATATCGTCAGAATCCCCATGTTATTAACTGCCTTAGGGATAGGTCTTGCAAGCCCAAACTGCCTTCCTTAAAAACCATTTGACACCCCCTCCTCCAAAAAGTCTATAGCAAAGGAACTTGTAGGCAACCCTTAACATGCTTCAACTCTATCCTCTCGTAGCTCCTTAGACTCAAATACCCCCTTTACTTCTAAAACTACCTCTTTCACCCAAACTGATGTAATACCTAACTATACTACCTACCCTTATTACTCCTCCTATAGAACCTAAAGCCTACTACCCTAACCCTCAATCTAAAAAAATTACAATATCCCAATCTTTCTCCTCTGTATAAGACATCAAATTAGAGATTTTAGCTCAAGAAACACTCTTGATCAGTTCCAACACCTTCTCAAATGATACTTCCCAGCACTTGGGTAGATAATAGTTACTCTCAACCTCAAAATCAACCAAATCATCTCTATTAGATAGACTGAACAACTTCTCTATATTCAAGTCTGGCAATAATTATGTATCATTTTTGTATATGCCTCCAATTTTTATTTATAGAAAACTATCAATGGAAAAACCTTGAAGAAATAGCCATTAATATGAAAATCTTGTAGATCATCATGGGAGACTTCAACTACACTCTCTTTTCATATGAAACATATAGTACACACAAATTAGGACTTTAGAGTTTGCATTGGCCACATTAGGCTAGTGATCTAACTTATAAATGTTACACTTGGTCTAACAAAAAATGAGGAGGAAATCTAGTTAGGAAAAATCTAGATAAATGCCTAGTGCATTCTAAATGGCTTGAGAAATTACGTCACAGTTGTGGAATTTTCAATTCTCTAGGTGTTTTAGATCACTCCCCTATAGAAATAAACCTATACTTACACTTGAGGATACTAAAGACCATTTTAGATTCTTCAATCTTCTAGCCAAAATAAAGGGATATGACAATCTACTAAGTAGGGATAGATACTCAAGTTGAAGTTAATCAAGTTTACAAACTGGTCACCAGATTGAAGATTGCCAAGAAAGAACTAAAGGAATTTGACAAAACACACTTCAAAGAAGACCTAAAAAACGATGTTGATAAATTCATAGAAGAACTTCAAGTTGTTCAAGAAATGCTATATGTTGATCCTCGTAACCTTAAATTCAGACTAAAAGAGAAGGACAATCTTAACAATTACTTATGAAAACTTGAAGCCTATAAGCCCCTCCTTAAAGAAAAACTTGCATGGTGGAAAGAGGGGGAATTTAACTCAGTTCTCTTCTTTAGAGCCATCTAGTCTAGAAGGAACATAAACAAGATTTCATAGGTCTTAGACCATAAAGGAACTCCAAATTCAGAACAAGACTAACTTAAGAGCCTAGCTTACAAATATTTTAAATCCTATCTTTTCCATAATTCATGCACCACTAATCCCTTCCCCATCCTTGCTAGATTTATCTTAACCACTTTTAGTCCAATGTGAGGAACTCACCAAACTAGTCTCCAATCTTAAGATTATAAATTCCATTTATAGATTTGGTCTTGACAAGGTTCTAGGACTTGATGGATTCAATACTTTTTCCTTCCATAGTTCTTAGAGCTTCTTGAAACCATACATAACTAAGGTTGTCCACCCACTTAAATGAAACAAGTATAACTTAACTTAATTGCAGCACTAAATTTAATAGTAATGTAAGAAAGGAGTGGATTTTATGAATTCAATTGCATGTTTGGCTAGTAATTTCTAAATCTGTTAAATACTCAGATTATTAATTATGTCAGCTCTCCAACTTGTAAGTTAGCAATTATATAAGGCTTTTTAGCTTGCTTATTCATCAAGACAATTCATTTATCTCAAAAAAATTTGCCATTACTAATCTTTAGGGTGTTAATATAAATAGCTTATACGGTGTAGAGGGAATGTAGACTCTTCAATTTCTTTCTTTGTTTCAAATTTCCTCTCCTCCCTAATAGATGTTTTATTTCTTTAGTCTCCCTCACTTTTGATCTTCTTTAGCCTAGGTCTCTCAATAAGCTCATCATCTCTCAACATCATAACATTACAATGGTCTCAAGGATTCCCAAGTTTGCTAAGGAATTGACTAAGTGTTCTAATAACAATAGTGAAATATTGAGCAATTTGATCTTCAAGCATCTAGATATGGGTAACAACTAAATTTGCGTTATAATTAAGCTTTTTAATCTCCTCCTTTTTATTTTATTTAGACTGGGTGGATTGAAATTTCTCTAGAAGGGACTCCAAGTTTATTCCTTAAATGGTTTAGGTTGGAAACTAGATGGTTACCTATTTTAAGGTTCTAATTGGTGCTTGATTGATTATTTAATTATTTCATAAACTTAGCAATCAAGGACATGAAATTGCTTAAGAAACTCACTTTAACTCATATATGATTTTAGGAACAATTTGGAAGCAAAGAAGTTAAAGTGAGTCAAAAATATGATATTTGGGCCATTTTTTGAAGATTAATATTCACTTGTCTTTGTGGAGCAAGAAGAACAAAATTAGAAGACAAGAGGAAGACAAGAAAAATGGAACATAAAGAAGAAGAATCATAGAAAGCATGCAGCATGTGCATGTTTTTGCCATGCAAAAACATCAATTTAATGGAGTAGTAAAATGGTAGCTTTCTATAAAGAAAACCCCAGCATTTGGACAAGCAAGGAAAACGTTGAAATGACAATGCAACAGGTGGATAACCAGTCAAGTAAAAAGCAGGGCATATGGGAAGCTAAGAAAGACCAAAACGGTAGCACAACCAAGAGTAAAATGCGCCAGTAACTGAGAAGAAAAAATGATGATGCAGAGTAGCTGGAGCTTATAGAAACACAAACGTTATGCGTAACATTTGTGTTTTGGTTGGGGTTATTCAAAGGGGGCTGAAGCATTTTTTTGGGAGAGATCCATGAAGGGCTAGACATCGAGACATTAGTTTAGAGGTGACATCGACATCGACAACTCGGGTTAAGTGTATTTCACTATTTTTATTGCTTCTTTCTCTCATTAGAAATTGATTATGTTATCCTATGTTAATTGATTTGAGTTTTGCGTATGGATACTCATATTCTCATTATTGTTTGGTTATTTATGTATGAACCCATTAGGTATTATCAAAAGATGATTTTAATTCGTTCATTGAATCATTTGTTTGCAAACCCATTACTAAAATTTCGATATAATCTGTAATTGATATGTTGAAATTCATATGTAGGTATTAATGATTTTTAATCATTTAGGATAACATAACCTAGGTTAAATGATACATCGTATGTAATTATTTCCTTAATTAATCGATTTTTTTAATTTGTAATGCTACCACCCAATTAAAATTTCATGGTTAGGTTTAATTAATGATTGTATCTTGATTAAACATTACTTAAAGAAAACTCAATTTAATTATCAACCCATGATTAATAGTTGCTAGGAGAAGTTTGAGAGCAACAAATCAATGAGATATGCTTAATGGGGGTGTAGGACGATATTGAACCAAAGAACCGGGTCCCGTCGAATTCTCCACTTTTATCATTTTTCACATGTTTTCTTTAATTTGTTTTTTAGTTTAGTTTAGTTTTATTTTCTTATTTCTAAAACCAAAACTACTTAAAATTAAACACCGATTAATTTCATTTCAACAACTTTACATGCACTCTTTGTAGGATCGACCTAGACTCACCACTGCAATAGTAGTAGTCTAGTTTTTATTTTAACCAACATTATGATGCGCTGCTAATACCACAAAGATTACCTTAAGCATTTAATCTCACACTGGTTTACCAGGTTTTTTGTCTGAGATTATGAAAGGTTTGGATAGCTTTCACCCTTGCAGACCTGGTCCTCACACCAAACATCCCATGTAGGTGATGGACCATTGCACTAGTAGTTTTCATACTAGCAATTTACTTTTGCAACATGCCATTGACAAAAGCTAGAATATAACACTTAGTAGTCTTATCAGCATTCTGCCATCGCTTATATTGTTGGACTAGCTTAGAAGTTGAATCTCTACTTGGAGGTGCTGGCTCATTTTTAGTTAATGCCCATGCAATTCATTCATATTGAAGAACAATGTCTTGGTTACGTCTTCATTTATTAAATCCTCTCCATTTTCCAATTTGTTATTTGTCAAGAGCAAAGTGAGTGGAATCATTTTGTGGTGATTATGTTTGAAAATAAATTATTAAAAAAATGCGCATATTAGTCAACATTATTGGAACTTTGTATAAACTTATGATGCATGTATGCATGATGATAGATTTAACAAAATTTAAAAAAAATTTAAATCTTTAGAGGATTGTTATTTTTCTTATCTATAACAAACTAAGTGATAGTGGGCCATCTTATCCATTAAAAGAAAAATTGGCCCACCAAAAAAACTACCAAGCATCTTCATGCCTAACTTTTAAAGAAGCGTCATAATTTTGTCCATACATTTATCAACAGAGCTATGGTGGGCAAGTTTCTGATAAATTATGTTGAGTGTATTAACCATTTGACTCATCCACTAAAGGTACTTGTAAATCGTGTCTCGGTGGGAGGTCACATTTGCCACCAATAAGTGGACTTGTCCTTAAGGAGGCCTAAACCATACAAGATCTAGGATTCATGCCCTCCGGTGGGGAGTAATACTTCACCACATGCAAATGGGCTATCATATGGAGACCGTGGACTCTCACATGAGCATCCCCTCCCACTCAATCTTTTTGGGCTTTAAGTTTTAATAAATACCATCTTGTCTAGATGCAATCTATTATCCATCCTATATTGTTTCATTATAAATCTCATACATAATGAATGTATGGCAAAGCCTAGGGTTGGTAATTTTCTAAATGGCATGCAATCACATAATATCACATATTATTTGCATTCATTTATCCATTAATCTCATGAACTAAAAAGCCACATTTGATTGTCCATCCTAGAAACATAAATAAAATTACAAGCCTTTTAAGCCCAACAATTTCTTCTTGGACTTAGATCTTCCAGTTTGAACTCTTCATTCGCATGACCTGACCCATTCGGTAAAAATTGTGTAATAGCTTTTCTTTTCCAAAAAGAATTTTGATTTACATAAAATCATATTTTTGTGCAAGAGAAAACAAAAATTTACACTTCTTTTTCACCAAAACCAAAACTTATGTATATGACATAAAAGTTCGAGCACTTGTAAAAACTGAAACTTTGTTACAAAAATGTTCATACAACCAAAAATTTGTTAAAAAAATTCCAACACTTTTGTTTTCTAAAAATCGAAATTTAGCCAAGACACCATAATTAAAACCGAAACTTTACCTCTTCATTTCTTCATCCATGGCTTCTTCATCTTCATCATTACATGATTTTGTACATTACATAATCAAAGAAAACTTAAAAAATGAAACCAAGGAGGAGACATGACAATGATAAGCCACCCTCCTTGTTACAAACCAAATGAAGAAAACTTACAAGGCAACTTTAGAATCTATAGACAACCAAAAGAGAAAAACATACACCATATATATTTCTATCACATAAAAATATGCAGCATACAAAAATGATTGCCAACCCATGCATAATATATAGGAACCAAAATCATGCATAAGAAAATTGGCTCTAAAGTCAATTGTTGGATCAAAAACATAAGCATGCTATATTTAGATAAAACGGTAGATTTCAAAACTTTTTAGAAATCATAATTGCAATGGAAGCAATATAACCAAAATAACATGCCAAGCCATATATGATATGGTATAAGGAAAATAATTTACATAATAACAAGATAGAAATTTTATCGACTCTTTCGCTACAGCTTTAACTCCTCACTGTGCTATCCTATCCTCAGCAATGTATCCACTCCAAGGTAATGTATCCTCTTCATGTTATTGTATCCTCGACCAATCTGATCTACCAGTTGTTCTCCTTGGAAAACTTGGTTAACAAGATCCTTTGGTAGGAAAGGAGAAGAAACACTTGAAGAGATTTCTCCTTAGAAAAATGAAGCCAAAGATGAGACACCTTTTATGCAATTTTCAGCTAACACATGCAAGATAAGAGAGAGAGAGAGATAAAAATTCAACAACGCCTTGTCTTCCTCCTCACAATTTTGGTTAAGCCTCAAAGGAAGAAGTAAAGTGCAGCCAATGCATCACATCCTTCCTTAATCAATCATAAAGAAGCCAATAAATGAGACTCTTCTCATTTATTTTAAGATGGCTATATGAATAGACAAATAACCTAAAAATTACATATCATTTTTAGTTTTTAGTGATGAAAGAAGGAAGATGGTCCATCAAATGCACCTCTTTCTTCTTTAATCCAATGAATGTGAATAGGCTACATGCTATCATTAAAGGACCACCATTAAACCATTTAATGATAAGATTATTAGTCCATTTAATGATGATAAAACATGTTAAAAACTCATTACTCCATTTAATGATGATAAAACATGATAAAAACTATCTTAAATATAGCAAACCAATGTTAAATGTGCAGCTACATAATTTGCTTATTAAAATCGAAAATACACCTTCTTTTATCTTTAATAACTTTGTTTTAATTTAATTAATCAAATTAAACTATAACTAGCCCATTTCTAAATGTTCATATGGGCCTCTAATTAATAATTAATTAAAGTAAGCCCAACATTCAATTATAGGCATTAAAACCTCTATTTGTATTTCTTACTTTGCTTCATAACCTTCCTAGAAGTCAAATGGAGAATCTAATTAGACTTAGATAATTCAAGCTCCAATAAGCTCAGAATTAATTTAATCTCATTAGAATTAATTCAAGCACTTATTAACTACATGTCTAAAGACAATTAGTTGAACTCTTGAATTACTAAATATTATGAGAACATATGTTTCAAATAAGATGTCCAATTGCAAACTCTAATATGAACCATATTATATTCTAGATCTCCTATTTTACTCTATATGGTGATTAACACTCAAGATCTCATCTTGTTTTAAGACTTGATAGGTAGCTAGTCCATCAAACCACTTACGTCAGTTTAATCACCAATTTTCATAAAACATCTAGAAGAGATGATATCACTATAAACTCTTTATTTGAGTTTCCCTAATACATGTTTCAATTAATAATTCCAACATGCAGACACTAGATTGATACTTTGTAAAAATCCATTATGATTATATCAAAAATTATAATGAAACATATATGAGTTCACCACTCATCAAGATTGTGGTCCATAATAAACGAATGCTTAAGTTGTATGTTTTAAGATTAAAGTAATGACCCACTTTATTCTTGAAAACATATTTGATTCCAGATTCATTTAATAGTGCCATTATCGACAGTCAACTACTATCATGATATGAACCCATCATTCCCTTGAAGTAAACTCTTTTACTTACTCAGAGATAAATCGAAACATTATAGTCTAAACCATAATCAAGCAACTAACTTGATTATTCAACTGTGAATCAATTCTTTTAGATTCTAATAATATATATGTTTTGCATACATCTCTATGTATATGTATATTACTTACAAAAGAATCTCGGTACCTTATGACTAGATATATAATGCTTATACAAATAAAACCAAACTCTTTTGTTTTATTAATAATAAATATTTTTATTACAAAAGTAACTAAAAAAATAAGTTATAAGTAAATACACTTGCTTTCTAGGGCACTATCTCCATCAACAGTCACCTCCAGGATTCAAGGGTTCTAATCTTGTGCCATCAGAGAAATCTAATCTCGAAGAGCTACTCTTGTAGTACATCTTCAACACTAAGGTTAGGATGCAAGATCAATAATCTTCTATAAAAAATTTGGAGAATCAGATGGGCTAGATTGCAAATTTGTTAAAGGAAATACCTTCGGGTTCATTGCCTAGCCCTACTGAGGCTAACCCGAGAGAACATGCAAAGGCAATCTTATTGAGGAGTGGCAGACAACTTGAGGAAGTTAAGGAGAAATAGAAGTATAAAGAAATGTAAAAGAGTGAAGAAGAAGAGAGTTAGGAGAGTAGTAAGGAGACCAAGGAAGCACCAGCTGTAAAGGAGGATCATCCAAGGTTATTTACTGACCCTATCAAACATCCGATAAGACCTCAAATTTCTTATTGTCAAAGGTTGAAAGGTACATAATTAGATAAGTAGTTTGGTCATTTTCTTGAGATATTTAAAAATTTGCATATAAACATTCCTTTTCTTGAGGCTATAATATCGATGCCTTCTTATGCTATATTTTTGAAAGAAAATTTATCTAATAAGAGGAGGTTGAGGAGTATGCCATGGTGAAGCTAAATGAGGAGTGTTCGACCATATTGTCGCAAAAGTTTCCACCAAAGCTTAAGGATCTAGGGATTTTTACTATTCCTTGTGTTATTGGTGATTTGCATATAGATAGGGCTTTAATGGATTTGGGTGCGAGCATTAACTTAATGCCTCTTTCTGTTTTTAGGAAGTTAGGATTAACATAACCCAAACCCACTACTATTTTGCTTCATCTGGTAGATAGGTCCATCACTTATCCAAAGGGAGTCATTGAGGATGTATTGATCAAGGTCGAGAAGTTCATCTTCCTGGTGGATTTCTTAGTCCTTGACATGGAGGAAGATAGAGACATCCCCATCATTCTTGGGAGACCTTTCATGGCCACTGCATAGACCATCATCAATATGTAACGTGGAAAGCTCATCTTGAGACTTCAAGATGAAGAACTAGTGTTTGATTTGGTCAATGCTATGAAGCATCCTTATATTCTTAACTTTTGCCATTTTATTGATATTTATTCTTCTAATGTTGATAATTCTTCTATTGTTTGTGCAAGTTTGTTAGAAGGGGGAGCACACGGAATGATCGAAGAGTTAGGGGAAGAATTGCAAGAAGAGTTGGAGGATATTGAAGTTGAGTTGGAGTAGGCATGTTGGACAAATTATGGAGCATGCGAGCCCCTCCAACGTCCAGCCAAGCTATTTCCGAAGCCTTCAATTAAAGGGCCTCCTTCTTTTGACCTTAAACCTCTTCCAAGTCATTTGAAGTACGTTTATCTTAATCCACCTGAGCACTTACCAGTTATTATTTCTTCTTGATTAATAGATGCTATGAAGGAGTAATAGTCAAGGGTCAGGACCATAAAAAGGCCATTGAGTGGCCCGTTACAGATATCAACGGGACCAACCCTTCTTTTTGTATGAACTACATTTTTATGGAGGATGGAAGCAAGGCGATGGTGCAACCCCTGAGGAGACTTAACCCACACATGAAGGAGGTAGTGAAAGATGAGGTAATAAAGCTTTGAGATGCAGGTATTATCTACCTCATTTCTGATTCTGGTTAGGTTAGTCCTATGCTAATGGTCCCAAAGAAAGTAGGCACTATTGTGGATGAAAATGAGAAAAATGAATTAATAGCCACTAGGAAGGTAATTGGGTGGCGAATGTGCGTAGATTATAGGAAGTTGAATGATACAACCAGGAAATATCATTTTCCTTTTCCTTTCATTGATCAGATGACTGAGAAATTAGCTGAAAACGACTTTTATTGTGCCTTAGATGGATATAGTGGATATTTGTAGATTCTAGTAGCCCCAGAATGTAACACCCCACTCCCGTAAGACCCGAATCCGATATCGATGGTGATATCCGACACCGCGCCCCGCGAGGGTGGTGTGCTACGCACTCGATCAATCAAAATTTGGTATATTATTTTTTCTTTTTCATAGACACACATGCGGAAGTCAAATAATCAAATAGGACATAAGTCCTTTTCAATCATACAAGATCATTTACAAAATTCTCATATGGCCATTTGGCCCTTTCACAAATACAACACTTGAGTCATTTCAAAATATACATTTCA
>JANZLD010000002.1:61721996-61733456 GCA_026413575.1 Erythroxylum carthagenense
GTCGATTACTCTTACTCTCTATCTCTATTTCATATTCAAGTTTTATCATTACTTAGTTTGTATATCTAGTATTCAATTGTTTTGATTACTTTACGTTTGTAAAATTCTGTAAAGAATTTTATTTCGTACAAACAGTTTTTGAAAAGAGTTATAAAAAGGGGAATACACAATTCAACCCCTCCTTCTAGTGCATTCCAAATATCGTTTTCTAAGTGTTGTATTAACGTGTGATTCACTTCAATAAGATGAGAGGACTTGTATGAGTTTGGTTCCTTATACTTCGGATATAGGATCAATCATGTATGCTATATTATATACTAGACCCGATGTATGGTATGCTCTAAATGTTACGAGTAGATATCAATTGGACCCTAGTGAGGGTCATTAGATAGCTGTCAAGAATATCCTTAAGTACTTGAGAGGAACTAAAGATGTATTCTTGGTATATGGAGAAGGTGATCTTGTGGTAGGCGGGTATACAGAAGCCAACTTCCAATCCAATAAAGATGACTCTAGATCCTAATCTGGATACTTATTCACATTGAATAGTGGTGCAATCAGTTAGAAAAATTCCAAACAAGAGACAACTGTTGATTCGATGACAGAGACGAAGTATGTTACAGCTTTAGAAGCAACAAAGGAAGCGGTTTAGATCAAGAAGTTCATCATAGAACTTGGTGTTGTTCCAATCATCGTTGACCCAATGTAGTTATATTTTGATAACAACGGGGCTATAGCATAAGCAAAGGAACCAAGATTTCACCAGAATTCCAAACATGCACTTAAGCGCTACCATTTGATTCGAGAGATCAATGGTAGCAATGATGTCAAGATAAAGAGAGTTTCCATCGATCATAATATAACTGATACATTAACTACGCCTATTTCCTAAAAGAATTTTTTGTCATATGTACAGGCTTATGGTATTAGATATCAAGGTTATTGGCTTTAGTGCAATTGAGAGTTTGTTAGAGAAGTGCTCTGAAGGTAATCACCTTTAGCACTTATTTTACAAATCATTTTATAATTAATAAAAGCATTTTCATTATTTCGATGTTCATACATTTATGAATTTGATGTTGATCTTAAATTGATTTAATGAAGTCCTTGATACAAAATATAGCATGGAAGAAATCATAATGAGATCATGATAATGAGATTCCTATCATATGTAATTATATTAGTATCTAAACTTTCCCTAGTCATAGGATTAATGAGATAGGATATCACTACTCTGGATAGACTCTAGCACAATTTATACTCCTTGATTAGATCAAGCAGTAGATCTTATAAGCTATAAACATGAGTTGTTTAGAGTTAACATATGGATGCTTATTAAGGGTAGTAAACACATTATATTGACCTACTATGAGACAATCATATGGATATTCTATTCCTGTGTCAATGATAGTCTTATAATAATGATGCAAATATCCTTTAACTTGAGATGCCTAAGGATATCTTAGATACTGATCCTATGTTTTCACTCCATTCATTGGTGCCTTTCAAGGGTTACTTATAGGGTGATGATTAGGTATAGCTTAAGGTATTCAGAGATAATTAAGTAGCCAATGAAAGATTCACTACTCCTGATAAAAGGAGATGATACCCACAACCTCTTGTTGGGATCATTACTTAAAAGTCTCTGGCTAGAGCAAATATGTGTCATGAAGAGAGTCTTCAGTGATACATAGAGTAATAAGATCCTCATGACAAGATTTAATAACACTAGGACTAGATGTGATGTAGTTAGTCTACTAAGAGTTGAGACTTTGACCATACTCTCAACCAAGTATAGTATAGATGGTTAAAGGATGAATTGCTTGGCAACATTGCTTATAAAAGGGTTCGTTGTCAAACCACTAACTTTTTTATCAATTAGAGGTCATGTTGTATTGCTAAATACCACTTTTGATTTACTTAAATTAAGTGTTAATTCAAGTGGGAAATATAGTCGGGAACCTAATGGGTCACACATATAAGAGATTCAAAGGATGAGTAAAATGGTCTTGAATGGTGATTCAAGATATGAGAGAGTGTTTTGGGATTGTATCACGATGTGATTGTGGTAGAAAACACTGCATGGAATTGATTAGAAACAAGTATTGTTGGATTCCATTTATGCATCTTATTCATGGTCATTAACTTCCCATAACTTCCAATAATGCATGTTATTCATGGTCATTAACTTCTCATAACTTCCATTAATGCATGCTATTCATGACCATTAACTTCCTATAAATTTCCATTAGTGATGCGGGTGATGGAAGGCCAAATGATGCAGAAAATTGAGATGATTTTTGTGCATCATATGTAAGACAGAGAAAAGGAAAGGTTCTTTTTCTTACACACACAATTTTTCTCTCTAACTCTCTCAAGAGTTCTTATCTTTGCTAACACAAAAAAAGAATTCTAGCCATCTCCTAGTGAGGTTTCATCCTTTTATCTTCATATAGACTTTTAGTAGAGACAGTCTACATTGATCATTATGGTTTACAAGAACCAAACGTGAGAAGATTAAAGAATGAAAGAGATCGTTAGAAAGGTATGTAAACATCTTACATTTCATGTTTTTGTTTTTCTATATCTATAAGCATGAGTAGATCTAGTTTTTGAGGTCTCACTTTAGTTTTGTTGCATATATTTGATATATATTATGTATGAGATGCATGATCAGAATCTAACAATAACCTCATTTAAGCTTCCTTCGTTTACAAACCGAAAAGAAATGTTTCTTATTCAGATAAAAAAGTTTTGCCAAGTCTTTTATTTCACCAATTGGTCTCTACCCATACCTGGACTTGAGGATAGGAACTTCTCTCGCTTGAAAAAAAACTGATAAGAATAGAAGACCAAGCTCTAACTCTTGCTTGGAGCATTTTTATTAAGGGAGTTACAAGACCATTAATTCCTATAGTCTAAAAATAAGTTAGTTTCTCCAAGGTGAGGAAGTAGCTACTACATTGTTCCAAGATTTATTCACATTTTTCTTTGTCTTCTCACCTAAAGTGTCCCTAAACATAGAACCAATATTCAACTTCAAAGATTCCTTTAGAGTCAAGAAATGTTGCTCCTTCAGGTAATATGACTTCAAGTTAGTATTATTAATTACTTCCTACGTGCATTCCTTTATTAGATCCACCTGTTGCTGCTCAGAGGAGGGGTTAGAGCTCCCTTTGGTAGTAACATCTATGGGAACTTTCCCAAATATTTAAAAAAAGCCATTTATGCATGGTAGAAAGACTCCTATGAATGGAACAAACTAGTACAATTCGAGGAAAAAATGTAGTTTTAGTAGAAAGAAGCAAGAGCACCTCTCTCTACAACTTCACTTATTAGAGTTCTAACTGATTACAGTTGAAAAGTGAGCAATTTGTTTTTATTTATGTTTTTTAAGCAAAACATGTATGTCACACTTCCATATATACAAAACATTTATTTTGATTAAAAATTCCTATGATAAAAAAAGTAAATAAAACAATATAAGAAGAAGATAGGAAGGGATTAATTACACCTTATAGGTAAAAATAATCCTATTCAACTTATGTCAAGGGAGAAATTACATCTGAACTCCACCATAGATTTATGTTCATTAACTAAAAAAATAGCTAAGTGTAGGCAAGGATTAAAACAACGAAAGCACTAAACTTTTCTTTATAATTTTATTTAAAGACTATAGAAAACAAATGGTAAAAAAAATTAACTGAGCTATAAGACTACTACTTCTGTATGCCACACTAGTTACTAGATCAATAGTGGTACATCCCAAGAGAATACCTAAAGAACATTCAATTGTAAGCCTCAGATATCTTTGTTAGTAATAAACAACAATTTCAACATAAAGGTTCTCTTTTTTTTTAGAATGTGATAAAAATGTTGTATACATTACTCGTCGATTAATATATATATTTACATTAATTACAACCTATGAACTTGCAAGTTAATGAATGTTCTATCAATGTTTCTTTTTCCTTGAAAGTAAATCAATTGCATTAATAAATAATCAAACTTTACATGGAATGTACAAAATATTACATCAAGTATAATTAAAAAAATTTAAAGCTCATTAAGGAACCACATGTGTAACATGTTAGGACTTTGGCAACTCAATAGAGGAACTAGTTTAATTTTAAAAGTGGAGAAAGTGACAAGCATTATCCTTTAGCTATAAGTAGCTCTCTGATATGTCTAATGTTGTATTCACTTACATGATCTGGAGAGCTAAAATTTCCCTTAAAAACTTTTGATACCATCAAATACCATGAACTATGTTGCCAAGTACCAAGCTATACATTAACCACTCATCTTTATTACCCTTAGAAAGGGCACATAGCCACTAGATTATTTCTAACAAGCCTTTGATCTACAAATCTAGCTTACAAAGGCCAATAGCATTCCTTCAAACCCTAAGTGAATAAGGGAAATTATAGAAGTTATGCATTAGTTTATTACTCCTTTAAACACAACAAATAATTTAGATTATAGGTGCCTCTTGTTTTATCCAAGTTAGTAAGCCTTTCTTTAATTGCAAGTCATAAAGTAAATGATAATCTTTTAACAAGAAACTGATCCCTCACGAGAGAATACCAATTCACGGTCATTGCCTAGCTCTTAATAAAATGCACCAAAGATTTGTTTGTAAATAAACTAGATGGATGCTTAAGTTAGATTACCTTATCATGTTTTACAGGTTTGAGGTAGTTTATGGGAAGCAACCATGAAAGAATTTCTCATCTTTGTTATCATAATGCAATCTTCCATTCATAGTTAAACTACTAACCTTTGCATTTGTAGGGAAGAAAACTTTAAGACTAGAATAGTTAGAGAGAAGGTAAAAAAGGCCAACTATACTATAATTGTCTTTCCATATTCATGCATATCTTCCAATTCCTACCTTGTAATTGACAAGTGGATAGAAGAAGTCAATTATCTATAGCATTTGAAGCTAGTAACATAATTCATCTATTCTTGGTTTAATTATTGATTAGGTGTTTGTTGTGTGTAAGTTTTAATTAATAACCTTTGATAATCCACAAGTGCACGGTTCATTAGTGTAGTACCAAAGGTATCGATCCCACGAGGAGCGAGTTAATATAATCCTAAAATCTAAGGATAGAAACAATAATAGAAATTCAAAATGCAACTAACTAAAATGAAAATTCAATTTAAACAATCAAATTAAATTAAGAATTAATTACGAAAATATTACTTACTAAGCAATTGCAGCACACTCAAGAATCAACCTAAGGAAATTATCAATTGAGGGAGGGAATTTTACTTATCCTTAATGCTAACCTAATTGATTATGAATTATTGGATTATTAGTTCTAGATGATCCTAGGGTTGGTTACTCTCTCTCGAGTTATAACCATTAAGCCTAAATCGTAAACCCTAATTAGATTATAGAGGTCGTAATCTCTCATTTATAATATATCCAAAATCCTAATTAGTTTTGAAGTTCTCTAATAAACTATCAGAAACCTATGCAAGATCTCTCTTTGCACAATTTACCGATTTGATGTAATTCTAATTTCTATTAAATCACACCCTGTTAGTTGATTATCAAATTATGTAATCACATAATTAAATTATAACAATATCTAATAGACATATAAACGATCAAATTTCATTAATTCAAAAGTAAAATTTAGAAGGTGAGTTTAGAACATCATCAACACTCTATATCCTATCATCAACTATTTATTTCATTTCCATACAATAATAAAACTAAAATTAAATAGGAAATACAATCTGAACTGATGATGGGAGGTAGTGACGTCAAGAAACTCCTGATCTAGGAAATACATCGGGTCAACTTCTTCTCCTCTTCTCTCTTGCTTCTTCCCTTTCTCTATCTCTCACTGATTTCTCTCTAAGGTATTCTTAAGGTGGCTAATGCAAAAGCTCCTTCCGCTTCTTTTCTTTTTTTATATATATCTTTCTGTGTTTTCAACAGACATTGGGTTTTTTTGGGGTTTGAAAGGCCTAAAAAAATCCCTCAAATCTTGACATTTCTTAGTATTTGCACATCTACCTGATGCTACATCCGGGACTTCTGTCACGATTATGGCATGTAGGTCATAATCGTAAGCTAACTTTAGTGCTTCTGTCATAATTGTGGCCTGACATGCCATGATCATGGGTCATTGTTTCGACCCGAATCTCCCCTAAACTTCTTCGTTCTTTGATGTAGACCTTGAAAGACTTGTACCTCAAAAATATAATATTTAAGCTCAAAGACTTGTACTAATACATAAAACACTTAAAACATAAATAATTAACAAACTAATACAATTCTGACCTAAACACATACTAAATGATTAAATTAATATTTAAATACATATCAAACTAGCCCTAAAACAAAGTGCAATTTATACTTATCAACATCCCCACACTTAAATATTTGCTTGTCCTTAAGAAAACAAAACAACAAACACAAAAAGTCACAGAGCACATAATGCAATAATAGACAATGGCTTTAACATCAGAAAAAAAAATAACTTAAAACACATTCAATCAAGTTATTCCAAATTACTAACTTGCAAAATCTGCATCTAAAAGCTCTGGACTAAACATACATATTAATTAAGACCCAAGAGTCAAGTTATTTACCCTTTGCAATTGTACACACACATTAATAATTATTCGGTCATTCAAACTCTATAACTACTCCTAAGTATGTTTTCATGAAAAGTCAAGATATTTATAAGTTTAGTAGGTTTTAATTAAAAACACAATTTTTTATTTTATTTACTTTTTGTGGACATAGACCTCGTCTTTTACACGAAGGCAAACATTAGTGATGAATGTCGACCTGGTTACTCAGTTAAGTCATATTTTTGTTAAGCTACTTGGTTGGAATGTCATTATAGCCTTTTGGCGGAAGCCACACATTTATGATGCGTGTCGATCTGGTTACTCGCCTACATCATGTTCTCAACTGGCTACTAGTTCTATTCATAACCCAAAGGTCAATGGAATACAAAAATAAATTTTTTATTGTCTACCTTATTACTTTAGCTACTCGTTTTTATGGAAAAATACTAGCAAAGCTGCTTTAGTCGAAAGACCGGAAATTATGAATAAATGTGAAAACTTATAGGGAGATAAACTAATACTAAATCCTAATTAACTTGAATATTTAGCCAAAGAACCTAGATTACTAATTTCACGAGCTAATGACTCTTCACAACCTAATAGATTATATACAAACTTAAATTCATTTCAATCCATCTAAGCCATTAACACATTCACACAATTCACAACCTACAATCTACAACCTCATAAGCTATCATACAATATACAAAATTCATACTTAAAACAAAACAAACAACCCTCCCCACACTTGAACAACACACTATGCTCAATATAAGGAGGCAAACAAATGCACATGGAAAGAAAAAAGGAAGAAACCGACCCCTATCTCTTTCTCAGATGCAATGATTAGACTCCTGTTTGTCTAACGAGGTAATTCCTCTGAGCTTAAAAAATAATGTTGCAATTTTGGGGTAACTTTTGTGAACTCAATGAGTGGACCATCCTTAATGGCTCACTCAATCACATAACACATCAATTCATATAATCACATAATTAACATCACTTCATAAATTCATTACGTTGGGCACCATTTCCAGAACCCAACTCTTGCTCTAATACCGTAAGTGTTGGAGCCCATTTCTAAAGCCCATCATCTATAGTCATAAATCATGAGCGTATTATCCTATAGGATTATATCAATGAACCCTAATTATCCATCATCCCACAAGGGTGGTGTGTCCATACCAGTCAATCACCAAAATCACAATTTGATTTCTTAAAAAAAAATAGCTCTAAGTCTCTAGTTTATTTTGAAGCAAGAACCATCTCAATCAGAGCTCTATAAATGAAGATTTGCTTAAGAAGCCAAAGTATGTTCATACCCAAGTCATGCTCTCTCAACCGACCCCTCATTATCTTTCCATAAATCTTTTTCATATCAAAACTAAAAGCTACCAATTTGTATCTAGAGATAAAAAAATGTGTTAGGAATCTATTAGTTCAAGAATCACTTCATTTGGAGGCCAGAGGATGAAATTATGTCCAAAAGAATCAAACATGATTTTGTCATCAATCATACTAACCTGTTTTAGGACAATTGACATAACTTTCAATAGAGATATTGGATTAAGGTCATTATTAGACAGTGGGAAAGAGGACTTCTAGATCTACAACTTTCATGTTGAAAACACTTCATTATGAGATTTTGTCATTTAATGTCGAAAACACAAAGTTCCAAAAGTGTATAGTGTATGTCTGTTAAACGGACACACATATCCGCCTAATGGACATACACGGGCTTGGGGGCCTTTCTAGACCCGAGAAGGTCCGTTTAACAGACATAGGTGAGGCTAGGGGTCCTTTCAGACCTGAGAAGGTCCATTTAATGGACCTAAAGTCTGTCTAACGGACATAAGTGATACAAAACTCCCTCTAAAGCCTCTCCAATGGTTCCTACTTCCTTTCTATCATCACTTTCACTTATAATCTTCCCAAATTCACCTCTTCTAGTGCAATATTACTTCCTATCAATTCAAAAATCAACTTTTTTTCATTAAATCCTCTAATCTCTACTTATTTGATTCATCAATACCACAAATTCTCAACATTTACTATAGTTGTCCTGTATATACATCCTATACAATATCACCACTTATAATAATCATGTCTCTCAACTTCGATATCCAAAAATTGTATACTTAATATTATTGGAAAGCTAAGAGGATAAGCTAAAACTTCCATGAAGAAACTTTGTCTAATTTAGCCTAGATTAATGCAGTTTTTCCCTTAAAATCATAACACAATTTCTATCTTTCTTTTCTATAATACATCTCACTTATATGTAACAAAAATTTGTATTCAAAATTTATTATCTTAATTTGATAACTTCTTCAAGTGTACCAAATTCCAACTTAAACTCATCTTTAATTAATTCATATTTCAACTCCACCTCATCCATATACAAATTCACATTTCAACTTAACAATCATCCATACACAAATTCACATTTCATTAACATCATAGGATAAAAGTTTACAAAGCTTTAATGGCATTTTAAGGCACATTACATCATCAATATCAAAATACAAAATACAAAAGATACAAAACCCAGTAATTCTTGAAATGCTTCTAAAACCTTGCTTTTACAAAATCTAGCTTAAAGTGCACTTGACTTAACTTAAGGGACCACCACAAACTTACATAATCATGCATTTCACATCTTGCAAACATATTGCCCAAAATGGCATATTTCCGAAACTTAACTTCATAAACATAAAGTCTTTTCAAAATCATTTCCATATTACAATTCATCATCAAAATTCATACATCAAAACATGTAGCAATCTCACAACTGATTCAAAAGCAATAAAAGAAACATTGATGAAGAAATTGAAATCATTTTTGTTTTATCGATTTGGAAAACATTAATGACTCATTACTCAATTATAAACATGAAACCCACCTTGATTTCCTTGCTTAAAACTTTGCTAAAACATGCCTCTACTCTTGGTTCTCTTGCCTCTCTTGATTCCCTTTATCAAAGACAAAATTCTCATTCAATAGGGATTCAAATTGGAGAACCCATAAGACATATTCACTAAAACTCCTAGAATTTTTAAATCCATACATTTCTTAAGCTTTATAAGCCAGAACCTATTCAAAAAATCCAAAAGATTAAAATCAAAATTACCTTGAATCTTCACCAAATGAAGAGTTTCTTGGCTCTAATGAAAGTTCTTCTCTTTCTCTACGTTTTTCTCTTCTTGAACAACCTCAAAATCTCTCTTAAAGGCTAAGAAAAATCGAAACCTGACTTATTTTCTCTTCTTTTCTCTCTTCTCCACCAAAACACTCTTCTCCTCTCTTCTATTTTCATTTTTCTCTCTTCTCTCCCTCAATCCACATTTTTCTTCTTCATTTAAAAATAAACCAACACCTCCTCTTCCAATTACGCCATTAATGATTGAGAAATGTCCAATTTGCTCTTCTTTCAATGCCTTAAGACTTTCTAACTTATGTAATCTTCCAAAATGCCCTCATCTATATATACTCTTACTAATTTAATTCAACTAAACCATATAATAAAATCCCACCAATATTAACATAATAATTAACTCCAAAAATTTTAATAAATCAAAACCTCAAAAATTATTTAAATCATGCTTAATCCAATAAAACAAAACTTTGGGGCCCAACATTTCTCCCCCTCTTAAAAGAATTTCATCCTCGAAATTCTTACCTGACTGATCTCCTCGTATTAACAATAATGTCACCTCAAATTCAAGAATCTAATCACTTGGTTGGATACTTTACATTAAGCATAATGCATACACTCCCAGTAGCATATTCTACATTTTATGCTTGTGCATCTGTTAGGAATAGGACTCCAACACTCACTTTAAAATCATTACATATTCATTTCTGATTTATTATTTTGTTAATCATTCTTAAATTGAATCATTTGATCAACTTAACCTATTAAAGGGAAATTCATCTTTGAAAGAAGATTTCTTGCCACTTTCATCGATACCCTCAAGAAATTCTTATGGACCAACTGTCTTCATCATTACTTGTCAAACATTCTTAGTACCTTAAAAAGATCAATTTTAGCCATTCATAATATCTCAATAGGATCAATCTTTGCCATAACTTGTATGATTAGAATATCCTTTGCAATAAGGCTCAGTGAAGCATTAAGCAGATTCATTTACTCTTATACCTTGGTATATACCATCAAAATCATTGCATCTTACCTAGAGATGTATTTATGACCATTCACCAATTAATAACTTATGTTAAGGATACCTTAATCTCATTTAATTTTGACAACACTTCTATTTTTTTTCCTTACCTGCCCGCAATCGTGGGGACTATGCTACGATTGTGCCCTCCTTCTTTTTCATCGAATTCATCACTCATTGTGACATCATCAAGAATCTCACTCCGTCCCCGATTGATCATTATAAGCACTTTCATATGTTACTCTAGTTCCTCTTAGACTTTAAACTATGGGAACTATGATTAACAAATATCCAATAAGTCATAGATTGTTTCCTATATTATCTCCACACATATAATATTAGTAGTGTGCCCTAAGCCAATGGATATTTGTAATTCATGTATTAACATTATGACTTATTAATAATATATTATGAGGTATTCCTTTCATATATACATGTATTTCGTTTATGTAATGTGATTTATATTCCATGAATGGTTTTAGACTTATGTCATCAAGTATGTGACTTGATAGTAAAATCATAAGCGTTATAAGACTATTGTAGACTGTCCCTAGTCGATCATTATTGTTGGAACAATAATGAATTAAGGCTATAATGTGTTCTTGTTGATAATCACGTTTTACTGATCATGGATATGAGATATCAAATCAGAAACATAGATATATGTTAGAGAACATATATT
>JANZLD010000002.1:61816783-61830878 GCA_026413575.1 Erythroxylum carthagenense
GGGATATGTATGAATAAGAAGAATCTTATGAATTGAGATTTGAATGTGGATGAATTCCAATTGGAATTTTGTATTTGTTTTGAATGATGAAAAAAAATTTTGTATCAATTTGGAATTGCGTAGACCAAGTGTGTCCTGAGTTTCCAACGCTAGTTTTTCTAAAGTATACGTTTTCGTATGTCGGAGTTAAGAATATTTGTCCTTAAGTGTTTTGTTTTCTTTAATTCCGAGCCATTTTGATTCCTTTGGTTTCCGTCCACTTTTTGATTTCTGCCCACTTTCGTTTTTGTGATCCACTTTGTCCGCCTTTCGATTCTACTTTTTGATTTGTTTCCGTTGTATGTTTTAAGCAAGAGTATGAGTGTTATGGTTTGTTTGAACCGTTTTTGTTTTCTATGTTTCCGATTCCGCTTTTGGCTTGCCACACTTTGTTTTTCGAATTATGATTCCGAGGTTGGGTTCCGGAAACGGGACCCAACAATAATGATTAACTGGAACCTTTCCTCTCACATTGGTTTGTTCTCTTTAATCTTTACTCCTTGATTTACTATTTTTTCATAAGATTAATTTAATTTTTTAGAATTGAAGATACAAATCTTTTCTCATGTGTGTTTATCCAGGGTAATAAAGAAAACTCCATATTGTTATCTCTACCTGTTTACTCATACTCAATCTCTCCATATTTTATTGATGTTTTCTCTATATCTTTTTAATTCGTATAATTGTACTATGATGCTCTCTAGTTTTGAAAATAATAGGATTTTAGTAATAAGATTTGACTCCCCATTGCATCTATTAAGGGTAATCATGGTAAGGAGTTTGAAAAAGAAAAATTTGAGCCTTTTCTAAATATAATGGTAATTCTCACAACTTATCTTGTACTATGATCCTATAACAAAATACAATTTTGCACTCGAGCTTTGTGTCTACATTCTACGAAGAGAAAGAAATCTTAGACGATTTGCTAACAAATGCACCCCGAAGGAAACCCTGAAATCTATGATCCTCACTAAAGTTAGGGAGTTCATTTTGTTGAAAAATCTGAACCAAAAATGTAGCTCAAGCATAGTATCTTCGTTGCATATATAGTGAAGCAACTACTGTTATGTTTACTCATCTATTTTTTTTATCTCTAATACTTGCCTTGTAATGCAAGGTTGTGAAGGGTACCCACCTACATACTCTATCTATTTTGTAATATTTTCTATATTTATTATTTAATTCCATTTCCATTTAAAAAAACAAAATATATTCATTAAGATGAAATTTTAGACATTAAAAAAGATGTCTAGGATCGTATGTAATGAGTATAGCCTCCTAAAGTATTTTTAGGAAAAATTTGGAGCAACTGTATATCATGTATTCAATAAAATCTATATAAGACCAACTGTAGTTAAAACCACTTATGAACTTTGGCATAGGAAGAAGCCAAACATTAGTTATGTCAATGATTTTTGTTAAAAGTGCCAACACTAAGGATAACTTAGGAAAGTTTGATTACAAAGAGGATGAAGATATTTTTCTTAGTTTTTATTTAATTGGAAATACATATAAAGTGTTTAACAGGAAAATTTTTGTAATTAAAGATCTATACATATTATTGTTTATTAATCTAACCATTGTTCTCCTCAGGAAATTCTCAAAGATGCTGATGTATTTCACCAAGATGCCTTACATAAGCCAATCAAATGAATTGTTTAACTAAGTTAGGAGATAATAAGAATGAGGAACGTTTAAAAGATTAGAAATTCAAGTAGATTTATCCTCTAAACCAAAATATATGTGACATCTAATAAGGGATAATTACTAAATTACATCTTAAAAACATTATCATCTATCTTTTTTTTAATTGAATATAAGACCATGGAAGAAGCTCTTAGTAATGAAAATTGAGTTCTTATTATAAATAAGTAATTGAACCAAGTTGAGAAAAGTAAAGTATGGAATTCAACACCTAGGATAAAAAACAATAAAATTAAAAATAATAAGAAGTATTTTCATATTCCTCTCATTAATGATGAGTTCTATTCAAATCCCTTTTTTATCACGTCTCTCTCAAACCGATGATTTTGTTGTTGATGACATGATGAATTTATTACAACAGAGACAACAACCTTAAACTGACTTTCAGGTGAGGATGAGGCATTAACTCACAATGTTATAGCTTCATTGTGTGTACGAATTCACATTAAGGAGCTTCGCTTTAATGATGATAAAACTAATCATGAGGCAACTTCAGTAAATAGATCTTTATGACCTTTATATAACTCCTCATTAACTTTAATAGCTAATCTAGTAGCATTATAGTGGATCAAAAATATATGCACTTATAGTTGATCTTCATCCAAAGGGATGTTAATATTTTACGAGGAATCCCAAAACATTGAATTAAGGATTTGATTGAGCTCATTCAATCTTGATTACCACCTAGTTATTATTTGTTTTGAAGCTCCCATGTGACTTGTTATGTTAACAAATTGGAGGAGACAGTTAATATGGATATTAAATTATGTTTTATGTTTTTGGAATGTATATGTTTAGGGAAGTGCTAGAGAAATTTGAATGTAGTTAAGATGTGATCTAGTAATTACTTATATCATGTATTCTTTTTAGAATTTTGGATCATATGATTACTCATATTTTTTATTATATATCATATTTATTATTCTTCAATTGATTTTACTATAATCTATTTGATCACTTGTATTTCTTATTTTATTTATTAATTATCAAACTTTTCTTAATTCTTGCTTAAATAAAATTATTGATAATATAAATGGTATTTTATAAAATTAGTTATTCATTGATTAGGTAGGAAACTCAAATTAAATCCTCATATAAGGTATCCTCATTACTAAAAGTAAAGGGATGATATATGGGAGCTCCTTCCCTAACATAACTACTACACAAATATGAGTATAATTAGTGCTTTTAATTTGCTATTTAATCGCCATATAGATTAGAGAGCCAATAAAACTAACCAAATGGCTTAGACTATTGATTAACTAATATTCAAGGGAATATTATGTAAATTAATCCACAGTGGAACTTATTTATGTTTAATTGATTCAAATTTCATACCAAGTTACCATTATTAGAGATGAAAATGTCTTCCGTTAAAGCATTATGGTTCATCCTCTAGAACTTTTTTAGTAGAACCTCTTATAGGAAAATTGAACAAGAACAAGTTAAATGCAATCAATGAGAACAAAATGTCCTCAAATAGTGCAAAGCCCAATTTCATAAGAGAGGGAACGTTACTCTTTTACCTATAAAAGTAGTAGGAGGAAAGCTTGGTAGGAGAAGGCTCGCTTACTACCTATTTATAGCTAAGTTTAGTCCTCCCTCCTTGGTTTAGGCTTAAGTTGGTATGTTTGGCTATAACAAGTGAAGCTTAGTAGAGAGAGAGAGAAGGAGTAGCTTCTAAAATTGTTTTAGTGGAGAAGTTTGACAAGTTTTGGGGAATGGATCTTTTTATAAGGAACCAATGACCAACTGAGCAATGGATTGGGAAAAGTTGGAAGGCATAACACGAGTACTTTAGCCAACAAGATTTGGAAATTTAGTTTGGATGAGGTTGGGAGAGTGGTTAGGGAGGGGCTGTATAGGTGAGAACTTGCTAAATATAGTTAAAAAGTGAGAGATGTCAAAAGAAATTTGAAAACTTGTTACCAGAAATGATAATTTCCCAAACACGAGAAAGATGGACACGTGTAAGCAGCATGTGGAGGATAAAGAAAGAACCAACTCTTTATAGAACTCATAATACAATGGTAGTTAATGTAACTAAATTAAATTTTTATAAAATGCTTTTGTTAATTATATTATGTTGCCATAAATTTAAATTACGTTCAATTCTTAATGCAATATTGGTTTCATAAAATTAATTAAAACTATAATTTATTACTAGTATCATATTTAAAATAATTAGTTAATTAATTGTAAATATAAGAGACTGAAATTTAAATTAATAATATCATAAAGTAATATATTTTATTATAATAAATTAACTTTTATGCAATATTATCTACCCTTTTATGAAAAAAAAATAGTTTGTTGCATTTTCCTTTAGTTTATAAATGGAAGTTCTATTTTTATAAAAATATTTAAGAAATATCATCAATTTCTAACTTATTATTTTAATTAATAATCATATTTTAACTTTTAAAAGAACCTATCATATAACGGTAATTAATGTAACTAAATTAATTTTGTATAAAACTTATTACTCCGCCTCATATTAAATTTAAAAAAAAAAGAAACCAAAGCTCTAAAAATAAAATTTTAATTGAAAAAAATATTGATTATGAAATATAAAAACATAGTAACTTTGAAAATTAGTCAACTATTAATATTTGTTGATCCTTGAGTGACCTACAAAAGAGGCAATTATATGTGCATGAACTTGCACTTTTTCAAAACATACTACTTGAATTGTTTGTTTAATATATGGTTATAGCGAATTCATATAAGACAATTACAAATCAATCACATGTAAAATGAAAAAGAATAAAGAAAGAGAATATAATCAATGATTTATAGTGATTCAGTCAAACCACATTTGGTTTATATCCACTCTTCAAACTTCACTTAGGAATGTACTATCATCTTCTTTCAATAGGTAAAGAGGAACCCTTTATGTAATATTTTCTTTTCCATGAGAAAAATAAAATTCTAATAATTATCTTGCTTTGCCATAATTGAAGAGGAATCCTTTTTAAATCTTATTCAAGGTCAAGAGAAATACTTATAATATGTATCCAAGAAATTATCCTCAATTGCTACACAAATAAGGTATCCTCATTACTAAAAGTAAAGGGATGATATATGGGAGCTCCTTCCCTAGGATAACTGTGAGATCCCACATCAGTTGGAGAGGAGAACGAAGTATGCCTTATAAAGGTATCTCTCTCCCTAAGACGCATTTTTCTGAAAGGGGAAGAGCAAAATCGTGAGGGGTTTAGTCCGAGGGGTAACTCAAAGAGAACAATATCTGTGGGCAGGTGATCTGAGCTGTTACAATAACTACTACACAAATATGAGTATAATCAGCACTTTTAATATGATATTTAGTCGTCCATATAGATTAAAGAGCCAATATAACTAAAAAAATGGCTTAGACTATTGATTAACCAATATTCAAAGGAACATTATGTAAATTAATCCAAAGTAGAACTTATTTATGTGTAATTGATTCAAATTTCATACCAAGTTGCCATTATTAGAGATGAAAACGTCTTCCATTAAAGTGTCATGGTTCATCCTCTAGAACCTTTTTAGTAGAACCTCTTTTTAGTAGAACCTCTTATAGGAAACTTAAACAAGAACAAGTTAAATGCAATCGATAAGAACAAAATGTCCTCAAATAGTGCAAAGCCTAATTTCATAAGAGAGGGAAGGTTACTCTTTTACCTATAAAAAACTCCACAATAATTGCATCTCATTTAGTGGCACCCTTATTCAACACTTCTATAAGAGAACCCACAATTAGAGAGCCTATAAAAGTAGTAGGTGGAAAGCTTGGTAGGAGAAGGCTTGCTTATTACCTATTTATAGCTAAGTTTAGTCCTCCCTCCTTGGTTTAGGCTCAAGTTGGTATGTTTAGCTATTATAGGTGAAGCTTAGTAAAAAGAGAGAGAAGGAGTAACTTCTAGAATTGTTTTTGTGGAGGAGCTTGACAAGTTTTAGGGAATGGATCTTTTTATAAGGAACCAATAACTAACTGAGCAATAGATAGGGAAAAGTTAGAAGGCATAACACGAGTGCTTTAGCCAACAAGATTTGAAAAGTTAGTTTGGATGAGATTGGGAGAGTAGTTGGGGAGGGGCAGCATAGGTGAGACTTTGCTAAATATAGTTAAAAAGTGAGAGATGTCAAAAGAAATTTGAAAAATTGTTACCAAAAATGATAATTTCCCAAACAGTAGAAAGATGGACACGTGTAAGTGACATGTGGAGGATAAAGAAAGAACCAACTCTTAATAGAACTCATAATACAATGGTAGTTAATATAACTAAAGTAAATTTTTATAAAACGCTTTTGTTAATTATGTTACGTTGCCATAAATTTAAAGTATACATTGCCATAAATTTAAAGTATGTTCAATTCTTAATGCAATATTGGTTTCATAAAATTAGTTAAAACTATAATTTATTACTAGTATCATATTTGAAATAATTGGTTAATTAATTATAAATATAAGAGATTGAAATTTAAATTAATACTATCATAAAGTAATATATTTTATTATAATAAATTAACTTTTATGCAATATTATCTACCCTTTTATGAAAAAAAAATAGTTTGTTGCATTTTCCTTTAGTTTATAAATGGAAGTTCTATTTTTATAAAAATATTTAAGAAATATCATCAATTTCTAACTTATTATTTAATAATCATATTTTAACTTTTAAAAGAATCCATCATACAATGGTAATTAATCTAACTAAATTAATTTTTTATAGAATTTATTACTCCACTCATATTAAATTTTAAAAGAAGTAACCAAGGCTCTAAAAATAAAAATTTACTTGAACAAAAAAATACTGATTAGGAAATATAAAAACATAGTATATTTGTAAATTAGTCAACTATTAATATTTGTTGGTCCTTGAGAGATCTACAAAAGAGGCAATTATATGTGCATGAACTTGAACTTTTTCAAAAACATACTACTTCAATTGTTCGATTAATATATGGTTATAGCGATTTCACAAATTAATCACATCTAAAATGAAAAATAAAAAAGAAAAAGAGTCTAATCAATGATTTATAGTGATTCAGTCAAACACCTTTAGTTTATATCCACTCTCTAAACTTCACTTAGGAATGTACTATCATCTTCTCTCAATAAGTAAAGAGGAACCCTTTATGTAATATTTTCTTTGCCACGAGCAAAATAAAATTCTAATAATTATCTTGCTTTGCCATAATTGAAGACGAATTCTTTATAAATCTTATTCAAGTTCAAGAGAAACACTTGTAATATATATCCAAGAAATTATCCTCAATTGCTATATAAGAAAAAGTATATACAACTTAAAACCTCTTTTTTATCGCACCCATGAACTAAGACTTAGTATAGTTTACGCAATGTATACGTAAACTTAAATACTTTCAATAGCCCCTTAAAGCTCCTAACAACTCTTTAACGTGTCAAAGGTTCTTCTCACAACTTAATTATAGCCTATTTATACCTAAAACCACTTTATATAGTTGTTAGATATACAAACTAGTTATTACAATGACGATTTAAGAATGTTTAATTAACCAAAGTCTCAATTTGATTAAATAAAGGTCCAACTAAAATACTATAACTTTTTTAAAAAAACAACAAAATACTTATACTTTGTCATTAAGTCAACTAATATAATTTACTTGGTTAACTAACGTCTCCTTTGGTTAGCATATTGAGTAAATGAAGGCCCAACGAGACCCTAGAATTAAAAAAATAATATATTTTATAACTTCCTACAATTAAATAGAAAAGTACATGATGTACCAGATTCGGTTAATTGATGTCTCCTTCGGTTGATAAAAAAGTTAATTGATATCCCTATTTGATTATGATATAAATGTAAAACAAAGTACTTGCAATTTACCTTTTATATACCTCACCTTTTAAAAATAGAATATCATTTTTTTTCATGTTCTTCAAAGTGTGAAGCCTGATCCTTTGATAAAACTTGACTCAAACACACTCAAACAAATTTAGAAGTTCCACTAAAATTAATTCAAGATATTTTCTTTTAAACTCAAAAATAAACTTTCTCTTAAGTATAAAAGATTTATTTATCAAGCATATAATATGCAATGCTTATCCAATATTGAGTCCTTAGAAGAATGAGATGACCAACAAAACAACAAGAAATTTATATTATATATGAAATAGTTTTGATCTTCTTTGCTTTTAGTCACTTTACTTATATTATCATGAAACTCTCTTAAATTGCACTTATGCTTCACTTTGCTTCTTTTACTCTTTAATGCTTAACTTGCCTTTATTTTCTTTTTTGATCAGCTTGTTCTTCTAATAAACTTGATTATTTTACATATTGCATGATTATTTAACAAAAGGTTAATCACAAAAAAAAATTCAAATTTTGTTCAATTTTCAATTATAACCTAAACTTTAAAAAGTGATAATAAAATGTTCAAACTTTCAATTTTTTCAATTCTAGTCTAAACTTCAAAAAATTGCAATAAAATACTCAAACTTTCAATTTGTTTCAATTCTAGCTCGACGTTTGTGTCAACATTAAGTTATTAATGAAACGGCATCAATGTTAAAAATGAAATTCCTAAATCAGTTTACGCAACTTCAACCCTTTGTTATCTGTTTGTTCTCTCAATACCCTCAGCCTTTTATTTTTTGTTTATTCTTCTGATGCGTTAAACTACTCTCGTATTACAGCGTACTGTACCAATAAACTCTTTGTTTTCAGTTCATTTTCCTGATGCCCTCAGCGTGAAAGTGTCGAGGTTGCGTAATCTGAAAATCGAATGGTAAGGATGTCGAGAAAACAAACTGAATTCAAAGTGTGAGATCGTCGAAACTGCATAATCTAATTTAGGTAATTTTTAAACAACGAAGTCATTTTAATTATGTGATTAAACAAAATTTATAAAAACATGTGGTAAGTCTCGTAAGCAAATTTAATAGAAATACTAACGCCGGGCTAGAATTGAAAAATATTAAAAGTTTGAGTATTTTATTGCCACTTTTTGAAGTTTGGACTATAATTGAAAAATAATGAAAATTTGAACATTTTATTGTCACTTTTTAAAGTTTGGGCTAGAATTGATAAGCTAAAAGTTTGAGCATTTTATTGCCATTTTTTAAAATTTGGGTTATAATTGAAAAATATTAAAAAATTGAGCATTTTATTGCCACTTTTAAAGTTTGGGCTAGAATTATTCAAATTAAAAATTTGACCATTTTATTGTCACTTTTTGAAGTTCAGGCTATAACTGAAAAATTGAGCAAAGTTTAAAATTTTTTATAATTAACCATTTAACAAATTGCACAACGGAATATCACTAAAAATAAAATTTAGTAATAACATATTTTTATCATCAAAATCATAAACTAAGATATCTTTTAATTCAACAATATTAAATTTTGAATTTTCAAACTAAAAATTTGTTAACAATGCATTGTTTTGAATAATATTTACAATGAGTGGTGTAAAATTGAATGTAAAATTGGAGGTAAAAGCACAAAAGTAGACGTGAAAGATGAAAATATTATTAGTAAAACTAAAATGTGGTCATTAAACGTGTAAACCTAAATTTTGATTTATTATAAATCCGGAATTAAAAATAAAGAAATCCCTTTATAAAAGATTGTAGAATAATTGAGTTCTCTTTAAGTACATTTGTCTTTGTTTTAGAAGCGCGGAAATTTAAGTATATTTATATTACCTTTTTCTTTATATGGATACTGATAAGTAGCTTCATTAATTACTTTTGTTACTATGTTGGATAAACATAATGGGGTTAATGGTGGATATAATGAGAATAAATATGACCATTTTTCATCTTAGTTGTATAAAGTTTAGTTTAAACTTGTCTATAAGATGGATTGCATCATATTTAATTAAATTTTAATTAAAAATTTTCTATAATATTTAAGTTTATTATTAATTTGGAGGGTACTTGAGCTTAATGTTTAAATTCCATTGAAAAAAATTTTAATTTAAGTTCAGAACACTAACCCACATTTCTAAAATTTAATTATTATATTAAATATAAATAATTTATTGAATTAATGATTTCATAAAAAAATAAATTATTTTTACTAATAAAACTTATTATTATTATATATTTTACAAAATAATAATCCTAATTTATAATTAAATTAAATTAGATATATAATTATAGTAGTTCATAATTTTAAGAAGATGGACGGAAGCCCAATTTCTCCTTTTGGAAGCCCATACACTACTACAGAGCTATTTGGGCATGGTCGAAACGGTAGGTGTTTCGCTTATCCAACCCAGATAAACAATGGTAGGATTCAGGCTTCTCCCATCTAAGGACGAAGTTTGGGTCAACAAAGTTTTCTTTAGAAATAATAAATCTACAGGATTTTATCTCGCAGTATTCATTCGTCTAGAACACAAAATAAACAAGAAAAAACAGTATTTCTGTAATCGATCTAGATCCATATCGAACCCTGTTAAATTTTATATAGTTGAGCCTAAATAAACTGAGTATACAGGCTTAAATAAGGTTCCATCCTAAAACTAATTGGTATTAGGAGGAGTAACTCATTAAGTTTATATGCATACTCAAGGTCATATATTCTTTCAATATGGGACAAAGTCCCACAATATTTCAACACGCCCCCCTCACCTGTGGGCTAATTTACGGCCCAACACGTGCCA
Organism: Erythroxylum carthagenense; assembly: GCA_026413575.1. Taxonomy (NCBI): domain Eukaryota; kingdom Viridiplantae; phylum Streptophyta; class Magnoliopsida; order Malpighiales; family Erythroxylaceae; genus Erythroxylum; species Erythroxylum carthagenense. Next base: position 61,827,172 of record JANZLD010000002.1, read on the forward strand.
CAATTTATCGTGACGAGGTGGTGACGAGTAATTCAAGAGCAACCCACTCTGATACCATGTTAAATTTTATATAATTGGGCCTAAATAAACTGAGTACATACAAGCTCAAATGAGGTTCCATCCTAAAACCAATTGATATTAAAAGGAGTAACTCATTAAGTTTATATGTATACTCAAGGCCATATATTCTTTCGATATAGGACAAAATCTCACTTATATTTCAACAAACCCAACCTATTCAGAGTGATAAATTACTAAAAAAATAAAAGTCATATCTATTTCATATTCGTTATAATCCCTTAATCACCTCATAAACCAACCTCATCCTTAAGTTCCCTTGAGAACTTATGATAAGAACCCTGACAAAGAAATAAGGGTTAGTAAGTTGTCAGAACCTTGACAGTAAGTAATCCTACTGACGTTGAAGATAGATTTACTTGGATAAACCTGACGTCAAACAAGGATTAGACCTTGCTGTGCACTGACATCATATGCAGTGACTTGGCAATAGTTTAATCCAACATTTGGATTATACCTAATAAACTTGACATCATAGTACAGATTAGAATAATATAAAATCTCTATCGTATTCGAACTGCTATACAGGCTGGTGGGAAACATTGATCAGGGAAGCCATGAGTATGGTGTTTTTTTAAGCATTGTAGAGGATGATGATGATGCAATGGAAAGGCGTAGAGTGACGGTATTATTTTCATTATAATTGGAAATTATCTTTTAGGTGACACTGTAACTTATCTATAATACATCGATTCGAGTCAGTTGGATCCTAATTTCATTGACTTCAACAATGGTATGTGGTATTTTGATCATGACACATCGAGAACTAATTGAGAGGGCTCCGTTTACTCATCAAGTAGTCATCAAAAGCCGAAAGTTTAAATTCGTTGGCCTCTTCTTCTTTTTGTTTCTGTAAAGAGGTGCAGAAACTTGATTTCATATAATTCCACTGATTAAACACCTGTACCTGTATAATTAAGTCCGAATCGTATTCGTTCAGTCCATTTTGCCAAGATTGTCAACAGAACGGCCATTCTTTCCATCCAATTACAGGCAGTCATGATCGTTATACTCAAATCTGATAGTGAAAGGCATGCTGATTTCTTTTCTTGATGGTGCTAGCTAGTGGGAGACGTGGCTTTGTAGTTAGTGAAACATAACTTCCATCTAGAATTACTAACTTAATTATCAGTTGAATAGACCCAGACTGACATATCCTTTTTCTTCCATTTCAAGTTTCTCCCTCTTGTTTCTGCCGCTTTGGTGTAATATAAGTTGTAAGCCAGTATACTACGTTTGGGTAAGAAAATAAATTGGATACTACGTTTGGGTGCAGAGCAAAAGCCATAGCATTGGTCCACGCATACAGTATTGTGACATAGCTGAGAAATGTAACGTAAGCATACCCCATATTAACGAATAGATAATAAATGAGAACAAGCGATGCACGGACGAACATTGTTTCCTGTTCCTTTTCCTTCCAAACGCAAATTGTTGGAAAGGACTAATACACGTGATATGGTTGAAATGCATCATCTCTTAATGTCTATAACATTAAAAAGTGCGAGGACTTCATTAGAATTTAAGCCTGTTATTATGCTATTGAGCTGTTAGGCTCCAAAACGTTTCCTCTCAAACATTTGTTCGTGTACTGCAGTTCTTCTTTTTCTTTCTTTTTTTACCAAACTGAATACGGCTTGTCGTTGAAATATTATCTACCACAAAGAAAGTTAATTTTATTGACGTCCCACGGCATGAAATGAAGCATGCATCGTTAAGGTTACACATTAGCCTGTTGCCTACTCTTACAAACACCCGGGTACGGTCAATTTGTATTAGCATGTCTTGCTTCTTCAAGCGTAACAAAGCTATCATTGGTAAGAGTTGGGCACGAATGTCGTCGCCTCCTCAATTGGGTGTGAGCACAGTTTTTCTTCAGCTCATCTTTAAGCGGAACCAACAAATAAATCGAAAGAATACAAAGTGAAACAGAACCCCAAGACATAAACTCACTTTCGAGTTTATCTATTCAAAGCATCGAAGCCCTTTTTCTTTGGACGGTCGATAGGGAAAGCGAAACCTGTCTTTGCCAAAAAGGTCGGCTCTTAGTCAAAAATTATACGAAAACAAAACAAGGTCTTTATACGCTGGATAATAGTCACAGCATTTCTTGACACGTCAAGCTCCTAAATCCTTATAATCAAAACAATTGTCAATGCACCTGTCTTGCATGTATTCGTCTAAACAATTGGGTAGGGTTCTTTTTCCTTTTCTTTAGTTTTGGTTTCTATTTTTGTACACAAGTACTTTTGACGTATATGTGATGTATAGCTTAGCTATGCAAGGCTTGCTGTGCCTGACCTGGTGAGTCGGTAACCTGATTGAAGTCCAACTGCTTGGGGATTGTTAATTTGCGAGTAGAGCATTTATGAATTACATCTATGCGAGTAGCCATTTATTGACATTATGATGTTTACGTGCTTGACCTAATTTGGGGTCTTTACATCTTGCTCTTGTCTTGAAAGACAATCTCTAATTTTTAAAACTACCGTAGACGACACATAATCTTTAACAGTACGCCATTTTCCATGAATAAGACGCTAAAAAATTGAAATCAGTGGCAACGTCTTTGCTAAAGATGGGAGTTTTAATCTCTTTGGTATTTGTTGCAATTCTTCAAATTGGACTTGGAACTTGCAATTATGGAGCCAAGGAAAAAGTTGAGCTTAGAAGAAGAAAATAGATTGAAAATTAAGTTTGGTGCTTTGACAAACCACACAAAAGTTTTATTCACCTCAGGACACAGAGAACCTTTTCACCTACACTTTTCCTTTTCCTCTGCTAACATGTTATATGAACGCGGAACACTCAACTTGGGGCAAGCTTTGTAGAGTACAAATCGCACATTTGGATTTATAAACAAAAAACAAAAAAAAAAAAAGTTGACCAACGAAAGTTGAGAAAAAATGTGGGGAGCAACTCATTTGAGACACGGAAGTTTATGACGAACGATGGGCGTCAGGAAAAAGAACACCTGTATATGTGATCTCGCCTCCCTTTTTTGTTTCTTCGTGATTCATGAGGTCGCCTTTGAGTTTGATCCTGAGATGCAAATCATCACTTGTAACGTTTATACCAAAAAGACACGTTCAGTTAAACACTAATCCTCCACAAATTATGAAAACGTGCCGAATTTGGCAACCGACATCTAAATGTTCCATGGATTCTTCTTCTCAGCGTCGTTTTGTTGCATAGCGAGATGGCAATTTCAGGGCTTAATCGATTGCGTGCCAAATGGACAAGCCAAAACAGTGAAAAACAAAGATTAAAAGAAAAAGAATTAAGCATAAGATAAGAATTAACCAAAGAATTAGAATTTCCTGAAGTTCATACGCATATGAAAAGCATAAGATAAGTGTATGTTAATAATTGAGTGGTAATAACAAATATGTTGACGTATCCAACCCTTAATGTATGTAGAAGAGTCAGGAAGACATACATAATCAAACTCGATCAAAATGTAGTAACATGATATTTACACCAATATCATTTAGTGTTTACTTAGGGGATGTTTGTTTCTGTTTTTATTTTTGGTTTTCTGTTTTTGTTTTTAAATTCGGTAAAAAATCTTGTTTGTTTGAGTTTTTAGTTTTTGTTTTTGGTTTTGGTTTCTTCCGGTTTTCAAAAAT
>JANZLD010000002.1:61890459-61902577 GCA_026413575.1 Erythroxylum carthagenense
GCCATGCGAGTGTTTAGTGATCGTTTCGATCGTAGCACTTCCGAACTGTGGGTTATGCGTCGGAACGACCCACGGGCATCCCGGAGTGTACCCTACGGTGAGGGGGCGCTACAATAGAGGCAGACTTCAACTAATACAGACAATATTGAGCAATTAACCTCACAAACTATTGGATCAACCATATATCCCTTCCAAAGAGTTTTCTAAATGAAATAGATAGAAAACTAAGGGAATTATTATGGAATGGATCTAACCAAGGCAGAAGCAAGGCAAAGATTAATTAGAGCAAAATATGCAAACCTAAAGACCAAAGGGTTGGAAACATATTAAGCAAGAATGATTAAGAGAGTCAATGTAGCAAAAAAAATTATACTGGTTGTATAGCAAAAAGGAGGATATATGGGTGAAAATGTATTCATCAAAAGAAACAGTATTTGGATACTAAATCGTAGGTAAGATATGTCAGGGATCTTAAGGGAGAGTTTAGGGACAAGAAATTGGATGCAAAACATGGTTTTTCACAAGATTGGGAATGGGGAAAGCATACTTTTTTGGTATGATAATTGGCATTACAAAGGACCCATATACAACGTTGAAGAGATACAACAACTGAAGTTGATGATGAATCTTGAAACTAAAGTTAGCAAGCTAATCAGTAATATCCAGTGGATATGGCCCTACCATAACAATAGAACTGCTAAGATCATATTGGCTAATATATCAAGCTACCAAGAAAGTGAACAAGACAAAATTTAGTGGATAATTGACAAATCAAGGAAAAGTAGTAAAAGAACTTGCAAAATTATTCTACAGAAGGAACCAAACACAAGGGTAAGGTGGACAAACCTTGTTTGGGACAAGCATATCATTTATGCACACTCTTTCATCCTTTGACTGGAAATTAATAGAAGACTACTCACAAAAGATATGATCAAGTTTCCCATCAATTCTTTGAACAGTAAACTATGCAAAGCTAATTTGGAAACTTTGGATCATATCATAACCAGATGCAGGAATATAATGAGAATTTAGAGAGAACTGCAAGCTATTCTAAACATTGACATATCAGTAGATTCTTGGAATGAGTTTATCACTTAGTTAGTGAACTTTAAAGTGGAGAACCAAGCTAACTATAAAGCACTAAAGATTAACTAGGCTTCAATGGTGTATCACATATGGAAAGAAAGGAACTGTAAAATTTTCAAACAAGAAAGTAGAAGCACAAAGTTGTTATATCAGGAAATTATACTCCAATTCAAATTATCCTTAATAACAAGAGGAATTGTAGCTAATCTCTCTACCAACATTAAAAAAGAGATGGTTATTCGATTAAACTATCTTGGCCAATTTGCTTGCTAGGAATCATAGCTTGTAACCTAGATTTTTTGTACATTTTATGTTCTATATTTCTTTATTTAATAAAGTCAATTATATTTAGAAAAAAGTATCACATGCTTTAAAAATGTCAGTCAAAATTAATGATAAAATTTAGCAGAAGAATTGATTTTAAACTTTTCATAAACAATAAGAAATTTAAAGTACATCAAATTTTGATTATTATTTTTATCCACACTTTAAATACAAGTGTCATAATCTCTTTCTATGAATATAATATTTGAAAAGTGTATTGATAAACTTGTACAATGACATATACTTACACACAAGCATTTATTGTTAAATACATTTTAAGGTTCACTAGTTTATTTAAATTATTGATTATTAATCTTTAACTACTTCAATGATTTATTTTTTTATTAAATTTCAAAGAAAGTAGTTCTATTGGATATGTATAGTTCCAAAATAATATTAGCTTCGTGAGAGTAATGTCCCAAAAACAACTTTCAAAATGCTGTACCAATTAGGCTACCTCTTCCGCCCATTTTTTATTCCAAAAAGTGAAAGGAGAGATGAAAGCATTAAATTAATGAAAGAGTGAAAGGAGAGTAATTTTTCTTAATTCTCAAAAATGAACACAACTCTTACCTTCGGCAATAGTTGCTCGAGATACTCTTTCATTGCTAAAAAGTTAACAATTTGCTTAATGCATGACAAAGCATAATGAATTTAATTCTTTTATTTTATTTTTATTTTACTGATATCCAATCTTATTGTCATATTGAATATCATAATAATAGTTGCCATTCTAAGAATGCTTGGATCTGATTGAAATTCCATTATGCAATGAAATGGGCCTTGACCTTAACAACCGTTCAAAATAGGCAAATTCTCACCTATACATAGAATTGTGAGTGAAGACATGTAAAAGGACTAATTAAGTTAAGAGAACTTATATTATCTCGTAAATAGTTCTACAGAAATTTGAGGTCGATTTATACAATCTTGGGAGCTTGACCCTTGCCCATCTCAAGGCTTCCATTGGCGTAGTCTTCAACTTCAACAAACCTCGACCAGTACCAATGTGATTTCCACACTCTTCCCATTTCTTCAATTGGGATACCCTTTGTCTCAGGCAAGAAGTAGTAGACAAAGATGGTCATGACCACAACAAAGAAGGCAAAGAAGAGGAACAGTCCAAACTTCAAGTGGCAAAGCATATTCAGGAATACTTGAGCAACTGCAAAAGTGAAGATCATATTGACAGAGACGTTGATACTCTGCGCTGCTGACCGAATTTCTAGTGGGAATATTTCACTGGGGACCAACCAGCCGAGAGGACCCCATGACCACGCGAATCCTGCGACGTAAATGCAGATGAAAAGCACCACAACAATGGCATACCACTTGGGCAACTCCCCAGGATTCCCATCTATCCCAAATTTAGCACCAATGCAAGCTGCCACTACAACCTGCAATTATTGCATTTATAAACAATTCATCAGAATATTTTTGCTGGCAATTAGCAATAATTTTCACACCCAAAACCAAAATTTGTATCACAAGTCTGTAAAATTACCTGACATATCAGCATTTGAGTGCCACCCTCGAGGAAAAGAGACCTTCTTCCCCACTTATCAACACCATAGATTGAGACCAAGGTGCAAACAACATTAACAATGCCAGTGATCACAGCAGACATGAGTGAGGCATCGCTCCCAAAACCGATTGTTTTGAATAAAACTGGGGCATAAAACATAATAACATTGATGCCTGTGAGTTGTTGAAAAAATGGAATCAGCACAGCCATGGTCAAGTGAGGCCTGTACTTCCTCTGCAATAGATTCCTCCACGGGTGTTCCACTTTCTTTGATTCTTCGCTAGCCTTTACAAGGTCATCGAACTCTTCATCAACATCATGCACACCTCGTACCTTCCTCAACCTCTCTCTTGCCTCTTCACGCTGCCCACGTTCGATCATAGAATTTGGCGTGTCAGAGAGGAGCAATGATCCAACCGTTATGATAAGGGCAGGGACCATAGCACCACCCAAACTCAACCTCCAGCCCCATCTAATCTTGGCAAAGAAATAGTTCAGCACGTTGGCTACAAGGATTCCAACTGTTATTGATAACTGGAACCCAATGTTAAGAGCACCCCTATATCTGTATGGAGCCATTTCGGAGAGATAAAGCGGCACGGACTGCAATTTCAAACAAATAAGATAACTTTAACAAATACAATCACAAAAATGATGCAATTAAAAAGATGATTAAAATATTTGATCAGTACAAACACATAATTTAATAAGTTTTTCTATTGGCAACTTGTATTAAAAGCACTAGGCATCGATACAGAAAACTATTGTGGAGAAAGGTCTTACTTGTAACTTTTTCTGTTAACAAGTTGTATGAAAAGCACTAAGCATCGCAACACTAAACTATTGTGGAAAATGGTTGCGATTAGACGTCATGAAAGCTAAGTTTGACTTAGTAACAATGGGTTAAGAGAAGAGAAGACCCTTGGATAGTCATATTTAATAAAATATTGGTATACTTCTCTTTTCCCAGCTTTTCTTTGAAACCAAAAAGAGCTGGAAACTCTACTTCAAACGCTCAAAACAGAATCAAGGATCAGCTTAAGAACATCTGGATCAGAAACAACTTTGTAACCAGAACATATCTTTGTCACCTTCTAAGCGGCAACTTAAAATAGCTGTTCTCTTCTTGAATCAAAAGAAATATAAGTACTCTTGATACCAGACCAGATCTGGATAAAGTGATTAAGCGGAATAAGAAAGGCCACATTTTTCAAAATAGGAATAGCACATATACAGTGCATCTTTTGTTCTTTGCGGACAAAAAGAATCACCAGACATTGTGGCAGACAGATCTCTAGATCCGAACAAAATTCCAACACAGAAGGCAAGAAGGCAACAGAATCGAGAAATTAAGCAACAGAATATCTAACCTGATTAGCGAAACCAATACCAAAACCGAGCAAAATTCTGCCAAGGATTAGCATCCAGACAGCTTTGGCAAGGCCATTGATGATGGCACCAGAAAAGAAGAGAACTCCTCCAAAGAGCATGGACAGCTTCCTTCCAAACTTGCGCGTAACGGTAGAAGCTACAAGCGAAGACATCAGAGCCGCCAAATACAAAGAAGACGTGAAAAGAGTCAGCGTCTCACTATCATATGTACAGTATTGATTGGTCGATGAGTGCTCTTTTTGCTTCCTGTATACGGATGGGAAGAACTTCTTCAGAAATGAAGGCATGGTCGTAACCCCACCTACCAGCAGGACAACAGCATTAATTCCATCGTGTAATAATATTATCTCGGAAAGAGAAATGACTAAACAAACAAACACAAGCAGGCCGTTTCAAAAAGCTTCCATTACATTCTTCTAACCAAATTATAACATCATAAATCATCTGAAAAAGCCTTACCGGAAATCCCAATATCATAGCCAAAGATCAGACCACCCATTGCAGCAACGATACATGTTACCAACACAAATGGGGTGAGGTTTCCAGGGTACTCCTTCCCAGTACCTTGGCCAATTCCTCCTACTGCAGGCATCTTCAAGGAACTCTGACTAGAACTAAGTAGAACTCAGACAAAAGAGAACTAAAGAGGCTGAGACACAAATCCAATATAAAATGCAACTTAAACTTAGACAAGGAGACCTGAAAAGTTGCTAATGTAAAAGACTGGAAAAGAGAGAGATAGAGGCTGTGTATATATAGACATATACGCCCAGTCTGAATGTGAAATGTCGAGCTGTCAAATTAACAAATAAGGAAATTCATATTATTTTCCTTTTCAATGAAATGTTTACTTATTTGAAGATAATACAGAAGTATCTTCCTTAGATGTTACTCCTTTACAGCTATCAACCGTTGGATTGGATGATCCATTGTTGTGATGGTGGGAACGATGTAAGCAAATTCAATTTAATTTATTTGGAAAAAAAATTCGCTTTTAATTTTGGAATTTGGAAAGTAATTATGGTCAGAATTTACATGTCAGATTACAGTCATCCGGCAAACTCTCCTATTTTGCCTCATCCAATCTAATTAACCTTATCGGCTATGGATAATGTCGTGTGGGTACTTGGAGCATACTCAACGACATGCAACCACTTTACAGTGAGGTTTGTGCCATGTGACACCAAGTTATTACACTCAAGATCTTCTCTTCAATATTATCTTGTTTTATTTTATCTCATAAAATTTTAGTCATTTATTTTGCGAGATTTATATGGAATATACGTGGGATCTACATAAAACTCACATAAATAAATGACTGAAATTTATTAAACATAATAAGACAAGATAATATTGAACAAAAGATCTGGACTCAAATTACTGACACTTTTTTCTTTGACAAGTAGTCATATTATCTGAATGATTCACGAATGGGAATTTAAGTGATTAAGCAGATGATTGGAAAATGTGTAACATTTGTTATTTGATCTTCTGTTTTAAAAATGAAAAACGTTTCATTCCTATCCGCAAAAACTATGCTCCAAGTCAGGGAAGAACGCTCTCAATCATGGGAAACATGAAATTATTCTTAAGAAATCAAGTCATTGTATTTAATGTCACCCATTCATTACAAGGGAACAAACAAGGAAACACTTTATGAAATAAACTTATAACCACGCCCATAAGTTGCTTGGCTGAGGGAGCGTTGCCCTAGGGTACGAAAACGGTCGATAAGAAATTAAAGGAAAAAAGGAGTTTTATTTATTTTAGAAAATATTTTCATTATTTTAATTTTTTATAAATTTTTATATTTTATAAGTAAATGTTGGATTTTGAAATTTGAACCTCCTCTTTGGAGACTAATCAATACCCAGCTGTATGTTTAGACAATCAAAACCAAAAAACTAAAATTAATAACAAACATAAATGTCAACCTTGTCGTTTCTTGCCAAAGTCATTGAGATATCTGAAGCAAAAAAATCAACGAGTGTTCGATAACGAGAAAATTATAATTCTTGTCATTTACAATGACAATCGCAATTGGGAGTAGCAAACTATTATTGAATGGTGAAGGTTGGTGTATTCAGTAAGTTATACTGATGTATCAAAAGTTCTCTCTTCTAGTCGGCTTTCAGATAAGAGGTCAGAATTATTAATGTAAACAAAGAAAGAAAGAAATGTGAAAGTGAAGTTGTGACCGTCCAAAACCATCCAAGTCATGGAGTCCAACTCCATTCTATCTTTGGCCAACCGGAACCCATGATAAAGAACCACGGATGGACAGCGTGTGGTACAATTTGGATACAAAGGGTCATACATCCCATTCCCACTTGCGCATTAGGCAGGGGAGTAGCCAAGTTTCTATTCTGAAACAGGTTTATAATATTGCATAAGAATACCTACGTGAAGTCATGGTTTGGCATTCAACAACGGTTGGCTTGACTAAGCGCCACATGATCGATCGCCTTTTCTCCGCTGTTACACACAAAAGTGTGAAAACAAAATGCAAGAAAGGAATAAGAGAGGGAGCTCATGGCTTGACCTGAGGCTCAGTCAATGCAAAGAGACAGAAACCTCCCATGTGGGATCGGAGGCTGCTGATCTCACCCATCATTTCTAAGCCCTCTGTGTGGCCTTAGAAGAGTTGGAGTGGGGTCCTCACATGATACTGCTGTGTTTAGACTTATGCAGTTGAAAAAGAAGTTTTTGATTGAATTTAGTGTCTCACTTGGATAAATTTTACGTAACGCTGCCGCGGTCCCTATGTCAGACAATGGCATGCTTTTCGGTTTTTACTTGGTACCGTCACACCCACGTATCCATAAACATTCTCTGTATGTATGTCTCTGTTCTTTTACTTACACCCAACAAAAGGTTAACTTGTGTACATTTTAAATTTTCAATTGATACATCTCTCCAAACTGGCCAAAAAGATGCTTATCGCTGAATAGCCAAGTTGGTATTGTGGTTGAATTGGTTTATGCTCAACTTTCTATAAAGGTTTGGAACTTGTTAAGCTCTTATGTTTCACGACATGCACTTTTCTATTGACCCGCTGTTTCTTTATTTAATTTTTTTTAAGATCCTCTTTTAATTGTAAAGGGCATATAATTGTATTCATTTTGTAAATCGTATTATAGTTCTTCTTTAGATGAAACTAACTGCATGTGCAATAAATATGTTTGACTTGAAATCAAGTTAGAGGCGTCGATCACAGGATTTCGAGGAGCAACCTGACACGATCTTAAGATGCGAGGCGGCGGTGATATATAGCGGCGCCGGTAAATGAAGCGGTGGGTATGAATGTGATCGTAATTAAATGTATTCATGTGTAACACCTGAAATTTATGGATAAGATCAACTGCCCATGGAAGGGTCTTTAAACGGTGACTTGATCTTACTTTACCCCAAAAGTCTCCAACTCTTAAATTCTTACCGCTTTAATGTTCTATTGGTGGTCCTCGAAGCATTCCCATTTATTGGATAGAAAGTTGGAGATGGTCTCTTGACTCTATACCATACACTCCATACGAATAAAGCAAATTCAGTCTCATTTCTACTTAATGTAGTATACCTAGATAATGGTGCAGCAACGTAAGCTTATGTTTCTATTTCTTACTTCTTCTTATTCAAATAAGTGTCGTTTTAGAGAGATACACACTTACTAAGAAAGTTAGTAAAATGTTTGATATATTCTTATTAATTATACGTTGAATTGCCTTAAAAATATAATCTGTATAATTAAGATGCGAGAAAAATTAAAGAGTAATTTTAGAAATAAAATTATAAATATGCATGAAAAATCGTAAACGACACTTATTTTAAATAATTAAAATCTCTTTAAAACGACACTTATCTTATATAAAAAGGTATTAAATACAAATTAGCTAAACATAAAATTACAACCCAACAGCTGGTTCGTCGATAAGGATTACAAATAGGATAAGATAAAAAGAGATGCATAAAAGTCAACCAATATGCGTGTACGTTAGCTAAGAGTTGACTTGACTCTCAGTTTGTTCCCATTTTCCTTCGGCTTAAACCATGGCTAGAATCAGGAGGGCAGGCACGGACCGACAACTAAGCAAGTACCTGGCAATTTTGTATTTAGGGAGAATGCTTAATTAAATCATACCTTTTAATTTAAAGAAGAAGTTGACTCTTATAATGGTTTCAGCGTTTAGAGACAGACCACACTATCAACAATTAGGCATTTGAAGAGGAGTTGAATACTAGGTGAATTTTCCTTTTTGCCTCTCATATCATAAAATTGACTATATTTTTCTTGGGAAAGTAATTGGTGATTTTTTTCAATATTTTAGAAATTGAATATATTCATTCAATTTTGTAGTGAAAACTTTAAGCTAGTCAATTTTTCATTTTAGTTTTTAACTTTTTGTTCGATTTAGTTTAATAATATTTGTTATTAAAAATTGATCAATTTATTAATTAATTAGTTAGTATTCATAAACTAATTACTTTTATAAACTAAAATAAACCTATTAATTTTTATTTAATAATTTTATTTGTAATTAAACTTTAAAATTTTTTATAAATGAGTATAATTTTTTTCAATCATGTTTTAAATTGTTGATGCTATTTTACTTTCCTTCGTCACAATTTATTGATTCTTTTCAGTTTTATACAGTTGTTATCATGGCAAGCATTTTGTTGAAGAGTTGTCATATTGTAGGCCAATGAAAATATTAAAATAGAACACCACATCCACATCTCCTTTTGGTTTCATTGAAAGAAGCAAGGATGAAGGAAAGATTCTTACTTAAATCGATGAACACTTGGAAATTAAGTACACAGACACATAATTTATGCTAGCTTTTCTACTTAATCTATTTCCCAATTTGGATTCTTCTCTAAGGATTTAGAATGATTAGAGCCATCGTTAAGCGTACTAATTAATTAGTTATATCCGACTTGACAACAAAGTAACAATTTTTAATCCATTTTCAAATTGTTTTATCGTGACAGCTTTCATTACTATCATTCTAGAAAAGAAATCGATCATTAAAACAAAGTAATGATCTAGGTTGTTGTACCCTACTTGGATATATTTGAAATTTAGTTCCCATGTGAAAGAACATGCAAATGAGTGGCACTAATGTAATGTTTCCACCAAACTTGTTTAATCTAAATGATAGATCAGTACCCTTCTGTTACATGTTAAGCCATAACAATAAACAACAATTATATAACAAAAATGGGAATTATCTGATTTGGAAAATTATGAAACATAATTTTCTTGCATTGCTGGAAAGTAAATCGATTCTACCGTCTGCATTTTGGTGGCAACCATATTGTGGGTGAAGAGAAAGAATCAACTATAAAGGAAAAAACCAGTATTTTCAAAACGTGGGGTATTGAAACGCTCGACATTGACCTCTACATGCTACAAAACTATTCACCATCTCAATGAAGAGGAGGACCATGTAGTCATTAATACTGTTGCATGGACCACAAAACTTTCATCGATCCTGCTTATTGGGGATACTTAATGCCTTCAATTTGACCAATTCCTCCTTGTTCACTTGATCGAGGGAGTGAGTGATTACATGAGTCGTTAATCTGAGTTCATCCTTCCCAAGTCACCATTTTTCTTCTTTTTCTACTCCAAGTTGCTTTCGATGTTACTGATGCCAAGGTAAAGGCAAGAGGCAAGTTGCTAGCCGGACAAAATTGTCAAATCCTTATCATGTGGAAACTGTTAAACAAAGAGGGTAAATCTTAAAGTTCATGAATCCAGCAAAGGGAGAAAGAGACATTAATATGCTATATCCCAAGTAAAGAGAAACAAAATATATAGCTAAGTCCGAGGAAGAAAGTTGGACCGGCCAGGTATGACTTTTTCGAAATATGAACAAGCTGGCCCGGTTAATTAAATAAGGGGAATAGTAACAGCTCAGACACACAGGCTAGTGGTCCAATTAATAAGTTACATGTATAGCTGTACAGTAGAAAACATGATTACATAGAAAGCAGCCCCTCTGGAAACTTTTTTACATCAACTTTTTTTATGTTAAAATTTGAACTCAATTTCGATTCCTCAGCTTCACTTTTATCAGATTACCTGAGCTGCAACTTGAGTTCATTGGAAATGGTACTGGAACAAAGACGTGTTAACCAAAGACTTGAATGATAATACACAGACAAGGTTCTATCGTATTCACTCACCGAAGTTTCACATGACTTGCCATTGCTGGGTCCTCCGAAAAGGGATTCACTTAGAACCAACGAGCATTAATTATATTCGGGCATATCAGGTCCCTCCAAAGAGAAATTAATATTACGGGACTTTTTGGTTTGTATCAACATCAACGATCCTTTGATGGGCACTTTTTATTTAAGATTTCTATCACATTATAGGCACCAAGGTCTGAACTTTTTCTCGTTTCTTTTTTCCTTTATTCATGAGAAATTATTACGACACACACAACCCTGCACTGTTCTGGATATGTATGTGTAGTTGGCATAAAGTACCTGTATCGTATGTGAACCAGATAGATTTTGTTATATTGCTTATGATCCAAGTGTACTCGTCCAACCGTACTAGGTACGTTTGTAAGCTGGTAAGGTTATCTGCACTGTGTGGTCCTTATCTTACAGCGCTTCATTTTCTGCTAAAAGCTGTTCACGATGTGAAATTTCAATTATGGTTTCATACTTTTCTCCTTCGCAGTATTCACTCAATATTCTTAAAACCTAGAGACCTTATAGTTTCTAGTAAGCTTTAATATTTCAGGGACCAGTTTTGATGGGGTCAAGTTTGCTATGACAGTGGAATCCGGCGAGTGGACCAGTAATCTGCTTCCAATTATATGGTTGTTACAATGTCAGATATTCCTTTCAAGCGTTTACTCGGACATAAAAGAGTCAGTCAATGCTTCCAGCCTATGCAGAATGATTTTCTATTATAATTTTGGTAACCAAAAGAGTACAGAAAATATCTCAGAGTATCGTTCGCTGCTAAAAGGTTATTAACGAGTGTGTATACGAATCGGTTGGCAAATATAGTTGGATTGGGTAATGAAAGATTCTTTGTAAAAATTTGGAAAATATGGTGGTTTACAAGATACTTTTTCAAGATTTTCCACGATCTCTTTTTGTACCAAATATTCATTAATTGCTATCATGTATTCTATTTTTTTCCTAATGACAGTAATTAAAAACGTAATAATAACCAACCAAGTGACACTTTTCAAAACCTAAAGAATTAGCAAGTTGTAAGAAATACGATCTTGATGATTATATTGTGGGTCCAGCTCCAATTAGACATGTTTGCTTGATCAGTTCTATTAAATTAAGGCTCCAAAGAATTTACCATCTTCGTGAATCAAAAGAAACAAAATTAGAGCAAATTTGAGACACTACAAGAAATATGTAATTTACCGATATAAAAAATTGTCGATAAACGAAAGAAGAATTTAAAGATGGACAAGGTTGTCGTTAAGACGGTCGTAGGTAACTTTAATGACGGACATTTTATGTATATTTCTGTAAGTAAAATATACCGACAAATAAATTTAATTGACACTTTTCGACGGTAAACCGAAGTTAATATAATCGCAAAGTTTTCATATTTATTGACGGAATATATAATAATATCGCAAAACAAATCTAATTTACCAATGATGTTAGTGTTTTTGTCAGTAAATTAGATTACTTTTTTCCGACGATATTATATATTTCGTTGGCAATTAGAAGTTAGAAATTTTTTTTAAAAAATCCTGCATTAAATTTTACTTCATTATCTTATGATAAGTGCATAATTTGTATATA
>JANZLD010000002.1:61924345-61937788 GCA_026413575.1 Erythroxylum carthagenense
TTTATGTTGTTCAAAACTACCTTCACCTAATTCCTCGGGACTCTCACTAGAGGAGCCTACTCTTTTAATAAATTTATTAATTGCTCCTTTTGGGATCCTATCAACAGTGCTACTTGTTTTCTTTTTTTTTTCTTCATTTTTTCACTTCTAGACAAATACTTTTTAGGCAATATAATATAAACCAATTATAACACAGTTGGACTAGAAAAAGAACAAAAGCACCTATATAGAACTGGAAGAAGTATACAGGTACAACCAAACTCTAATAGCTTCATAATATATCACAAAGATATATAAATGGTATTATATATGTGATATAGGAAAAAAATAAATAGCAAAATTTAATATCTAATATTAAAATAAAAAACAGAGCAAATTTTAATGATAGAGACACTAATTTCTAAAAATACAAGAAATTAACATACTTAGGAAATAAGCTAATATAATGTTCACATTAATGACAAATTACAAATTAATTATAACATACTCAAATATTAAACTGGTTAAAATACATTAAAAATCAGAAACTTTACCTTTAAATTATACTCAGAACTTAGAAGACAGAATCGTGAAATTTTTTGCTATTAAATTTTGAGTTGGAGTACCTTAAATACATATATTGATGGAAATAAAGAAATTAGAAGGTAAAAATACACCTAAATACTTCAAAACTATTTATAAGCATCACAAGTTAACGTTGAATCTTGGAAGTTGCTTACATTTATTACTCTTTAAAACATTAACAACCTCCACAACGTTCTCTACATTTATTACTCTTCTGTAATAAATGTCTTATGTAATGACAAATAGCCCAACAAAGGAAGAAAAAGTTGGTAGAATAATGAAGAAAAAGAATCAATTTTGGGTGCGGCAATCGTGGCACATTTATTATAAGATGGGGCCCTTTTATGGTGGCCCTGGGCAGGTGCCCTGCCTACCCTTGCCCAGGACTGGCACTGCTTAAAAAGGAAGACATGAGAATAAAGTTTTTCTATAATGCAATTTTATTAAGGAGAAATATAAATTACGTTGAGGATGTAAAAGAGGGATTACATATAAGCTAAACAACCTTGAAAACTATTGCTAATAACTTCTTTAAGGGTTTTTTTAGGAATTGATAACCTATGATTTCTTTGCATAAATTAAAAGGATTTTATTCTTTATCTTATCAATCAGGATTAAGTGGAATCTTTAAACAAACCTTTCTCAAGTTTAAATGTCAAGGAATTTTATTTAGCCTAAATTTGAATAAGGCACCTAGACTTAGACTTGATGGTTTGAATACATGGTACTTTTACAAAACTTAGAGCTCAATAGGTTAAACATTCAAAAATGTTGTTCTTGATGGATAATGATTGGGGCTTAAAAAAATTCCTAAATCTCATCACAAAGGTGCTAAATCTCTCAAGCTGACATGACCATATATCAATATCATGTTATAATATGATCTATAAAATTATTTTACAAATGATGGCATTGCCACTTAATCTAATTTTCATAGAGTTGATTACCCCCTATCTAGGGGCATTCATCTATTGGAAGAATATTAGAGATAATATTTTATAACATAAAACTGTTCAAGTGTTATCATACGAGGAGTGAGAATAAAAGTTATGCTCCAAAGTTGACTTTCTTAAAGCTTTCGACAAAATAAAAGTATAACATATATTACTATACTACTAAGGGTTATATTACTAGATAAAATAAGAGCAACATTTATGCTCAAAGTTGACTTTCTCAAGGCTATATTACTAGATAAAATAAGAGTTGAAGCAGTGATTGACCATTTTTCTCCAACTATCATGTTTTCATGAGGTTATGGGATAAAGTTTAAGCCTTATGCAACCTTGTTTGTGATAAAAATGAATGGAACAACATTATAGAATGATGTCACAATCTAAAGGGCCTTAATAAAGTTTATTTAAATGCCTTTAGAAATGCATTCAATTGTTTTTTTTTTTAATGTTGTATAGAGGGAAAGAAATCAATGAATGTTTGGTAATTTCTAACTGAAAGTAAACCAATTATACTAGATCATACTCACTTAGATTAGAGAGATTTTAGTGACAAGAGGTTTGACCAATAAAATAAGTTAAATAATGGAGAATAATATGATATGAGTTTGTAGCCTTATAATTTGACTTAATGCTTTACAATTTGTTGGTTTGCAGTGTTTGCTAGCTTGTAATGTTCTTTCTCCACCCCCATTACTTTTTTAGTCTATACTTGAATTATTTTTCTTCTAAGTTTAATTCATTTCAACTTTCCAAAAAAAAAAAAGTTATCCTTAAACTTGTTAAATCTTTCAAACCAATATCAATTATAACAAGTCTTTTAATTAAGTGTTTGAATTTTAGTAAATAAATAAGATCTAGTGGCTTCGTTGATAGAAACCAAATTCATATCTTGGAATTAAGGTTTAATTAAAAGAAAATCATGATAATAAAAATGTTCTTTTATATGGTTTTGTTTAATTTATTAGCTAAGTTAGTATTTTAACTTTTTAAATTGTTAAAGAGGTATTGAATATAGTCTATTATGTTTGATTTTTTTCAATTGTGTTATCTTACTTAAATTTATTTACTTTAATAATATTATTTCTATAAAAATTTTGATCTACAATCTTTTTTTATGGTTATGCACCAATTGAATCTCCAAGTCAACTCCCCTAAATGTCAAGTTAATCCCTTTTAGGTTCTTTAATCATGTTACTAACACTTTAGATTTTGAAGAAACTGTGCGACAAGAATTTTAAGTAGAGATGGAGGGATCTCAAGCTTTCGAATGCATGAGAAAAATATAAGACATTAGAAAGGAGCTTAAAGCTCTCAATAACAGACATTTCTATGATACAGACTAAGTAGTCAAAGTGATACGACCCTTACTAGTAGCACTGATAAGATTTGATATTAATATGATAGGACTTAGGATTGTTTTATAAAAAAAGGTTAATCCATGAAAATAAACACCAAAACACATGAAAGAAGGAATGAATTGATGCAATCTAAAAAAGAGAGAGAAAGGACTGGGAGTGATAAGATCCTAGGGACCTAATTGCCATTAACAAGCAAGATAAGATTAAAGTTTTTAGAGAACTTTAGTAAGAGAAATCTAAAACATGGAAGAAAAATGCTCCAATGGATTGAATAACCAATGATAATAAAACATATATTACAAGCATCCTTAAGTCTCTTATAAGTAAAACATCTTTAAAACTATAGTTCTAAAAGTAAATAAAAAATCAAAACATCAAAATTATATCTAAATAATAAAATCTAATTTGTAAATAGTATGAGAATGAAATTTATCTTGGACCATAATTACTGTCGATTTTGTTATGAGAAAAAAATACATAAAACTAAACACGAGTTTGGTGCCAATTACATAATGAACTCTAGTGCTAGTTTTGTTTTGGAACTTCAATCAATAAAATTTCACATAAGATGGGCTTTAGTTATAAAAAAAACTTTAGCACTCTTTACATATTACTTCTTCAGTTTTCCAACGATAGTGCAAGATCGATGTTGGTTTCCTTGAAGTCTTATGCCAATTATGTTCTATAACTATGATTCTTTAATTTGCTCCTTCACTTGAATTGTCATGATATGTCTAACTTCATTCTTTAAATGTACAAAAGCCAAGCTCTTTATTTAAATATCAACTATTAAGCCGTCAAGAAAACTTTTATAAGATTCATCATTGGATTTAGGATGTGTAATAAAATGCAATAACTTAGAAAACCTATCCATCACTACAAAAACTGAATCCTGATTATTCGTAGACCTAGGTTAACCAAAAATAAAATATATTAAAAGATCTATCTATAGAAGGTAAAGGTGTATATAAGCCATAAGGTTGCACTTCTAATTTGGCCAGCTTATAAGTAACACACCTCTCATAAACCCTCTCTGACATCTTTTCTTATGTATTTCCAAAAGAAGTGCTCACTCAACACCTTTGAATTATTCTTAACTCCAGTGTCCCATTAAGCATCCTCATTAGACTCTCTTATAATCAACTCCCTAAAAAAACTATGAGATACACATAGTTGATTTTCTCTAAACATATACTCTTTATACTTACAGAACTTTTCAAAGGATAAAGTTTCACTTGTTTTAAAATAAGTCCCTAGTATGCTTAAATCCTTCAACTTAGTATGAATAGTACTCAACAAAGCATATCTCCTAGATAATTCATCATCAACCAAAATTTTTTTTTTGTTTCTTCCTTTTGTATAATTAATAATGACCTAGAAATCCGAATACATGAAATACCAATACCTAAATATTTTGATTCTCATTAGACAATTTAAAGGTGAGAAAATTTTATACGAAAGCATCCCCATCAGTAGTTGAAGGATGGTTGCCCCAAAATATGTAACTAACAAAAGAAACAATAACAAATGAACCACTATTGTTCCTATAACAAAAATCATAAAGATTGTTCACTTCCACTTAGAAAATAATGATGAGAAAGTTTATGTTCACGAAGATGACTACTTCAAAATATTATCTAACAAAGTAAAGACTTAAGAAAATGAGATAATCCACATAAATATAAAATAACACCAAGAAAAGAAACTTGTAATTACGTATGGGATTCATTGCAACACTCTAAAAGCGATATTATAAATGTTGCATTTATGTATTATTACCAAATATTCTATAAAGTATTAAATTTTTGTTTGAATGCTTGATCCATTTGAAACAACAAACGGTCAAGTAAGGAAACCAGGTTACAGCGGTCCCGAGCCCTGACAAATGGCATTCAACCAACTTTCCAGGCATTACTATTTTGCGTAACCCACAATAGTTAGGACCTTATGTAAGGGAATGACGCACAAATCCGTCTTGTCTAGCTGATTTTAACACCGCAAACTGATATCGATTACAGCTCTGTCTATCAAATCCTAAACGCCTGAAAATTTTGATTGTAGGAAGCTGAATATGTGATGATCATGCCCTAAAGGGAGAAGAGTAGGATCGAGATGCTTAACCATTCATTGACAATCCTTGCCCAAAATAATATAGCTGTTGTCTCGTTATTAATGAAACTGGCATGACAATGGGACAACAGAAGGAGAAAGGACAAGCAGATACAGAAAGAAGCTCCATCCATCACAATCTCCATTGTCCAGTTAGTAGATGGACAAAAACTTGATGGATGTATTCACGGGTGTTTTATGCCTTTCCCATGTGCACCATCAGGAGTGCTTACATAAATGCTTCTATGATCTGTGTAGGCCTTTCAGTCTTTTTTGATAATTACTCTAATAACTTCAGTTCCATTCTCCTCTATTATTTTATATTTCCAAGTGAAAAGACAATTAACAATGCTTGGATAGCTCCAGTGGAATATATAACAGCTTTTTGCTCTAGTAGTTACAATTTAAACAGAAAGATGCTTTTGCATGCTCAAAAAACAAAGAGATATACTCAAATTTTCCTGATTATGGAACAAAGTGAAGAAAGCTTTGACACACTTGTGTAAAATATACAGTAAAAAGAGAAGCTAGTAGGGGAAAAGGCTACATTTAAGAATGCCAGATTCCATTCAGCAAGCTACGGAATCTGTTTGTTGATAGCTTTCTGACAAGCCTTTTAGCTTCTGAAACTTCAGCTTCTGCAAGTTTTTCTATGTTTTTGAGATACCCAGAACTGACTATCTTTCTTCTTCCACTATTGGAACTTGTTAATGACATCAGTATAGATATTAAGAACCTTTTGTTACCTGAATTCGTTCCTTCCTGGTCAAACAATTGAAGAAGAGATCCAATGTGTTGATCATCTTGCACGAATTTTTTCCTGTTTTTAGGCATCAAAACCATACTAGAGAGTGCCTCAGCAGCCATTTCTCTAACTTCATTTGATTTTGCATCAAGAAATCTAACAAACTCAGCCATGAAACCAACTTCTCCCATTGCTTTCTTTGCTTCCTCTGATGTGCCAGATAGCCTAGAAGCCACCTTTAACGCCATTTCTTGAAGAGAAACATCTCCATTTCGAAGATAGAAAAGCAGTTGATCCATGAAGCCGTAGTTCATCAATATACCAACACAACTTGTAGAAGGGAAACATATATTCTCGATTGCCCTTAATGCTATCTCTCTAGATTTAGAAGTGGATGGATTTCTAGGATTCAACAGTTGTACTAATGCACTGATTCCACCTTCTCTAATGACTAATCGCCTCACGGATTCATCTCCACACGCAATAATTTGAAGTAATTCAATTGAACTTATCTGAACAGACTCATCTTTCGATTTTGCAAGCTTGACAAGTGTGGATATTGTACCTTCCTCTATCATAAATCTCTTGATTTCTTCAACAACAACAAGATTCCTCAGCACCCCACAAGCAGGACCAACAAGTTCTCCTCGAGAATCACTAGAATTACATATTCTTAGGAGAGTTGTGACACCACCATGAGCTGAAACTGACCAAGCATTATCAGAATTCTCAGTCAACTTCTTCAAACCCTTAGCAGCACCTTCCTTACCCAGTTCAGTGCCACTCTCCAAAATACGAATCAAAGGGCCTACAACCCCAGCTCCAATCAAAACAGACTTACAAGAATCAAACCCAGAAATTACTGCCACTACCTTGGCAGCCTGTTCCTGGATTTCCTTTTCCACATAATCAAGAAGAGTAACCAACAAATTTACAATTTCACCAACTTCAGCAACTACTTTGACATAATTCTCGTCAGAAGTTACAATCTCAACCAAATTAACCAAAGCTTGTCGCTTCATTTCAGAGTCGCCAATCTTCATTCTCGTTAATATATCCCTAATGTAAAATCTCATATCATCTTTGCAAGCATTGGCTCCAGGCTTAGACACAACAATAGCAAATCCGTGAGTCAAAATACCTGCAGTACATATCCCAGATAAATTCTTCACAAGTCGGTCAATTTTTGCAGCCATAACATCCAAGTCACTCTGCATCCACAGCTTGCCATTGTACGAAAGATCCACGCATCTTCGAGCGAGATCAGAACAGTCGTTGGAAGAGACTATTATGGCAGATGTCAAGCCAGAGAGTATTGGATTTTGGCAGGAATTGCAGTTTTCTATGGCAATTAGGCCAGAGTTTAGCTCCTCCAACTTGCTTCTGATCAGTTTCCATTTTACTGGAAAAACTTTAATTCCATAAGAGTATGATATCAAAGAAGAAATGGCCTCAATAGCTTGCGTCAGATTGGATTTTGATGAAGTTTCTGTCAAGCTCTGGTCTTGCTCTGGAATTGCTCGTCCCATTCTGTGTGCCGACTGATATTGAAACAAACCATGCAGTATATAGCAACAAGAAACGAATCTAAAGCTCTGATATTTTCTATAGAGAGAAATAAAGAAGGTGACTAGCTACATAATATTTCTAACAGCTTTGCTGCTTATCTTTCTCACTTCTGGTATGAAGCTTAAATTGAATTAAATGTTTCTACGAGATTACACAAATGGCCTCAAGACGCCGTGCTCTTCTTCGTCATTCTACAGGGCAGAGATAGTTATTAGAGCCTTTTAGAAGTCGGAACTTGGAAGCATGCCGAGAAATGGGGACAGTTGAGGGGCAAGTGGGCTTCGTTAAGACAAGAGAAGGCTGTCTGTTGTGATAACTCTACTGTTTAATGAAATATCTTTTGACTTTTTCTTAAAACATGTCGTTTCAACCTTAAAAACAGGTTAGGCATTAAAATATAACCTTCTTTTTTTTATCTTAAGGTGTTTATATCTCATTTTAAGTATTTTATTTGTGTATTTATGGTTATAATTATTGATTTGGACGCCCATTTCCATTAGCTGGAAAGAAGAAAGAGAGTAGCTTCAGTCACCTGAGAAAGGAGATGGTTATACATGAGTTAAGACCAAGGTCCCACCCCACCATGTGAAGCCCTTTTTTCTTAAAGGTAAAATGAACTAAGTGAATAAGACTGCAACAAGTTCTGTACAAGCCATGCTCACTCATGAGCTTAGAAGTTAGATACAACAGCTAGGTAAGCTGAACGCAAAGCTACATTTAGGAAGGCCAATACAGACAATTGTTACACGAAGCTTGCCTTATAAGCTCATTTCAAAATTCCTATGCACATTCCAGCTTCTAGATGTGGCAAATCTCCTTAGAATAATTTGTCACTACTAAATTCTATTTTATAGGCTCATTATTTCCCATGATTCAATTATATCCCTGCTTCAAGTGATTGGATATCATTGACTATGAGTCGTTCCATTATTCAATTGAAAAAGACTTGAGTATGTGATTGCTAGGTCTCTTCTTGTCTTGAAATATTCTTTGGTTCCTTTCATTCTAATTAAAATAAATGATGCTTTCAAATGCTAATTTGTAAACTAAGATCTCCTTTGTTCACGGCTTAGCTATTTTATAATATCAATTCATTCATCACTTATAACCACCAATTTGTAAAGCTTCATAACCATGTTCCATATGAAAGAAGTGAAAGTGCATTGGAAGAACAAGTGGTTCAGCGTTTCATGTTGTTGTTTGCACAACTTGCAGTATTGTAGGATATTGTTTCACTTGGGCTATAGTTAAAAAACAATAGCTCTTACGATAGATAGAGTATTGATTTTGATTAGTTTTTTACTTATTTAACCTTAGTATTCTTTAGTAAAGTAGTTCCTCAAGTTTGAAATCTCGTTCATTCAATGTAATCTAAAAATCATACCAAAATCAAGAGTTGCTACCATTGCCTATTTTGCACCTTAATTTATTATATAGATGCTCCCTTGGGTTTAGTGATTGACTATTTTTGAGTATGTTAATATTGAAATAACCGTAAATATATGGTATAGCTGTAGCTAGTACTAGTAAGTACGAGAACAATGAGTACTAGTAATTACCGTTATCCTCTTATCTAGTCAATAGAATTGTGATTTTTAATTTAAAAGAAAATAAAACTAAACAAGTAAAATAAATGGGCAACAAGATTGAATCAGAGAATTAAGGAAGCACTTAGTTAACTATCTATATTAGAAAAATAGTATCTAGGTTTCGAATCCTCCTAAAATCTTTAATAGACTGATATTTTATTATGCAATTGTTTTATTAATTTATTGAACCGTGAAGATTCCTATGGTATGTTAATAGTTAACCTTGAGTCTAATAACAACTAATCCTAAGATTTTTCAACTGAATTATTCAAGTTAAAGTTTATAAGATTGCTTATTGATTTATGAATCCCTCTATTAGCTTTCACCCTAATCCGGAAGATTTACGTCATCATATCTCTAAGGTTGTAATCAACTCCTTCGAATTATGGTAGATCTATTAAAACAAGGATTTCTCAATCTCTATGTTAAGAAATCAAGTTATTATCTAATATTTTGGATCTATTAAATAAAACACATAATTAGATCACAATGTATCAATCGAACCAATTGCATTAATAAAAAATAAAAAACACATTTAAGTATCAACGTAGGGTTCATCTAACCTAGACACTAAAGGAATTTAGTTACACATGATTGAAGACTAAATCAAACAACAACAGAAAGAAAAACGAATAGAAAATAAAGTGTTCATAATTCTAAATCTTCCTATTTATCTCCTATCAAATATTCTTGTAAGTAGAGGTTTGATCTTGTATTCTCTTGGATCTTTTGATAGTTTCTTTGTGTTTTCCACTAATTTAGATCAAAATTGCCCCTTGAGTAGACTCTGAAAGTCTCTATATGTCTGTTTTCCCTAAGTACCTCTAAATATGTCCTTTTATAGTAAATTTTAGGGTTCAAGGGAGATGCACGAGTTGCTGCATGGCCGTGCATCAAACCTTATATAACTCAAATTACCCAAAATTTGCAAGTTTTCACGGTCTGAGAGAAGTGCACGAGTTGTTGCACACCCGTGCATGCCTTCTGTGCTTCAAATCTTTGTTTTATGTCGCATTTCCATCCAAATTCTTCTTTTTAAGTTCACGAAGGCAATTATAATTTATAAACACACTTGAAACAAATTAAGTACCAAATAGAAAATAAAATTATAAAATATCAAGAAAATATACATCAAATTTGGGGTATAGATATGGTTAATTATGCATCTATCAAATATTTCCAGACTTAAGCTTTTGCTTGTCCTCAAGTAAACCGTAATCAAAATTATAAATCTTACAACATTAATCCTTCATTAATTTTGATCAGTCCGATCATCCTATAAATCATCATATCCTACATAATCAAATGAACATACAATTAGAGTCAAGTCATCTTAAAATTAACTTTCTAAGTATTAATAATAATCCTATCAATTATCGCATTGAAAATTTGAAATCAAACGTATAAATCTTTATACCTTTACTAAGATTTCACTTAAAGCACTTAAGTATTTGGGTTGAAAAGCATCAAAACTCTTAGTCAATGTATAATAGAACTCTTACCATAAGCTTGCAATAATATCACATCTCCACCACTTATGTATAAACTAGAAACAAAAATCAAAAGGTCATTATAAAGTTGTAACGAGGCTTAGGTATGGTATGGTTGGGATATCAAAAAGGGTTAATTTAAAGGAAATTTACTAAAAGAAAATTACAAGATTTGTTTACAAAATACGTCCTTTTAGTATAACTCCATTGGTACTATACACTTATTCACAAAATTTTTTTAATACTCGTATAATAACTTTTTTCACAATAATTGAGTATTCAATACCACAATTAAAGAAATAATGGACCTTTCAAAAAATTCAAGTCTTTACAAGTACATAATGTAAATAACCTTTAAGGTTCACAACGATAAAATGGCTCCAAAGAAAAATAAGATAAGGGTTAATATATGGGTATAATCAATGAAAAAGGCTAAAACTTAACTTGGTTATTCCTAAAAGATAATTTTATGGGTGTGGTAATTATAAAAAAAAAATGCTAAAGTAAGTTGTTAAATCTAAGTGCTTTCATCATATCAATGCTTCTAATTTAACAAATATGGTCTCAATATACATAATACAAACAAATTCTAGAATTATCCTACTATACATGATAACAGGCATGAAAGAAAAAGAGCTTAAAATTTTAGAAATTTTGTTCTTAAGCTCACGAAAAAGATGGGCATTATATGTGTAAAAAATATGCAATATCATTCAACTTAAATAATTCAATGATTATTAAAAATATGACTTATAATAGCAATTTTATTCTAATTCTCATTCTTTTGCATACTAATTCAAATCAATATTCAATAATGAAATATAGTATTGATTGACAAATTTTAACTAATCCAGAATATCAATTAATAGAATTTTATAATTAAGATTATAATAAGCTTAAAAATTATAAAATTTCATTTAACTCATCCCCACTCTTAAAGTTGTATGTTATCCCTAATGTATACAATACAAGCATATTTTTAGTATTTTCCTAATTGTGACAATTTTCTGATTTCAAATCCATCCAATGTTAAATTACATCCTTGTAGAATATGAGAACAAGGATAAAATAAAAGAAAATAAAATAACTAAAACTAAAATAACTAAGAAACATAAAAATAAAATATATCCTAATTCATGGGTTGCCTCTCATGTAGTGCTTCTTTAATGTCATTAGCTCGATGTAACTTGCATGTTACCCTCATCCTGGGTCTATGATTAGTGACTCATTTATATCGGTTTCTTCACATAGGGGTTTTGTAGCCTGTAGATATCTGTTGCAAGATAATAGAAATGACATAATTTATTAAATTAATAAATCCAATTACAGACATTAATGCCCTTTTTAATAACAAACTATTAATAAAAGAGAGAACAACAAAACTCAATGAATCATTGGTTCACTCGAATAGTTTTTCTTCAAGAAAATAAGAACCCTCCATACTTAAGGTCACTACTAACGCTTCATTAGTAGTTTCGTTATTTGGTTCCTCCCCACATTTTCCCTCAACTACCTTTGTCCACTCTTCTTCTTCTTTCTTCTGGACAAAGGTTTCTAGCTTATCATCTTCAATTACCTCCTGCCACTTCTCTACTTCCTTTTTTTTTGACAGAGATTTCTTCTTCTTCAAAAAGCTCTTCTTGGAATGTCACTCCATTCATGAAACCAACTTTTTTCTTGTCTTCACTCTCAAATTTGTTTCGATTAGCTTTCATTTTAGTAAGGATTCCATTAATTTATCCATAATACTTGCTTCCTCTTCCTCTTCCTCTTCTTCTTCTACTTCGTCTTCTTCTGGAAACTCATTTCCAATCCTAAGTAGGATTGCCATTCTATATTCCTCAGGATTTGTTTTAGTAACAGTGGGAAAACTCCCTTGCATTTCATCAGATATTATCTCTGCCAGCTGGTTGATTCGATTCACTAACTTTTTGCATACAAGCCTTTATTTCCTAACACCTCTTGATTGATTCTTGAATAAACTTGGTCATCATATCTTCCAAAATTGGCTCGTTAACTAGAGGTGTTTGATGCTGTAAATATTTAATTGGAGCTTAATCATTCCATCTAAATGTGTAAGAGTGACTCCATTCTGAATTGTAATTATTCTCATATAGTGCACCTTGGGGTTGAGTGTATGTGTTTTGTCGTGTTTTGTTGCTCCCACATATAAATCAGTATTCGATATTTATAATTGTAGTAAGTACCCTCATAAATATCGCAACACCGTATAGACTTCGGTTAAGCCTCTGAAACCATGTGAGAACACCTCTCTCTCCCACACGGTGATGTTACAAATTACGAAGACATATTTTATTTTCCATAAAAATAATTTCCACTCCATCAATCCATTGTGAGTTGTAGCTATGATTTTAAATCTTACTATCCAAAAAAAGGTCACAACTTAAAGTAAAACTAGAGAAGTTCAAATGAAAATTAAATGAATAAGCCAAGAATACAACAAGATTCCATCAAAATAAAATAAAATAAATACAAAAAATAATGACTAGAGTACTAACATTTAGGTTTTCCTAATATCAAAGTTGTCGATAATAGCGTCAAAAACTTGATTGACTATTTTTTAATGTTTCAATATTAAAATAACCATAAGTACACAGTGTAACTATTAACTAGTACCGGCAAGTATGGGTTAATCCTATAAGGACTATGAGTACTAGTAATTACCATTATCCTATTATCTAATTTGCATATTTGGCTTTGATTTTTAATTTAAAGGAAAATAAAACTAAGAAAGTAAAATAAATGGGAAGCATGATTGAATCAGAGAATTAAGGAAGCACATAGTAAACTATTGATATTAGAAAATTAGTATCTAGGTTTCAAATCCCCCTAAAATCCTTAACATATTAGTCTTTTATTATGCAATTGTTTTATTGATTTATTGGACAATGGAGATTCCTATAGTATGCTATTAGTTGACAATGAGTCTAATAACAACTAATCCTAAAGTTTTCAACCGAATTAGTTAGGTTAAAGTTTATAAGATTACTTTACTAATTTGTGAATCCCTTTGTTAGGTTTGACCATAATCTAGAAGATTTATAT
>JANZLD010000002.1:61951998-61981250 GCA_026413575.1 Erythroxylum carthagenense
CTATTGTGTGATTATTTGTACATTATCTGTGTTTGCATGAGTTGGGTGAACCATCGATGATGGTTTCTCGCTGAGTTTACAAACTCACCCAACATTGCAATATTTTTGCAGGACAGCGATAGTAGATTTCCTAGCTCCAGAGTGTTAGTGTCTTCTTTGCCTTGTGGATCATTGCGGCAAGAGAAGTTATGGCGCAGAGGTGGGTCAGCTGGGATCTTCTTTTTGGTATGGCCTAGATAGGATGTATTTAGTTCTTTTGAGCAGTGTTTTTGGACAGAAATATGTATTTATGAATTTGAGAAATGAAATGAAATGAAAAATTTGGTTTCAATTTTTGGTGATTATTTATTTGATGCCATGTGGATTTTAGTTGGTTTGCTCGATAATGCACCTTTATCGTGGGTTACGTGTCGGAGCGACCTGCGGGCGTCCCGATGTGTACTCTATGGTAAGGGAGTGCTACAAGATGACTATGATGAAACTTCATCCTCTTATACATGAAGCCCTTTAGTTGAATAGTTAAAGCTAGCATTAACCTTTTCTAATAGGAATTGAGAGAAATGTTTATCACATTTTAATCCGTCTTTAGCTTCACTGCAGTTTTTTATTATATATTTTTAAACAAAAAACTCATTAGTAATTAATAATGATGTGGTTATATTTTTAATACATAATATAATATTAGTAATAAGTATTAAAAATCAATTGATCAATTTCAGTATAAATAAATAAGTAAAAAAAATTAAAAATTTTAGTTGTCAGCTAATTTTTATTTATTAAAATTGAATTTATTATCTACAGTTAAATATTTGGTTATATAGTCAATAAATAACTATTGTTAAAAGTTTGAAAAATAGGTACTTTAAGATATTACAAATTTAAACTATATTTATTAAAAAGTTATTATATTATAAAATATGTTTTAAAATAATTTTATTTTAAATCTTAAAATTTTAATTCAATATAAAATTAAACTTATGAAATCATATTGATTGTAATTTTATTGTAATTAATATTAAATAATTATAGTACTCATTTAGGTCATAATAAAAAAAATTATATGAAAAACAAAAACAATAGATCGAGATCGATTTTTATTGTTTAATAAGTTATGAAAATAGGAAGAACCAAAATTAAAATTAAAATAGAAACTCAATCATTAAACACACTTTTTTTGCTAAATGTAAAAATAAAAAGAAAAATAAAAAACAAAATATCCCCTCACCTAAAAGGACAAATAGTATTTGCATTGGTTTGTGGCCTATAACCAATAGTTTGATTGTATATTCGTAATATAATTGATTAAAAACATTCTTTATTTTATGCGTGTTTGTTTAATTAACTAACTTATAAGCAAAGTTCATGAATAAATATACTTTATAAATAGAATCATGATAAGATCATAATTACGTAATTCATATTGTTTTTATGTTTTAGCACTAAATTGTTCTTATTTGTTACTCTATTAAGGTTGGACACAAATAGACTATAAAGATTGACACACGTTATATCTTTACTTTGAAATAAGTAGATGATCGTAGCTTAAAATATAAAGATACTTAAATAAATGTGTGGGTTCTTATTAAAGAACAAATTCATTGAATTGACTCAACATAAGAATTTATTGTAAAACATTATTTATAAATTTATGAAAATGGTTATTGTAACACTTGTATAAGTAATCATTTAGCTTAATATATCTAAAATATCTCATGTAGGAATTGTTATATTTTGAAGCTACTTAAGATACATTCTAGTTTATTGGATATAATATAAACTAAGTGAAAGTAGTTAAATGATTAATATTCAATTTTTCTCAATTACTATTGATCTTAGAAATCTTTAACTAAGGTGGACTGAGATATTGAAAATAATTTTCAAATATCATTAAAAGAATCAATTACTAATGTTAGTGAGCTAATATGGTTGAATTAAAATAGAATAGACATTAATTGCATACTCATGTGTAATTGAAATATTATATGATAAAAGATTTGAATTATACAAAGAAATCATTTGTATATAAAGAATAGTCAATATCAGTTTGACATTCTTAATATTTGGGTACTCATGATACATTATTATAGGTCAATTTTGATATGTGGATGTCAATTGTTTAATTAGAGAATTAAATATAAGTTAAAAGAGTTTAATTTATCTATTCTTGGATTGAATATATCTATTATCAACATATTTTGAGCCTAATAATATGTTATAAAAATTTAATCAAGTTAGACTTCATTATAAAAATTGAAAAACTTTAGAATTGATATAACATATTTAATAAATAAAGACTAATATTTGATATTAAATTTTCTTTGAACCTAACTGATATTTAATTAGGATTAGTTATAATTATAATATAAATTTTATTGAAATTACAATTATAATTGCATAAGTCTTATTATAAGTAAGTATAGGCTCTTCAAAGACTAATATTTTTAATATATCTCTTTTTACATCGTTTATAGAATTCTCTTAATTTATTCATGCGAGTACCATTAAACAGCTAAAGCCATATGCTTAAATTAGTTTTCAATAATCTATTTAAGAAATTTGTTTTGCAAGGAAGTCGTTAAATAAAATTCTAAATTTTATGATAAAATATGATTTATAATTTATAATTTTTTATGAACTAATCATATTATAAATTAAAAGAAATTGCAATTTGAAAATTCATTTTAAAAAATTGTGTTTCTTACAAGGATTTCCCAATAGGTTGGGACTACACCAAAAAGCCTCGAGCAGAATATGATAACCAATTCTGCTAAAGAAACAAACAAAAAATTATATTAGACATGTGCAGAAACAACTTAAATAATCCTTAGCGGCAGCTGCTTTGTTATTGCACATGAAGGGAGGAAGATGACAAAACCAAAATATAGGTAAAGTAATCGACCCATGACATGAACAAAGTTGGATTAACAGTGTCCTCTTTCGCGACATAAGGTTCATTATTCTGCTTGTCATGGATCATTAATTTTATGTAATCTTCTCATAAAGAGTGTACTGATCTACTCCAAAGTTTTATGGTTGGAGTGGTTATGATTAACTATAATTAGACAGTCTAGTTGGAAGACACGTGTGCAAAAATCGGCTTTAAGTCCATTTATAAGAAAACGTTACCCCACGGAGCATTATCTTATCTGCACATGCCCTCATTCCACATCTGCAATTGTTAAAGGACACCAGTCGCAAAGTTATGCTTGCATATTTACCATTCTCAAAAGCAGTGGGGTCTTGGCATTAGTAAATTAGGACTTGACGTTCAGTCGCTTGACACATATCATAGACGGTTGTACGGATGGTTGGCAGATCATGGGATGGTCATGACTTCTGTTCAGCTTCTGTTCCTGGTTGATTAGGAGATGCTGGAACTCACTAGATTTAGGGTTGATGTGTAGTTAGCAAGCTAGCTAGCCAGATGAGGAAGAACACTAAAGGCATAATTTTCCTTCGGTTGGTTTTTAGCACTAGGAAGCATTAGGTACAAATGGCATTGAGATGGCAACGCAAGGAAGGAAGTGATAGCTTTTGGACAACTTTGAGTAGAGAATAAGGAAAGTCCAAGCGTAAGCATATTGCTACAAACTATACCATGCCTTGGCTTTGAAGAGAATGTCACATGCAGCAATTTTCATGATCGTTCACTCTATTGACAGTCAAAACATCATATAGTTTTCAAAAGAGAAGAATGCCTAATATGGATATAGGGATTTGGTGTCCTAATGACATACAATTTGATTACAGTTTTCTGATTAATAGATATTAAAATGTTAAATAATTTTAAAGTTTGATATAATTTTAACGTTAAGAAAAAAATAGAAGACAATTTTAAATTCTTTTTTTCCTTAAAAAGGTGTTAGCAAGTTAAATTAAATTAGAGCAAAAACTTGTTTTAAGATCTTCTAGTTTTGATGTGTAAGAAATTGCTATTGACATATCTAATTATTACACAATCATAATCTGGTCTTTAGACCCCCTTTGTTTGATTAAAATTTGTTTAATTGCCACAAGGAAGGTGAAGCAAAATTCAAAAGGTCTCTGATTTGTCAGCTACACTGGGTATTTGATAATTGTTGCCATTGGATTAACATGCCTGAGAAGTCACATGCCCAAGAAAACTTATACCCATGTGCTCAATCCTAAAATCATGGCGACTGAATCTATCCAACTACCTAAAGTTACAAGTTTGGCAAGCCCTCTGTTGTCACCATTAAATTAGCTCAACTTTCTTAACTTTAGCAAGCCCTCTTTTGTCACCATTAAGTAAGCTCAACTTTCTTTGTGTTGAATTGCACAAACAGGTACTATAAGACGTGTTGTACGAGCGGTAAAATCTGGAGACTTGGACCAGAACTGTATCAAGGTGACCGAAGAAATAAGAGCTCAACCTGGCCCTTTGAACCATCTTCACTGATGATTACGACAACCTTGAATGGTGTAGCTTGAGTTTGACGACTTTTCCAGAAACAATATGATGTGTCGTGAAGGTGTTGAACATGGACTTGCAGCCTTGCTGAAAGACCGATATGGTTGTGATTGGTTTCCTTTATGGAATGAGACATCTTAACAATGCTTTGCCTACACGTGCTCTTTAGTTGGAAGAGTGTTTTTCGAAACAGTAAATGAAATAATACATTGAGTAAAAGGGGTCCAAGCCTTTACCATTGCGTCGTGTTTAGTCCAAGGCTAGAAGCCTAACTATGAGTTTAAAAATGACCATACACCTGCACATTCTGTAAGATCAACTAGCCAACACCAAAAAGACACCGTAGGAGTCTCATTCGACACCCTATAATTGATGTTGTTTATTCAGCCTCTGTATGTTGATTGCCTCTTCAAACTTGCACAGTAGATGGCATATGGTCTTGAGGAATTGGGGGAAATCGCCAGAAGAAGTAAATAACTTTTTATGCAATGGCTCAATCTGCATAGCAGTTGGTGACTTTCTATGTGTTTGTTTGATTGGAGCCTTCGGAATCAAAAAGGGGCCACATCCTCTCCTAATTAAATTCAGAAAATACTTTTGTTTATTTTATTTTTTGCAAGATTATACTTATACCTCTTCTCTCTTTTTCTCTTCCTTTCCTTTAGTTTGTATTTATACAAAATTGACAGTTAAAAGAATTTTAAGAAAAATAAAAAACAAACTTTCTTTCATTATATTTATTAATTATGGTTAATTTTACTAAATAATATTTTTATTCATTTTTCAATATTTGTGCTTCATTTGTTCATTTCTCTTTTTCTTCTTCAGTAGTTTTAATTTGAAGTGAATTCTATGATAAGTAAAGAGGTATTATAAATGGTTTAAAACATTTTTTATCACCTATTTAATTTTTGTTTGTATCAAGGTATTGAATACCGTTCCGTACTGTGCTAGTCAGAAAATAAAACGGTATCATCATGTTTAATACCAGCTAGTACCGGGTGCTTTCACCAAGTACCATAATTTTAATAAAACTTGAAGACCTTTTTGCAAAAACTAAAAACAACGCGAACCCTCTCCGACGGTCTTCTTCGGATTTTCCTCCACCATTCGAACCCATCTCCATTGAGCCTCATCCAGACCTCTATAAGCCTTCATCCATCCTCCATGAGGACTACCGATGCACATACCACCATCACCTGCTCTCCTCTGTCGCCCACGCATACCATAATTGTCAGATCTAGGAATAATACCCAGATCTAAACCCGACCCGACTCGATTTGGAATAATATCAATTATGAATTTCCGTTTGGGTGTGTTTTCACTTTTATTGAATTTTTTTGGTTAATTGCATTTGGGTTGTGATTGTGAATGGGAAGTTGGAATTAAATTATGAAGCATTTGTGATTTATCGTTGGTTGGAGTTGAATAATGGATTGGATTTGGAGTTTAATTAAATGAAAGGAGTATAGTTTTGGTTCAATTGTGATTCGGTTGATTGATAATTGATGACTTGATTTATATTAAATCTTTTGGAATTCACGACATGCATTAAAAGATAGAAAGGCTTTCAATTCAGGTTTCAACTTAACTTTATGATGCATGATTTAAAAGTTAGAAAGGCTTTCAATTCAGGTTTCAACTGAACTTTATGATGCATGATTTAAAAGTTAGAAAGGCTTTCAATTCAGGTTTCAACTTAACTTTATGATGCATGATTTAAAAGTTAGAAAGACTTTCAAATTTCATCTTAACTTAAAACTAACAAACCGAGAATATAAATTGGAAAGAATTCAAATTTAAATAATTAATTGACATAATCTTACAATTATTAAAATGGTATTTGATATTGGGTAAATAATTAATTGACTATAATAATAATTCAGTTGTAGTCTTGTGGAAAAGCCAAATAGGAACTTTGTAATTGTAATTATTCTAAATCTTTAAATTGTCTTTAATTTTTATCCCAAAATTAGTCCATCTCCTTAAGGATTCAAGTCTCTTGCATATCAACCTTTATTTATCCTAAAATTAGCCCATCCCATAGTCTTTGCATATTCAAAATATAATTTTCTTATTATTACATTTTTATCTCATTTATAGTACTTTGGCATTAACTCTTTGAATAGGTGTGAAAGTTTTTTAGTTCATCTTAATGAAAAAAAATTACTCAGCTTGTGAATTTATTTCAAGATATTTATTAAAGACAAGGATTTATGAAGAAATGTCAATGGCAATAATCATATTCCTGAAAAAACAAGAATAAGGATGAAAGTGAAGTTAATGATGTTTAAGTCATGACTTGAATTTTTTGATTCGTTGAGCCATCATGTTAAATCTTTGAATGGTGCTTCAATTTTAAATTTAGCATAAATTTACTACTTTTCAATAGGAAAGTTTATCTATTTCTAAATTTTACTCTATTTCTAAATTTTACTCTAGTTTCAGGAATCTTTACTTCTTTAGGCTTAATATAAAGAGTTAAAGACATTATTTGTGCTGCATTGCCTCATGAAGGACTTAGTGTTAACATTGCTAATTTTGTTGATGAAACTATTAAAGGATTAATTTCTTACAAAACTAATATCTTCATTTTTTGTTATAGATAAATAGAAGGAAGTTCAACCTCTTCTGATCAAACTACTTCATGAAAATATAATGATCCAACTTGAATTCATGCTGCATTAGTCCTAGGTATGATTAATCTTACAATTTGCTTGTTTCTGTAATAAGCATTTAAAAGGTGGAGGAATCTCCTGATTGAAAAGACATTTAGCTGGGGTTAAAGAAAAGTAGAATCCTGAAAAAAAAAAGTAAACCATGATGTGAAGTGACAAATGAAAACATTACTTAAAAAATATCAGCATGAGAAAGATAGATGGGAAAGCTTGACTTTTGAAATTGGTAGTGGAAGTTTGTTTTTTGGTTTCCAAGGTGATTGTGGAAAGTTTGAAGGTGATAGTAGTAGTGGTGGGAGTGGTACTGGTAGTATTATATCCCAAGCCCTTGAAGAAATACCTAGATCTAATTTGACGAAAAGAAGAAGGTAGACTAGTTTTTTTGCACTACGAACAACTTCTAAAGCTCAACCTTCAATTCATAGTGCAATGTAATCAAGAGATACAACTCATAATGTCAATATGGTAGTAGCTCGATGGTGATATAATACAGTTTTATCATTCAATGCTTCTCAATCTTATTATTATCAACTTATGATGGATATAATAGCCTCTTATAGTCCAGGATATAAAGGTCCTTCGATTGAAGACTTAAGAGGTAAACTTTTAAATTGTTCTGTTTATGAAATTAGAAGTTATTTGGCAGAAAGGAGAGTGAATTAGGCTACTTATGGATGTTTAATCATGTGTGATGGTTGGACAAATAAGAAACAAGAGCCTATTATTAACTTTTTGGTTTATTTTACAAATGGCTCTATGTTTTTTAAATCTATTGATGCATTTGGCCTTATTAGGAATACTAAGACTTTGTTTGCGATATTTGATGAAGTTGTGAATGAAGTAGGATTAGAAAATATTGTTCAATTTATTACAAAAAATGATTTCGCTAATAAAGCAGAAGGAAAAAGATTGCAAAATAAGTATAATTCTTTTATTTGACTCCTTGTGTTGCACATTGCATTGAACTAGTGCTAGATAATATAGGGGATCCTATGTGTTTTCCTATTATTGTTGAAACTATGCAGAAAACCAAAAAGGTGATCAAGTTTGTCTATAATCGTGCATGAGTATTGAATTTAATGAGAAAGGAATTTACTAATAGTAGTAATTTGTGTCATCTTATTATGATAAGATTTGCAACAAATTTCTTATCACTTCAGTCTTTTATTATGATGAAGAAAGAGATAAGGCAAATGTTTACAAGTAATAAGTGGATTACATGTCAATATGTTAGGTTTAATGCTAAAGTGGAAGTTTGTAAAATTATACTGAAAGATAGAGAATTTTGGTCTTAATGTCAATTTGCTATCCGAGTTTGTGAGTCTTTGGTGAGGATGCTTCGCTTGGCTGATAATAAAGAAAAGTCAACAATGGTTTTTTTTATATCATGGAGAGAGCGACGAAAGCAATCAAAGTCAATATGAAACATAGGTCTTCTTTGTACACACCATATCTTTCAATCATTAATGAGAAAAGAGAAAGACAATTTTCCTCTTTGTTGTTTATAGCTGAGGAGTTTTTGAATTCGAGTATCTATTTTATACTGGATCTTACTAAGCAAGCTGAAGTTAATATAAGAATGCTTTACACTATTACAATAATTGTTGGCATTGACGTGATATAAGATCTATTAAGCTCACAAATAAAGCTTTATAAGTTGTCTTATGTAGATTTTGAAATGTTGATTGCTATTCGATAAAGATGAAAACTTTCTCCAGGTATTAGTTGTTTCCTTTTTTATTTATTTAAAAATTAATTATCAATTTATTTTATTTATAACGCTATTTTTTTTATCTTACGACTTACAGTTTCTTAGTGTAGTCAATTCGAAAATGGTGTTTCAGAATTGAGATTTTAAGTCAATGTATGAATGTAACAAGCTGTGAACGAAACTGCAGCATATTTGAATTTATCCATTCTAAAATTTATCTTTTAATTTTACTTACATTTGATGTTTATCTTAAATTTTATATATGCAATATAATTGTAAATGTTTTTGTTTCAAGTTTAACCTCTATTTGATTGTTTCTTCATCACGAACTCTTGTTGTAAATTATAATAGTTTGAGAGTTAAGGATATTTATTGTTCTTTTTATTGGATGTTTTGATGTAATTATTATTTATTAAAATGATGAAATTGAATTATTGTAATATTTTAAATACTTTATATTATTCTTAATTTTATATTTGTATGATAATGATTATATTTTTTATATTAATTGTAGTTATTATTTACATGTGAAATATTTAAAAATTATTGTTATTTCATATTAATTGTGATTATTATTTATTATTATGATTTTGGAGACAAGATTAATGTAAACTTATAAAGTATACAGTACAACTGTATAATATACTAATAGACTATTTTACAAATTTAAAAAAAATTAATGACTATTTCATAAATTTAAAAAAATAACCGAAATGGTATCTAATATTGATAGGTACTGGTAAAGTATTGTATCAGAATTTAACCCAGTATCAAGTTTGATGCAGTATTTATTTACTGTACTAAAACTCATTCTGGTTCAAAATTTGCAACTTTAGTTTGTATTGAGAAATATACTTAGCCCTAAAATATCTTTTCCCATCTAAAAATGGAATTAAATTTTCAAAAGTAGATATGAACGATTAGTCCTAGATTAGTCTGAACACTTCTTGGACAACTACTAGCGCGTTGTCCAAAAGCCAGAAGATGTGACCGTATGAGTAGAATGCACTGAAAAGTTAGCTTGGAGCTTACATAATGGGACCGTCTTGATGGGAGCACATAACAGAGTTGATTGACCCACGACTAGACTGTAAGACGTGAATGTGAATGGTAAAAACTGAGAAAACTAGTTCTCTTTCTTTAATGATTAAATATCTTGCAAGTAATTGAAAGAAAGAGCCTCAAAGAAGGAACTGAAAAGATGCAAGTGTTCACAAAGGTCCTTTTCAGGCTGTGAACCTAACAGTTATAGGATGACCCTCTCCTGGTTGAGGCATTCAGGACCCTATCTGGCTTTAGAGCACTTATTCCAATACACTCACTATAGTGTACCAGTCCCACCTCTAAAGTCTAAATTACTTTCTTTATTATTATTTTTTTCTCAAAAAAAAATGTTCTAGATTCGATTTTGTTTCCATTTTAACCCAGCAAATCAGTGTGAATGCTTGGTTCTGACCTCTTTAAAGCCCAACCCACTAATCTTGAAGCACACATGGTATATTTGTCAATCTAGCTTTTAGAGTTTCATTATGATAAAAGTCTGACTCGAATTTTGCTCATTCTACACTTTTTATTGAATTGAAGTCTAATCGGATAGGCGGATTTTTCTAATCCTAAGTGAGAGTTGGTTCATGAGAAGTAAATAGTTGATTATTGTTATAAAATCGAAACTAGGAGAGGGGAATTCTTCTTATAAATTAAAAACCGGCATATCTAAGTTGGGTATATTATTTGAATAATTTTTTTTATATAGTTTTTAATAAAATAAAAACCTATTTAATTTTTCATTTGTGAACTTGAAATTAATAATTTGATTGTAATGTATATATTCCATTATGAATTTATTCAATAAGAAATTATTTATCTTAATATATTTCATTTATTATATTTAAAACTTAATTTCAAATATAAAATTCTTAAAATAATTACTATATAGTTAAAATTATTATGAGATCATAATTATGATACTTAAATTAAGTATTATACTTCAATTATTCCTAATTATAGGTCTATTAAGATGAGATATTGATAATAAATATTTGAGAAAAAAACCAAGAGCTCTCTAAAATTGTTGCTACTGTTGTAGCTTGCTTTCATGCTTCTTCCTGCTTGAAAACTCTAGCCAACTTACAACTCCCATCACCTTCGTTCTAACCAGGTCCACATTACCAATTATCTCAACATCTGATGAACCTTCAACCTCAACCACACCTCATTTAAGCCCATCTCCATTGAGTTTTAATCCCTTTAAAAACAGGATTTGTTCATATCAAATTATCAAAAATCAAATAAAAGTGGAAGCATACTTGAATTCATTGTGAAATATACATTGAAGTCTTGAGATTTTTTCTTTCAAATTAGAGCGTAGCCTTTTTCTAGAGTTTTTCTAACTCTCTATTTTCTCTTTGATGATGGAATGTCAGAAAAGAATTAAGCGTATATTTAATTTGGAAACCATAACTCCTTATATTAGGGTAAAACCCTAATCTAATTTCTCTAATTTCTAGTTTGACCCATCATAAAACTGGAAATTATAAACCCGGTCTCTACACATATAAAACCCATACCTAAAATAGATGCATGAAGCCTTCATCCTCACACAGATGGACATAGTGAGAGTACAATAAAGACTGTTGAGGATATGCTTAGAGCTTATGTATTTGAGTTGGATCAATATATAGCACTGATAGAATTTGCTTACAATGACCACTATTATAATAGTATCAGAATGGCACCATACGAGGCATTGTATGAAAAAAAGTGTCAATCGCCTCTGTATTGGAATGAAGAGAGTTTAAGAATGGTTGAAGGCTCAGAATTGATTCAAGATATCATGAACAAGTTGAAATTGATCCGAATTCGAATTAAAGCAGCTCAAGATAGATGGAAAAGTTATGTAGATCAACATTGACGGGATATAGAATACAGTTTAAGAGACAAAGTATTCCTGAGAGTGTCACCATGGAGAGGAGTATTGAGATTCGATAAAAAGGGCAAGTTGAGCCCTAGGTACATTGGTCCTTATGAGATCATTGAGAGGATAGGACCTTTGGCATACAAGTTAGCTTTACCGAATGAAATGTCTCAATTACATAATGTGTTTCATGTGAGTATGCTCCGAAGATACTGATCGGATCTGACGCATGTGATACCGGCTCAAGAGATTGAGGTTACTAGTAATCTAAGCTATGTTGAGGAGCTGATCAAGATAGTGGAATCTCAGATCAAGTAGTTGAGGAACCAAGCCATTCAATTGATGAAAATCTGGTGGAGGAATCACTCAACTAAGAAAGCAACTTAAAAAATAGAGGAGTATATGAGGAGGCAATATCCCCTCCTGTTCGAACAATTAGGTAAAAATTTCGATGATAAAATTTCTTTTAAGGAGGGGAGAATAGTAATATCCCATTACCCACGTTAAGGTTAGAAATTATATATATGAGAGATTATTGAGAGATTAGAAAATGCATTTCATGCTTATGCATTATATGAGATGCACATACACGTCAATATTGAATTTTTGCACATGAAAATAATTGTATATGCATTCATTGACAATTTCTGAGTATAATTGTTTATAAATGTGATTATATTGAGAATTGTAGTTTTTATATGTTGAAAACTGATTTGGAGAGTGTATTTAGTGATTTAGAATTTTTAGTAAATTTTAGAAAATTTTCTTTAAATTTGGATAATTTTTGGACTAGGAAAAATGCCAAATAACAAGACAAATAATAAATGGTAGTAGAATTTACTGTCACTTGGCAATGAAAATTTTGATAAATGACTTTAGGATTTATTTACAAGTTTCATTGAAAATATGGAGACAATTGGATTAAAAATTGGAGACAAATAGACTGGTTATTAATAAGGGTCCAAATGGAACCATAAGGGAGGTGACAAGTGGCAGTGATAAATGTCACTACCACTCACCACTCCTCTCTCTCACATTGTTCCTCTTTGCAAGACACTCTAATGTCTTTCATTTTTCTCTTTTCTTCTCTTCTACGTGACTTTCTCCATTGTCTTCAAGCTTCTTCGTCTTCTTCATTTCATTTTGTTGACAACCTCTACCAAAATTGAACCTATCTCCCTCATCTTTCACTTGCTACTCCCACCATGTCACCTTCTTCATTTTCATAAGGAAACTCAAACCTTTTAACCTTCAAGATGATGATCGTGGGTTATATATGAAGCTAGGGTTAAGTGAGATTTTGGAGCTAAATCAAGTAAGTAGCTTGTTAATCTTCATAGGTATTGTTAAATGAAATTAGAATTATGAGAAATGTAAGATTGATGTCTTGATTATGTGAGTTTTTATGTGTGTGTCGTGGATGATGAAAAGTTTATGTAAATGTCTTACTCTTGTATATGTATGATGGATAATAATTCATATATTGTTATAGCTATGTTTTGAGGTAGAATGATCTTTATAAAGGGGTTAGAATGAGTGCAGAAGAATCAATGATGAGTGGGTAAATGTATATGCTCTGTTTTTGGTTAATGATCAAATATATATAATGAATTGTTTGTTA
The DNA here is from genome assembly GCA_026413575.1 of Erythroxylum carthagenense. Classification (NCBI taxonomy): domain Eukaryota; kingdom Viridiplantae; phylum Streptophyta; class Magnoliopsida; order Malpighiales; family Erythroxylaceae; genus Erythroxylum; species Erythroxylum carthagenense. Next base: position 61,965,355 of record JANZLD010000002.1, read on the forward strand.
ATGATATTGGGTTGAAATAGAGTTGAGAATGAAGAGTCAATGAAGTAGAAAGGGTAATCTTTGTACAAGATGTGATAGGTGTAAGAGGTTGGATATTGTAAAATCTGGAAAATATAGCAGTAACTTATTCACTGATTGTGCTTCTGGGAAAGTTCGTCGCGGCCAACTCCTTGTTTCACCGTAGCCAACTTGTAGGATTTCCTTTTAGGAAAAGTTCATCGCGGCCAAATCCTTGGTTCGCCGCAGCCAACTTGTAGGATTTTAGGAGGAATTTTCCTCTTGGGAAAAGTTCGTCACGGTCAACTTCTAACTTCGCCACGACCAACTTTCCTGCATAACTTAAACATGCTTTGGTAATTTGACAATATCTTATTATGTACTTATCCAAATGGAATAATTTTTAATTTGGAGTCAACTAGAGACATAGGGCTACAAATTTTGTGAAGAAATCAAATTTTAATTCAGTCTCTAAGAATTTCAATTTCTAGATGGAAATTGAGTACAGGACACCATTCCAGTATAAGAACAGTCTGAAAATGTTTGGGGTATAACTTTTATATTACTAAACCTAATTGAATGATCTTGGTGTCATTAGAAACTAAAGAGATGGGAGAATAGTTTTATAGATGAAAGTATTGCCAAATTACTTCATTTGCATTGTCTAAATGATCAAGAACAGTAGACTTGAAAGTTAGTTTTTGGAAAAATCTGAAATGATTCATTGGGTTATGAAATTAGATTCAAAGTGTTTATTTGAGGTATAAACCCTACGTACAAATGATAAGTAAGTGAATTTTGATATTGGATTGATTTTGTTACGAGAGTAATGGAAACATACCCGGGATTGTCATGAACATACATGATGCACATTTCATATACATACATGTGCAGTAACAAACACTTATAATTGTGCAAAAGTGGTATATGTGTATATTGCTTGATATAGAGGAGCAATTGGAACGTCAACATCCAGATGTTGTCGGAACATCGAGGTAATAGCTTCGGGAGCAATCTGTGAGTAATTTAGATGGTTTCACGCAATTAATTGTTTGCTTTAGAATATGTTTTGAATGATGATATGAATGTGATTTAATTATATTGATGTCGAACAATGAAGGACCGAGACTTGATGCATGAATGTGATATTAAAGTGCTACTTGTATGTGAATGTGAAGAACTAAATGCTTCTTGACATGATTGATTGATTATGAGAGATGCATTCCATACATGAATGCATGATCAGATAACTAGAGTTGTGACCTGAGTAGCCATCGAAAACGAGCTTAAATCTTCAAATGTGATTAAGAGCCAAAGGCTCACTATGTAAAATGAGCCATGTATCTCCAATGGATAAGGGACAGTATAAATGAGCCCGGTATCCATAATAGATATGGGACATGTTAGGCACTCGGTCACAACAACGTAATAATTGGAAAAGAGTCACATAAGCATTTCATATACATTTTAATAAGTATGTTTGATTGTTTGAAATGCAAAATTGTCTTACCCTTAAGTAAGAATGTGATATGTGATAATTTATGCAAAATGCAAAGATGTAAATTATATGTTATATGTGTGACGTGTTGCATAAATTGAGTGAATCATCGATGATGATTACCTCATTGAATTCACAAAATTCACCAAAATTGCAACTTTGATTTTTTAGGACCGAGAGACGACTTTAGCTACTAGGAGACGTTACAAGAAGTATAGTCTTGTACTTTTGGAGAAAAAGAAGAAATGGCTCAAAGTTCGGTCAGCTGAGATTGGAAGATTAGATAGATCTTTTTGTGCATTTCCTCTTTCATGTAGTGTATTTTGTATTAGGATATGATAATATTCATATTCAGACGATATTGAAAACTGTCAATGTAAATATTTGATTTTATGAAATGAAAGGAGAAATTTAGGTTTTAACATATGGTGTTTTTCATTATGATGTCTTATAAGAAAATAAAGAATGATGACATCATGTTAAGTGAATGTTGGGATTGAACGTAGCGCACCATTATCATAGGTTATGTATTAGAAAGCCCTCAGTTTTTCATCCTTACACATTAGAATGATCACTAATGGTATTATTTCATTTTCATAGAAATAATGGACATTACGATATTTAACTCTAATCACTAAGAGAATGGTGCTAAGAAGAATCTATATAAAGTACGATCTCGAAGAAATATATTATCTACACTATATGTAATAATATAAAGATTATTGTGTTATGGATAATTTCATGAATTTTTTTTTTTGGTGTATAGACACATATCCTACGAAGGTGTTAGAATATTTTGGTGTGCAATGTGATGAAAAAGTTTCATGGTGCACATTTTCTATCTCATATGCAAAATTATGTCCAAGTTAACGTAATAAGAATAATATGTTGTTTATGTTATTGCAAATGCAAAATTGGTTTCCCTAATTATATACATTGTTAAATTATAGAGCTTGACTAACATTTTGATTATGCTTATCGATTGATGAAATTTTGTGAAGAATATGTGATTTACATATATTGTACATTATAATTTTAGTATAAAGATTGGCACCTAGAACATCAATTATGGTCGGTTCTTGTTTATATTTTGTATGAACTAGTAACTTTTAGTATATTATTAATAACACATATGAGTTATAGTGGAAAAAGTTGATGGATATTCACAAGCAATTATATAAGCAACTGATGTGTAATAATTTTACCTATATCTACGTTTGCTAATGAAACAACTAAAAACACGCAAATGAATTCAATTCCCAATCAATTGGTTCAATTTTAATTTTGGATTTGACTATTGTACATATACTTTGTAATTAGGTTAGTGAAAAATTGAAGTCTCAATTACAATTTTTATTGACTTATTCATTTTTTATAAATTTAGCTTACATAGATATAACTATTTCACATAAAGTTAGGAATTGACTGGTTATATTAATTTTCAACAAAAGGAAACCCTATGCCTCCCTTTTGGAATAAATTATAAATGTCAAATGTTGGATGCTTAAAATGTTCACATTGTAGGAATAAAAAGGGAAGAAAAAAGAATGAATTATATAGAAGTTTGAAGAGGTAATTTAAAATAAAAACCATAGCATTTAATTATGAAAATTGTACACAGTTGAAAATTGTACATACGCAATCCTTTAAACTCCATTGAAAACCGAACAAAATGGAAATTAAAAAATACCATACTTAAAATCATGTTTGTGGGATTTGGTTAAAACCCCAGTGTAATAAGTGAGTCTTCGTAGGCATGGAGGCATTATTTGTAGAGTATATTTGGAGATGATATTGGTAGGTGATAGTTGATATGGGTTATACTCATTATTTATGAAGGCGTTGATTGATGTTGCTAATAATACATTCAAATTCAAGATATGAAGGAAGACTTGAAATTTTGATCTAAACCATTATCGACAAAAAGAAAGTTGAACAAATTAACTTGAAAGCTATAAGTCATTTATTTCGAAAAAGAAAGCATCTAGTTAAAAAGATATAAAGGCATAAAAATCGTTGAAATCTAGATTTCTATTGAATCATGTTTTAATCTAGACCCTACGAAGTCCTATAACCAATAGACCTTTTTAGGTTAAATTGGTTTGGGTTATTCAACTATATATCAATTAAAATATAAATAAAATGTAGGAAGACTTTGATAAACAATAAGTGCTATATATAGAAATATGAAAGGAGTTTTGAATACATTAATTGATAAACCCAACAAGTTTTAGACAAGATTCAAAGATTTAATCAAGATATTAAGGAATCTAGCTCTAACTTTGTAGAAGAAAAGAATTATCAGTAAAGGAAAGATTAAATATATTGTCTCATGTATTTGATATGGTATTTGAATTTTTTACATGAGTTTAAGTTTAAGGCAATGAGTCTGATAGGAGGTTCTCCAATCACCATGATGGAAAGTGTGAAGAGATAATGGAAGAGGGGGTCTCCTTACCTCAACCTTTTGGTACCTTAAAAAAGATTAGGAGGTTCTCCATTCACCATGATGCTGAAGTAGTAATGACACATTTTTTGATCCAATGACTATAGTTGTTTAGTAATCCAAAAGTTGTCATAACTTAAAATAGAAAGGTACAGCTTATAGTGTCAAATACTTTATGGAAATAAACTTTAATAGAGTAGCTTTTAGTAGATAACTTGTTATAATAATTCTTAAACAAATATTTATTAATTAATATATTATCACTAATACCCCTACTCTAAACACTTCTTGGCAAATAACTAATAAGAGAATTTAATATACTTTTAATTTGATAGCAAGAATTTAAAAATAAGCTCATCAATTGCATTGCAAAAAGAGGATGGATTGAAAAACTAAAAAGTAAGGTAGATATGAGTTTTGCATAGTTTCTTTAACATAACTTTAGTAACAAAATCTCTTCTTTTTACTGTGTTTATGATGAATGTATCATTTATCAATAGTAAATCATATTTTACTCTCACAAATATATGTGCTACTATACCACTTGACCAACAGAATCAAAGTGATCCAATCATATGCTTGCTTGAAAACACTCTTCAATTTCTTTATGTATGGGATAGATTTGTAATTTTACTGGCTAAGATCTTATGGATTATTGTTTAGTTGTAAGAACTCATTTGTTGGCAGTATTTCTAGTTTCAAGGAGATTGAAGAGAACATCACTTTGGTTAGTCTTGAATTTGCGTTAAAAGATTATTTGATTTGATGGAGGATGATTAACAAGTCTGGTGGCGATTTATTAATATGGATGTATGATATGTAGCCTAATAATCTTGTAGTGATACTAGCTATTACACACTATTGAGGATAATTGACTTAGACTTTTTGGAATTTGTGTTAACATTGGTATTGTGGATTCTGTGAATGTAATTAGGTCTTATGGAAGTAGTGGATTGGTGAACTTTGATGTGGATATTGTGAATTATAGTGAAGTTATTAACATGATTTCTTTTGTGATGAAGTATGGGTCTACAGTTAAAAATGGTGGCTAAGAGAAAAATGAGTCATGTTGCTTCTTCTATAACACCACCTCCTCTAAAGGAAGTAACTAGGTTATAAATTGGGAAGTTGAATAATGATATCGTAAGAGATCTAATAACAACATGATAATTGAAAAAACCATAAGCATTAACATAGAGAGATCCTTCAAGGTTCAAAATAAAGTATTTATTCAATTATGACTTTTTTGTGTTTTTTAGTTTTCTTTTTTGGTTTTGTGTTTAAGAACTCTTTAGTTTGATATCGTCACTTTTTTGGTATAATTCTTAGTTAAAATTGGTTGTTAAAGGTTAAGTTTATAATATGATTAAGTGATTTTAATGTGAACTTGACATTGTGAATGCAAGGAATATAATTATGTTAAGTAACAATATTTTGAATTGACCTCAGTGATCCTACAAGAACTAGGCCTTCATATACAATTCTTTGTTTCAAATATGGATATTTTCTTTCAATTTTGAATTTAATTTACTTACATTTCATCTTTTCAAGATTACTGTAATCTATGTACAAATAAATAACAAAGGCACTTACCTCAACCTTTTGGTACCCTAAAAAAGATTGGAAGGTTCTCCATTCACCATGATGTTGAAGTAGTAATGACACATTTTTTGAAGAAAAATGTCGAAAACAAGGCTAAAGTTGAAGGTTCGATATGTAATGCTTATTTAATGGAGGAAGCTAGTACATTTTGTTCACATTATTTTGAGCTGCATGTTCATACAAGAGAAAGAAAAGCTCCTCGTAATGACAACGGGGGGAACGAGTGATGCTGATGGTAACTTATCCATTTTCACATATCCTGGACAAATATATGGACGTTTAATAAGAAGAATGTTAACAGAGGAAGAAATTGAGGCTGCACATGATTACATTTTATTGAACTGTCAAGAGGTTGAACCTTTCGTATAGTAAGTTGAAATTGATTATTTGGGTTTTGAAATTTAGTGTTGTTCATAACTGAAATACATAATGATATTTTTAGATTATACAAGGAATTGTTACACGAGCTAATGTCGGACAAAACACAGGATGATATCAATAAAAAAGTTAGAAGACACTTTTTTCGATGGTTCAAGAAATATGTAAGTTTTAACTTACAAATATTAAAATTATTGAATTATAAGATTTAAGTGTTCAAATGATGTTATATTGTTTGATATGATAATGTCTTTTGTGTAGGCCTTAGAAAATCCAATAGAGAACAAGTTCATATGTGATCTTGCAAAGGGACCTCTGTGAACTGTTAAATCGTATCCAGTTTATTTTGTTAATTGATACAAACATCATACAGAATATCATGGTCATATTATGGAAACAATAAATAGTAGAGTTTGCATATAGGGAGAATTGATAGATTACTATGGTAAAATTATTAAGATACTTGAAATTGAGTAACCTGCATTGCCAATAAAGCGAAGTGTGATATTTAAGTATGACTGGGTTGATCTGTCTCCAAATGTTAGTATAAAAGTGCATAGTCGATACAATCTAGTTGAAATCAATAACCGAAGAAGACTGAGACAATTTGAACCTTTCGTGTTGGCAATGCAAGCGATTTAAGTGTATTATGTCCCTTTTCTCAACTTACAACGAGATAAGTCAGATTGGTTGGTCGTTTGCAAAGTTAAACCTAAAGGTGTTTTTGAATCACATGAAAAAGGAGAACAGAGAATTGAAACTGAAGCTTTTCAGGAAGATGTTTATGAAATAAATGCATCTGTCACATATGACGATAATATGAACAATCCATCTAATGAATATGTTGAAATTTCATCTGGAGAGGATGACGAGGGCAAGAGATCTAAAGAGAAGCCTGAGTTTGATTCTTATTCTTCAAAAAAAAGATGATTCTAATTTACAATTAAGTGATGATAGCGATTAATTTATGTTTGTAATTGAATATTATATTCAACAAATCAATTATTTCCTTTTCAGTATATTGTGTAAAATATTAAATTCAAATTCTTATATTTATAGAAAATTCAATAAAACATTACTAAATGATGTCTAGATTAGATGAATTAATTCATATCATTAGACACATTGAAGATGTATAAGTGCTAAACTAGACTACTTTCACTTATCATTGAGATTGGAGTTGAACATATCATCATTTTATTCTATATCAACATTTGCAGAATATACCTCTTAACATTATTAATTAAGGAATGTTAACATGGCGACTAGTTTTGGATGGTACTAATTTATTCTGTTGGGAGGAATGTGGCAAAATTATCCCTATTGAAGGAATAAACAATGTAGAAAAAATCTCCACTTTATACACTAGTGATCGTTTGCCTTCCATGGCTAATCTTTTGCTTTAAGGTGTTTAGTATCATGAACAACATCACTTTCCTTATGTACATCTCATTTCCTTTTATGAAACTATTATAAATATTCACATTTGATGGTATATACTACATGTTGTTTTAAGCTTTCTTGAATCTTAAAGATGACATGTATTCCCATAGAGGTGGGAGTGATGTCACAACGGTGGGAGTGATGTCACAATGGTCCGTAAAGGATTAGGGAAATCGGTTATTTTGAAAAATTTGTCAATTCCACAGACTTCGTCTAGACATTCACGTACGCATGTCACTCCAATTTTGGTTCGTTTAACAATTTACTAATCTGACAATATCTAAGTTCTATACTTATTGTGTTTTAGGTAAACTGTTTCGTGCTGACAATTCATCTGGAGAGTTTGTCTTCTATACTAATTCTGACGACTCATTCACTGTATCCTCTACAAGTCTAGCTATAGCGAAAATGTTGTTGTAAGAAGGTGTGAAAAACCCTACACTTGAGGGAAGAACTATCACTATCTCAATTGGTGCATTCAAACATATAAGGACCCTTATCAGGAATCTAGACATCGGGGACTCATTTACCTTTACCAACTCACATGTCACTTGGAGTCCAAAAAATTAATTATATAATTGTCATTTATCGATGCAATCAACTGGACTTAGCTTTAAAGTTGATTTATTGTTATATATATAAGAATTTATCAAATAACCTCTCTACTAATTAGGAGTCAAGCTGTGTACTATTAAGTGTGGACTATTGTTGTTCTTGTTCTATGACTGTAAGAATTGTTAACCTTCTAATTCAAAGTTTGTACTTGAATATTATATTCAACAAATCGCCTTATTCCCTTTTCAATATATTGTGTAAAATATTGAATTCAAATTATTATATTTCTAGAAAATTCAATAAAAATGAATTTCAGGTTGAAATATGTCACCAAAGAGACAACGTGATATAATGCGACCGAGGTTCAGAAAAAGGTTCGGAGCTACTTACTGTCAAGGTGAGCCATCACACACTGCAGCTGCAACTGAATCACGTCCTCCCCCTCTAACTACTACAATTGCAAATGAGGCATCACCTTCCGCTCCTGATGCTATACCATCCACCACCCCTACATCATCCACTATCCCAATAGCAACAGAGATATAAGGGGTAAACAATGCAGATGAAGGAGGCGGTCACCAGCCCAAAACTAAAGGACCTGATGAAAAACTTACATCATAATTGTCAATAACCTGTAAGTGAAAATACATGAAACAATGTACGTTTATAATTAAGTTAAAGGTTTAAATTTTAAATTTTGTATAAAATTATTTGTTTTTATATTAAGTTGATTCCGTCTGGACAGTGCTCCAGAAACATAATATCCAAATTTAAGAAGAAGATTGATCCTGAGGGTTATGTAAGGAAGAATATCTCTCAGGCCACAAAGGAATTTTACTATTAGAAGTTTGAGGTATAATCAAAAATATTTTTTCTTTTTAAAATTGATTTGTATACATTAATTAGATAAATATTATTACATTATAAGTATTTATCGAATTTTTTCTTTTATTTTAGAAAAAAAAATTTGGATTCTGACTTTGACGCGATCATACATAAAGTATAGGAGAGAAGAGCACATACACGTTATCGGGACTTTGTTGGTGCAATACATAAGGCTGGTGTTCAACCGTCTTATATTTCTGAACAGATATAGAGTTGTTGGCAGCAGTATTGGATATCACTTGAGGCAATGTCCATTTTATAGCGTAATTCTACCAACAGACGTGGAGGACTGGGAGGAGAGAGTCTTCCCGTACATATGGGAGAATCTATAACCCACCACGAGCATGCAGAAAAACTTGTAAGTATCTAAACTTTACACTTATATTCTAATTGTTTTACTTTGCTGTATTTCAATTTAAATTGATGTGTGAATTTTGGAATAAAAATATTTGTATTATGGATAATGATAATGGTATAAATGTCTGGTGTCATATATGACTATATTCAGTTATTTTCTTTATTCAACAAGGGTTAAATATCATAAAAATAGAGGAAACTCTACCGAAATTTTTATAAATTCTAGTTCACTTATAACATTTTATTCTTATGCAAGAAAAGTCCACGGGCATGAGGCCTACACCCTGCAGCTCTTTTTGCACACTCACACTAAGAAGCATAATGGTGTGACATTAGTCAATACCCGATGTAGAGAACTTAATGTATATAAAATTATGCTTTAACATTAATTCTTAACAATTATCACTTACTAATATAAAAATTGCCCCCTAATAGGATCAAATACAAGAAAACATTCAGCGATAATATCAGCACGAACAAGCTGTTGATGGGAGGCAAACATATCTTGATGCAGTGGGTGGTAAGGACCATCGTGGAAGAATTTTTGGGTTAGGTTCATTTGCGAACACATGTTATTCGCAATCCTCTATGTCCAATACAGTAACATCTAGTAGATGATCGACAACTAATGAAGTCAATGAGCTTCAGACCACAGTGCAGACATTGATGGAGTACATAGCCCAGCTCCGTAATGAAGTAGATGAGTTGAAAGGAAGGGGTAGCACCTCAAAGCATTCGCGATTATCAGGACAATAGTGTACTTGTAGTCATTTCGTTTAAATTACAAATATTTATTATGTACAATTTAATATTTTTATTATCAATTAAGATAATTTTAACTTTACATCATTAATCAACTTTCTGTTTAAATAAATCAAAATATTATGCACAGATAATTCATAACTGTTGAAATCTTATGAAATAAAATTTAATATAAGGATTTAAAAAAATTAAAATTATTTACCAACAGAAAATACAAGTACGTTAGTAAAATCCATTATATTTACTGATGGAAAACTACAAACTGTCAGTAAAATGTATGCTATTTACTGACAAAAAAAGAATCACCGTCAGTAAATTTGACAGTTGTCGCCAACTTTACTGTCAGGATTTGCTAAACCGTCGGTATACTCACCGACGGTCAATCATAACCGTCGATAATGTTATTGACGGAATAACCAATACCATCTAGAAATATTCCAACGGAAAGAAAAAGGCCATAGGTAAATTTACTGGCAATCACAGCCAACCATCAATATACATAAAATGTTCGTCGATAAATTTACCTATGACCATTTTTATGATGCCTTTGTCCGTCAGTTGATTCTGTCGACAATTTATATTACTGATGGAATACAAAAGTTTTCCATCGATAATATCCGTCGCTAAATGACATTTTTCTTATATTGCAAGCTCAAAACTAAATTATATTGCTTTAAGTTTACCATGATATATAGAGCAAAGTGTTGGTCTAGCAAACAAGTGTATAATCATAAGTTATATAACCTTACCAAAAGGGATAAGATTAAGAATGTAATGGTAAGAGACAAATTAAAAGTGACTAATATTAAGAAAAAATTAAAAGAGACGAGACTTAGGTGATTTTCAGATGTTAAAAGGAAACACTGACGCTCCTATAAAAAGATACAAGAAAATAGTACCTAAAAACTATAAGAGGAAAAAAATAAAGGCCTAAGAAGAATTGAGAAAAAATGATCAAGAATGATACGACTCTAATAAAATATGACTTGCAATAGAAAACTTTGATGTAATACGGGTAAAGAATCTCTCGTGGAAAAGTCATTCTCGTTTTATTAGGTATTTCAAACATTTATCTTCAAGTTTTTTGTTTTTTATAATATATGTAGTACTTATTTATCTTAAACAGTTTCTTATTTAGTTTAATTACTTTCTTTACAAGGTTGACTTAATCTACTCTTGTATTTGTTTTCCCTAATTTATGTATTTATTTAATTATTTTATCCCTTAATCTTTACCATATTTTATATTTTTAATACCTATTTATATTTTTATATTGTTATTATTTTACATTATTTACAGGTCTTATCATAATCAGTCTCTATATCATGGATGGAACAGGTAATGTGGAACAGACTTCCCCATTTGAGAATATAATTGTGTGAAAGTAGAAGAAATAGATAAATATGTTAAGTTTGTCAATTTTAAACACAAATAAAGCTAACTCTGACAGAATTGAGTATAGACTAACAAGTTCTTTTAAACTGAAACCCGCATTCATTGCGTAAAGCATGCTTTCGTGCAATGCAGTTTATACAAAGCTTCCTCAATCTCTTGATCATCGACTGCTCTAGTTAACAAGTCCCTCTCTTCCTGCGTTTTGGGATATACCCTTTGGTCCAAATGAACCTATAGCATAGTGGAGCATAGTACACTATAGTTTCAGTATCAATCTTCCCAAGAGACATCATCATTCCATATGAGGAAAGGGAAGACGTGGAAGAAGGAACATGCATGTACTCGAAAGCATTTATATTATACATATGCACAAAATTGAACCCAAAGGTCCAAACATGCTTGGACTCCAAAGCATGTGTGACATAGATACAAACACACAAACTGAAAACCCTATATCAAACCAAAAGGTTCGAACAAGATGTACACGTACAAGTCAAAACCAAATCTTCAATGAAACCGTTGAAGAAGACAATTGGCCGTGTAAGATTCTTTTGCCTGGGTAAGAATTCTATGACCCAAGACAAGATCTCAGATTCTCGGAGAAAGGAACAAAATTACCCCAAATCCCTGCCCTCTAATGTTCTATTCACAACAACAAAACTCCTAGAATGTACTAATTAAATAAGCCTCGTACTTCACGAGAATGATTCCATTGGTGGAACCGTAAGCAGATTCCTCCACTTTAGTCTGGACCCGTAAGCTCTTGACACCTTTGGTGCATTTGGTGCTTCCCGATCCACCAAATTTCCAAATGCTGGAACTTTCCTAGGCGTCAGGTACGCGAAGTACGTTTTTCTTGCTATTAAAGTCTGATTAAACATAGAGAAACCTTTAATCCATTGTCAAATTAAACTAACAAATCCCAACCACAAAAAAGAAAAAGCGTTTGAGTGATACTTACAGCTTCTCTAATTGTTCTGGACACATGGATAAGCTGCCTCAAATCCTGGTGATTAACCCCACATATTATCCTAATCTGCAATCACGATATAGAAGCAACCATTAAAAAGAAATGTTGGAATTGAAGCTTTGAAAATAACTAGTACTAATATAATATACTAACCAGGACATCTTGAGGTATGTTTTCAAGATGGGACTTTGGAATCTGGTTCTCCCAGCAGCAATTCTTCTTCAATGGGGCTCTAGGGCTAGAATCAGCAGTGCCCATCTCCCAATCACCCATGGGAATCAAAACCCTCTTACTTCCAACAGACTGCGTGTAACTCAAGACCCGACACCTCTCTGAATGGCTTCTCTTTCCCAATGCCATTGCCACTAGACAGCTTCTAATTGAAAAAAACCCAATTGAGACAAAAAAAATTCCAGAAAAGGGGAGTCTGGAAGTAACAATCAATTATGTGGTGAAAGAAGAAGAAGAAGTGAAAGAGTTTATGAGTAGTAGTTACGAGAATGGAAAGAGTAGTTCATAGGCCGTACAATTTTGAAACCGTGACGTGTGAATTTATAGAGATAGAGATGCTTAGTGCTTTTAAATAATTGTATAATTTAACAAATAAGTGAATAAATAATGAGTTGGGGGAAGAGGTTTATGGTTATCACCAGAAAACACTGGAGGCTTCCTTGAAAAATATCTGCCACTTTCTACTTACCTTTTAGCGGCTAAAGCCGTTTGAGTTGAGAACACGTGGCACGTTAGTGACATTTTGATATTAAACGTTTGGCACGCAGTCTCTCATCAAAGTCGTTGTAGTATAGTGGTAAGTATTTCCGCCTGTCACGCGGACGACCCGGGTTCGATCCCCGGCAACGGCGTTAAATCCATGTTAATTGTCTTTTGTGCATCTACCATCTCCTTTCTGTTTTTCAGTTGTTACTGTTTAAGGTTTCTATTTTGAAAGCCTCTCGAGTTTGACCATTCTGGCGGTGGTCAAATTGTCAGCTTCCTGCGACCCTTTGCACGGCTTGTTTTCTTTGTATCTGTGAAATTCATACTCTTTATCTTTTTCTTGTATATTAAATAAATCTTAAAATATATGTAATATTTTATAAATCGTGTATTTTAATTAAATCAACTAATAAGTTAAGGATTTAGGATTAAATGATATGCTCAATTTTAAGTTAAACGATGTCACTAGATTTATTCTACTATTTTTATATAATTATAATAAATCATTTAATAAGTTGCAGCCTCAAAACTAAGTAATTAGTTTAATAATTAATTGTTAAAAAATCTCAAATTTTAATTAATTTTATAATATTAATTTAAACTTAAAAAAGTAACAATAAAATAATTTAACTTTTAATTTGTTACAAAATATTCCAATGTTAAGTGCTCGCTTAACTTTGATGATGTAGCGAGTCATTTCAAATTAGTTTTGTTTCCATAAGGCTAAAACATATTTTTGAATTTTTATATGTGAAATTAATTATTCAATAATTAAAAATATCACAAAATGTGATTTAGGGTTATATTTGTAAGTGTGTTTTATTATTGGTAAATATGTTTTACAATTGAATATTAACTATGAACATTAATCATTTTTTTGCCATAGTTAATTCAATTTTTAATTTAATTACATACTAATATGAAATAGCCTCTTCGTCTAATTACCACTAAACTGTAGACATTTGAAGAAAGAAAAAGAGTGGTATAATAGGCTATGAATGTAATAACTTTTAAAAAGTAAAGCTTGATTATTTTCTTGTTTTATTATTTGAAGTATTTCTAAAATCAACTCATCTCAACTATCGTAATTATACAAGTGCCCGATATTTAATGATATCTACTTAATTTATTGAAAAAACCCTATAACTATTATAAAGAGGGTAGTGAAAGAAGTGTTAACTCCCTTAGAGCTTAAATTTATTTATAATAGACTTTGAACATTATAATAATTTAATTGAAATTAAATTTTAATTAAACTTAAACTTTAATTAGAATTACAATAATTCTAATTAAATATCAATTATGTTTAAATAAGATCTAATATTTTATATTAATTTTTATTTATTAAATAATTCATATCTATATATCAAGATTGACATCTAACAACATATAATGTCTACCCAATATTTGAAAATATCAAAGTAGTTTTGACTAACATTTTCATACATGATTTTCTTGTATAATTCAGTACTTTCAACATATAAAATATAGGTTTAAGATGGTTAGAATTTAAAACCCTTATTCTAGTAAGAAAGGGCTCTTAAATGTTAAGAAATCCGGGCAAGATCTGATATCGCACTCAGCTGAATAATTATGAAACTTTTTCGTATTTAATTCATGAAATCTAAGATCATTTAAAATTATATAAAATGATTAACACATAAATCATAATAAAACTTGAATTGTAATTCGTATCTTATTTTGAAGCTTGATCATTTTTTATTTTGTCCCTCGAACTGTTTCTAAAATCAGTTCATCTCAACCATCGTAACTGTATAAGCTCCTAGCATCTAACGATATCTACAAAACGTGTTATGAGAACTCTATAACTATTACAAAGAAGGTTAAGCAAAGAGTACAAACTCCCTTAGAGCTTAAATTTATTAATAGTAGATTTGAATATTATAATAATTTAATAGAAATTAAATTCTAATTAAAATTAAAATTACAGTTAATTCTAATTAAATATCAATTATATTTAAATAAGATCCAATATCTCATTTTGATCATTATTTATTAAATATCTCTTATTGAATCATATAGTTTCTTGAACTTTACAATCAAATTTATCTTAATTAAAACATTTTTATCTCTTCGATTCATTATTTATGTGTGTCCCATTAAGTTCTCAAGTATATTGGTAATAGATATAAATTATAACCCTAAATCATATCTAGGACTATATAAATTAAACTCCTTTAATTTATCTTTAATTCTCTAATTAAACAATTCATATCTATATATTAAGATTGGTATCTAGCAATGCATAATGTGCACTCAAATATTTAAGAATGTCAAAATGATTTTAATTAATCTTTTTATGCATGATTTTTTTTTGTATAATTCAATTCTTTCATTATACAATATTTCGATTCGACATAGAGTATGAAACTAATATCTACTCTATTTGAGTCAAATCTTGTTAATTATCTACCATTAGTCATTAATTCAATTAATGTCATTTGAAAATTATTTTCAAAGCATGATTTCACTTTGGTCAAGGATTTTCTGAATCAACACTAATTGAGAATAATAGACATTTTTTATAATTACTTTAGGATGATGAATTTTATATTGATTACTCATCTACTTTCATATAGTTCATACTATATTTAACGACTACTGACTGAACTTGTAACACCCAAATACTCCCTGGGAGGATACATGGATGCCACCCAAGACAGAACAAACAAAATCAAACATTACGCATATGCATTGTTTTAAAATCTAAGTTTAACACACATATAATACATCTCAGACTTTCCATAAACAAATCCAAAGAATATGTACAAGCCCAAATAAACCAAACAAAATACATATTCGAGTGACACAAAAACTCTGACTCCTTTGGCCACTGCGGTTGACTTGTCCCAGTCCTTAATCTCTTTGCT
>JANZLD010000002.1:62026499-62044364 GCA_026413575.1 Erythroxylum carthagenense
AAACTTATTTCTAATTTAAAGTATAACTCAATTATTTCTAATTAGAAATCTAATTTCTAATTCTTTACATTATATTATGTATAATTCAATTATGAATGAAAAAGAAAATATTATAATTGAGCCATAAATGTTTTATTAACTTCATATTATCTTTAATGGCCCAACAAGTCAAAAAAACTCCATAAATGCACATGGGCTTGAAAGTCCATTTGGCGCACCCTGGTTTCTGGTTCTTTTTTTTTAAAACTCTTCTTTGCTTTTATGGATTCTTCTTCATACGGAAAACCACTTCAAGCATTATCAAGGGCATATATACAACACAACAAACACCCACAACAATAAAGACATCGCAAACTCATCAAACCATCAAGGTTGATTTTTGTTTTTGTTGTTTTGTTTAAACCCAGTCAAACTCGAGTCATATGTTTGTCTATGTCTGATTGAAGCATTCAACAACACAAAGGAAAGCCATGAAAACAACGAAACCATTTATCATTGAAAAACAAATTCGTGTTTTTGCAAATGTACGAGAGGAACTAAGAGTTTATTCGTTGTTTTCAACTATTAAAAAACAAAGACAGAACAAACCCACAAAAATCATGAAGAGAAAAACGAAGAGAGCAGTGAAACGAAGAGTGACAAAAAAAAACAACTCATGCCATTACAAAGAAAGAGACACAACCGATATATTCGATAGAACATATAACAATTCATGTAAAACCAGATTCTCTAATACCAATGTAGGAATTATATGAACAGATCACAAACCATAGGATCGATTGTATATGCGTGAAAAAACAAAACATACATACTTGATTATTTGTTATATGCCATTGATTAAAGAACGCAGAACCAATGTTTTCACTGCAAAACCCAAATGCCTAACATCTTTACGGAAAAACTACACAGAGTAAGTTATCTCCATCTCAAACGTTGTCATAGCCTTGCCTTTATATATCATCCATGAATAACCGCCATTAGTGGTTATTCTTCCAAGATGACGTTTAGACCCATCATGGGTGTAAAACGACATCAATGAATCTGAGTATGAAAGCAAAAGAGAGGCCTTTCGTGGTAAAGATGGCAAAAGGAGTCATGATTATAAAAGGCTAGCAATAGATGATCAATGCTAGAAGAAAAAGATGAAGAAATGGAGATAAGTGCAAAAAAGAGAGAGGATATAAAGTAGAAATGTTTTTTTTTGGTTTTTGGACCTCACTTGCCACTTTGAATACATATTTGGCAAATGATCCATAAAAATGTATATATATATATATATATATATATATATATACACACACAAAGACTTAAGTAATTTGATTCCACCTCACCTTCAACTTGAGTTTTGGGTAGAAAAGTGGCATCAGAGTTTAGGTTTAACCACCATGTCTTGAGTTTGACTCCCCCTAACAGAAAAAAATGCACTCGGAGTGCTCAATGGTTCTTTGCATGTTCGCTAATCAGCGGATGCGTGGTGGACTTAAGTAATTTGATTCCGCCTCACCTTCAACTCGAGCTTTGAGTATATATATATATATATATAATGGATAATTGATGAAAAAAGTTAAGTTGGGGTTCAAATTAAACTTTTATGAAATATTAATGTTACTTTTGAACGTGTTGAAATATTTGGGTATAAATTGAATCCTAGTAAAAACGATATAATCAAATTTGATTCTTCTGATCTTAACTATACAAAAAAATTTGTGTTTTAAAATTTTTTGTAAGAAATCTTATGTTTATCTCAAATTTCTTTAAACTCTTATCAAACTAATAAATATAATTAATTATAAGTAAACGTTATTATATATATTTTAATATGAGTAATGATATGTAAATATAATAAATAAGTTAATCAATATGTTAGACACTTATCTAATATTCGGTTTATTAATTTTCAATCACTTTCTATAACGTAGATGTTCATTTGAAAAAGTTCATCATAGTCATGTGCTCCATCAACATTTTTAAAAGTTAGCAAATGGGATCTAAAAAGAATTTGGATAAGAATGATATTTTTCTATAAGATTTTTGAAACATCGGAGATCCTAGTATAATTGGCATAACCATAAAGGTGGTTGATTTGTTTTATTAAAGAAAAGTCATCTCGATTGCCATAAAGCTCTCCATAAATTGTATTGTATTTTAAATAATACAAAAAGCATAAAAGTTCTTCGAGCTTTTTTTTTGGTTAAGTTAAACTAAACATTTAAAAACTTTAAACTAAATTCTCTGTAAAGAGGATGAAAAAAAATGAAATTGGGTTAGAATATAATAAAGGCGGCATGCATTAAAAGTTACGAAGAAGTTAGACGACAATGGTTACTGGTTTGGGAGTGGGACCCACACCTTTGTTGGTTTTGTCCCCTTTGGTCACATCCACATCCCGTAGGGGGCACTGCGCATCCCGTGGGGGCAGCGGGAGTCGAACCTGTGACCTCAGGGTTTTGTTGAGTGCAAGACCCACGCCTCACACCACTTTTTTGGTTTGGGAGTGGGACCGGCACCTTTGTTGGTTTTGTCCCCTTTGGTCACACCCACATCCCGTAGGGGGCGCTGTGCATCCCGTGGGGGCAGCGGGAGTCGAACCTGTGACCTCAGGGTTTTGTTGGGTGCAAGACCCACGCCTCCTACCATTGGGCTAGCCCAGTGGTGAGAGGCGAGCGTCTCAACGCATCAAAATCCTGAGGTCACAGGTTCGACTCCCGCTGCCCCCACGGGATGCGCAGCACTCCCTACGGGATGTGGGTGTGACTAAACGGGACAATACCTAGCCGGTGAGACTCCCGGCCCCAAACCAGTTACCCTTTATTAAAAACGTAATAAAAATGATGTTTTATACTACATTACAAATTTTTTTGGAAAAATGGTAATGAATTAAGCCATTGAAGGCAATCAAAAAGTACAAACTAAGCTACAAAAAGCTATTAATACTATAAGAAAAGTATAGTTTAGCGACATAATTTATCAACGAAATTTGTATATATTTCGTCGGTAAGCTTATTTAGTGATAGAATTTATTGACAGAAAAATGCGTTGAAGATATGGCCGTTAGTAAATTTAACAATGGAAATTTTGCGTTAGTAAATTTACCGACGAAATTACCAACAGTAAAAAGTTTCGTCGGTAAATTTACTGACGGTTATTTTGTTCGGTTAGTAAATTCTTTTGTCAAAAAATTACCAACAGATTTTGTAATTCTGTCAGTAATTAGTGACGAAATTTCTTCCGTCGGTAAATCCAACATATTTACCAACGAAATTTTTTCCGTCGGTAAATTAGTTGAAAATTATTTTTTAAATTTACCTACAAAGTGTTTAGTTTCTCTAGAAGCCACCATAGAAAGAATTTCATTATTTCTAGTAAAAGAATTAAAATATTGAAATTCATATTAAAACAGAACTGAAAATAAAGAACCCAAATCATTTTTTCAAATAATAGATATTTCATCAAATATCTTACATGCATTAGAAATTTATCTGAACATCACAACTAAAATCACGTCTTGTCCCTTTTATCACTAACATTTATACCTTAAAGTTGTTTTTCAATAATAAAATACACAAATAAATGAAAGTAATAAATACCTAAATTAACTTTCATATAATATATGAAAAAACACATGACAGTAGTTGCAAAAATACCTCTACCGAAGAACACGATGACAATAGCCGAAGAAGACAACGCCGTTCAGCAGAAAAGGAGTCCACAACAAAGAAATGGGCTCCAAGAAAACCGAAGAGAAGATGTAGGAAGAAGGAACAAGAAGAAAGGACGAAGAGGATACAAGTTGGAGGGAGATATCGGGCGAGTTTAGATTTAAAAAGAATTTACTGACGGACTTACCAACGGAAATTTCTGTAGGTAAACTCCAAAAAAATTTATACCGGCAATAATTCTCGCCTTTTTACCGACGGAAAGAAAATTTCCGTCGCTAAATCTATTTACCAACGGAATTTACCTACGGAATTTTCTATAGATAAACTCAAAATTTTTTATTCCGCCAAAAATTCCCTCCGTTTTTAGCGACGGTATATGTTTCATCGCTAACTTCCTTTGTTAATTTTGCTGCGACGAATTCTCTCCAAATTTAGCGACGAGTATTAGTACCGTCGCTAAATTACTCAATGTTAGCGACGAAAATATGCTTTCTGTCGCTAATTTCTAACGGTATATTTTTCGTCGGTAATTTTTCGTCGCTAAATTATAGTGATTACTGACGACCATATTGTTCCGTCGCTAACGTCTGTTGCAAATTTTGTCGCGCTGAATTTTCTCCAAATTTAGCGACTAGTATTAATACCGTCGCTAAATTATTTAATTTTAGCGACGCAAAGCATATTTCTGTCGTTAATTTTCGACGAAAATTTTTCTGTTATTAAGTTTCCATCGTTAATCTACATTTTTCTTGTAGTGTAAGATGTTTCAAAGGATGAAAATAACTTTAGTACATTCCAAGTTCAACCCCCCCAGAAGTTGGGGAGAATTACAAACTACACATTCTATAATTTACCACACTAATCAGCATTGTGAAATTTGGATTTGTATAAGCTGATAAAATATTTGATATGTAGAAGGATCTTCTTGTTGAATTGCTCCTTAGTCAGGCTTCTATCCTAAAAAGTGTGAGCATTGCTCTCATCCCATGTAGCTTTGACAAGGAATGATAAAACCAAACAATATAACCACTTGATTGTGATATCAAGATGTTTAGTAGTGATGCATCAAAATATAATAGAATTCCAACCGTCTGGAGCATTGTAAATGTAACATTTGTGTAATAGTAATCTCCAAATGGTTTTGACAAAATCACATTTATAAAATATATGGTTATTGTTTTCCTTATCTCTTTTATAGAGAATACATCAGTTGGGAATGTTGAGACACTTTCCCAGCTTAGCAACGGTTGGTAATTTATCCTTCATACAAACCAAAATGTAAGGGAAGCTTGGGGATGTAGGTGTATAAACCAAACAATTTTGGTCCAAGGTATCCTGCTAAGATGATTTTGAAGAGCCAGTACAACTTTTATAGACAAAGAAACAAAGAAATACTAAGGATTATTATGTTATACCTTTGTTATGTTTACCAACTTTATAGTTTAAACAGTTTGAAGTTATTACCTTTACAATTGTCATATGATTAGTAATATTATTACTTTACTATTATTTCATTTTTTCGAGCTATTTATTCAACTCGTAACTACTTTTGTCGTTGACAAGTAATGTAGTGATAGATAGGATATTGATCCTATGAAATAGTTTAGAATACTCTCTTACCACTAACTAATTAATAATCAAAGTGAAAGGATTAATTAATTGATTGATGAAATAAAATAAAACAAACTTAAAGAAAATATTACCCGAAAAGATTTTAAAAAGGCAATTAATCAAATAAAAATTTTGAAATGAATAATGCATAGATAACTATTTTCTCTAGTATTGTCTTTCTAGTCATGATTCAATCAATTTAAAAGGAATTTATTACATAAAGTAGTAGAATTTTCTAGACTATAAAATTTATCTCCCTAAGATATAACCACCTATTCTTAATTTGATTAATCAATTACCTCTACTTAATTAAAAAACCCAAGAACTTACTATTTTATTTACGTGACTTTCTATGAAAAGCTTTACCATAACACTATATGGTGTACATATCTATAATATCTCATTTAATTCCTAATATCTAAATCATATTCAACTCACATGCAAGTTCTCTCAAATCATCCACAAATATCATATTAATTCACTCGCATATTAAATTTGGATTAAAAATATTGATAAAAATAAATCTCACCTAGTAGATAATATTAAATCAATCCTTAACAAAGATCATAATTTAGGTTTTTTTTTAGGTATAAAGATGGAGTAGTGTCTTACACCGTGTTGTTCTTTAAAAGCTATCTCCTCCCAAAAATATCTCTCCAAGTTTTGTTTCAAATTGTACTTTCAATTGCATAAAGTTTATAAAGGACATGGACCTGTATTCAGCCAAGAATATTGTTTTCTTCATTTTTTTTCTTAAAATCTTACTTCAATTTTTGATGAAAGACTGTCACAAAATAACATCTTTATAATTATTTATAGTTACAAATATACCCATAAATGAATTGCTAATTATTTTGTTAATTATACCAATGAATAGAGAAAGACTCTTTTCGTTGTTTCTCTTAAATTCGTGAAATATTTTATTAATAAAATTCAACGTAGTTATATCACATATTTTAACTTATATATTATTCAAGTAATTTATAAAAACAGATCATCCAAAACAAATTTATAATAAATCCCTAAATGGATAGGTTAAAGTAAGATTTATATAGTGTAAATGTAAATAAAATTTTGGAAGATGGAGTTTATTAATGACAAAAATAAGTATTATTTTATCAATAGAATAGTTAAATTTGAGAAGTGGGACTACGCTACAGCACATATAATTTCAATTTCAGAACTATTTTACATAAATTAGAAAATACAAAATAGAATTCACCGCCCGACCCAACCTCACAAACGACAGACCAACTAAACCAAAGCTGGCGTACAACTCCAGGAAACGATCCCCTTCGTAAACCCGGCTCAAATGCTGTATATATAACCGAACCAAACCGGTGCTTTCCATTCAACTGCTAACGAACAGAAAGCAGAGAAGACGATGGACAGAGTGGATGTGGACTCCTTTTTAACAGATATGAATCAACCCGGGAACCCAACGGAACCTGTATTCTCGGACCAGGTCCTTGTGAACGACATAGTTACGCGTTTGACTTTGACGCTGGACGGTGAGCTCCGTTGGACGGACAATGACCAGCGCCGTTTGAGCTTGGAAAAGCAAGTGCTTGGCTTCGTAATTGAGGGAGATAAGATAAGAGTTAAGGCTATGGTAGATAATGGACTCGGAATCTGCGGGTTTTCCGATGCCGGAGCCCGGGTAAGGGAGGATTTCATATTCCAGCCTCTTCACGACGACTATAAGATGCTTTGGTGTCAACATCTCCGGAATTATCTCGATTCTCTCGGTAACCACTTGTCTTGTTTTCGTTCTTATCTCTTGTTTGGTTAATGGGAAAACTGAAAGAAAAGAAAAGAGAATTTGCAAGGGAGAGACTGTCAGGTGAGTTTAATGTAATCCATAAGTTTATTAAAGATTTGCACTTTCACTTGCCGACAGGTCGGCCAAAGAGGCTGTTTGTTTTGGTCAATCCATACGGAGGAAAGAAGTCTGCTTCAAAGATTTTTCTTGATGTTGTTAAACCGCTATTTGATGCTGCTGAGGTTCAAATTACAGTGCAAGGTTTGGGCTTTTGGTATTCAGTTATTTATTACCGAGTCTATTCAAATTACATTGCAAGGTTTGGGTTTTTTGTATTCAGTTATTTACTAGTGAGTATGTGTTCCTGAATTATTGGATTTAATGAATGATTCATTTCTAGAAACTAAATACCAGCTTCATGCCAAGGAAGTCGCCAATTCTTTGGATTTGACGAAATATGATGGTATTGTTTGTGTTAGTGGAGATGGAATCCTAGTTGAGGTCAGTTGGTTATGGTTAATATGTGCACCTATCTAGTTTAAAGGTGTTGTCATACCAAGAGCTTTTTGATAAATTTTAGTTACTAAGGTAAGATTTATGTCAATTAGTTGCGGAGATATTTTACAAACAATTTAAAGATATAAACAAATCTAGTCAAGCTAATTATGTTTGAAATTTTACATTAGCCTTCTAAACCGCTTTAATTATTGTTGTGCATCTTCAAATCATATCTATTTCAGTATTTCTGCTCGTTAAGTTTTAAAACAAACACAATTTACAATCTGGCATTTCATCCTGTCATTGTAGAGTCAAGTTATCATGTACAACACTTTTTACAATGGTCTATGTGATTGCTGTTCTTTCCTTCTTACACTTATTTTGCTTAAATAGGTGGTAAATGGGCTTTTAGGGAGAGAGGACTGGAGTGCTGCAATAAAAATTCCTATTGGAATGGTTCCGGGAGGTTTGTTTATCTTCGCTATATTCTATCTCCTTTCTTTTTACCAGTCATGAACTGCTATCTATGTAGAGTCGTGAGTATAAGCGATCTGGAGCATTGGTATAAGATATTTTATTGGGCAAATTAATCATTCTGTTTTTTTATGATGACATGCTTATTTGTACCAGTTAATCTTGGATTACCTGTTTACTCATCATGATTTTGTACTACCATTTGTCTTTAATTTCATACTTATAACATGATTTGATGGTTTTTGGGTTGCAGAAGTACAGTAAATTGCTTAGCAAGAGTGAGAAATAGCAAGAGCATTTCAAGACATTTGACATATTGTATCTTGATGCAGGTACAGAAAATGGCATGGTGAAGTCTACTTTGGCTTCAGTTGGAGAACCATGTACGGCAGCAAATGCTGTTTTTGCAATCATACGAGGTTAAGTGTTAGTATGCCTTTAGTTTGCAGACAGTCTTATTTATTGTTTTAGTTTTCTAATCTAAGTGTTATGCTTCATACTGCCAGGCCATAAGTGTTCTTTGGATGTAGCTACTATTGTTCAAGGAGAGACCAAATTTTTCAGTGTCTTGATGCTTGCATGGGGTACACATTTACATACTGATGCTATAATTTTAGTTCAGTTGGATCTGCATTTGACAATGGTTTCATTGCACTAGTTATTGACTTTTATGATAGCACCTCTGGAGTTTATCTGAAAGAGTATTGCTAATAACTTGTATCATGTGAGATTTTCTTTTTTTGTTTCAGGTCTGATAGCAGATATTGACATAGAATCTGAAAAATACAGATGGATGGGGAGTGCACGGATTGATTTTTATGTAAGTTGCCTACACTGCACTGTTATTATTTTCTTTTTTGTAGTCTGATTGCTTATCTCCTTATCTCCTTATCCCCACTACTCCCGCTCTTCTTGGCCCCATACAAACCAAAATCTGTAGTTGAAATTATTCAATGTTTGGGCTTGTCATCGCTCAATCATTGTTTTTAAAATGGATCCATATTCCAACGGCAGACTAATGTAAATTTCATTTATCATACTGCAAATTGGGAAACTATTTAACTCTCTTGTTCTTGACTTTATTGTCTCATATGTATATCCTGTTCTACTTGTATAGAGATAGTGGAATTCTTTTATGAATTGGATTCTTTCCAGAAGTTTAAATTCTGGAATTACTACAGAATTGTTGTCAAATCTTTTTCTGACTGCCATTAACTAGATGGCATGAAAATCCATTGAACTACTTCTGTTTGGTTCTACTTTAAATTGTGGAATTACTGCAGAATTGTTGTTAAATTTTTTGTTCTACTTATGTTTTTCTGTTTTTGGTTTTTGTTACCTAATTTTGTTTTCAATTTTTCTCGAACAAAAAGAAAAACTTGTTATATTATTAATATCAATTTAGTTATATTTTTATTATTTATAATAAATAAATACTAAATAAAATAAGAGAAAATTAATTTTATTAATTGATTAACTAATTTTATTTTAATATTTTGTACAATATTTAATACTAAATTATATATTTTTTATTAAAAATAAATAATTAAATAAGTAAAACTTATATCAATTTTATTTACAAACTAATATTTATTTTGTATATGTATTCTAATTTTAAACCAATATTATTGTTAATAATTAAATATTTGAAACTTAAAAATTTTCTAACAGAAAACAGAAGTGGAAACTAAATAGACCTTAGCTTCATTCAATTTTTGGACTCAAAGCTCAATCTTCATTTTTTACATTATTTGAAATTAGCTGATGCAGAATTTGTTGAGTTGCTGGATGGAACTTAATAATTAATAAGACAATACAATAAAAGAAAATTCTTATGTTCTTTGTCTGTTATGCCTCAAAAAATCATGGTCATATTTTTGTTCTGTTACTAGTAAGTTGAGATAATTATAATCCATTACAAAAGTGATGACTTCCTGCCATAGAAATTATTTTGCAGTTGAAAATTGAAAGATAAATGAAGTCTATGATTTAGAGCATAAACTTGACATTTTTCATAGTTTAATCTTTTTTTTTTCTGGTTTTTCTGTTTGGTTCAATTGTATGAGAGTTTGGTAGCTCCGGTTTCAGAATTTAATAATCATTGGACCTTACCTCTCTTCCTCCCTCATATAGGCCCTACAGCGAGTAATCAATTTGAGGAAATACAATGGACGTATTTCTTTTGTGCCTGCACCTGGCTTTGAGTCTTATGGGCATCCAACTAGCTACAGTGGCCAATCTGATGGGGAACAGGGTACATGCAACCCTAGCCAAGAGCACCCTGTTCACATTCAGCATGGTTACCCTGGAGCTGATGTTGACTTGAACAATCTGAGTTGGAGGACTTTCAGTGGGCCGTTTGTTTCAATCTGGCTTCACAATGTGCCTTGGGGTGGGGAGAGGACCATGGCTGCACCAGATGCAAAGGTTGGTATGACTTGTATTCCAGGTCCTATAGATAAGTAGTTAATTGCCTGCTTTAAAAGATTAAGGAGAATTACTTTATGGAAGAGGTTTGGTTGAGGATTTCCTTATCAATAATTTGTAATAAAACTCCATTTTAGTTTTACGTAAATAATTGCCTTCCCATTTGAACAATGCTAATCTAAGCTTCTTCCATGCAACTTCAACTTTCCTTTCATTAATCATCTTTTATATTGTGTTTGACTATTCAAACACTCTAGATTGTTGTTTCTCATTTCCTTAATTTGTTTAGACAATAATTCCTTCTATATGTGGGGACATCCATATTTATTTCTTGCAGCGTCACGGGGTAGTGGACTAGTAATGTGATGCCTGTGTATGCTAGTTTCCCTTTTAAATGAAGCCCATGGTGCACTTAGTATCACATTTACTATTCTTAAACTTCTCCAATATGTATATTTTCTAAAGGAAGAAAGGCTCACACTATTTCTTCGGTCACTTTTATGGTTGATTCAGTTCTCAGATGGTTGCTTGGACTTAATCGTCATCAAGCAGTGCACGAAGTTATCCTTGATGTCTTTATTGACGAAAGTGAGCAACGGCGGACATATCAAATCGCCAGATGTTTTGTATCTAAAGGTTAGTTAATCAAAATAAGCATTCTTTCTTCCTTGGAATAAAATAAGCATCTTTGAATATCACCTTCTTTTTTTGGTTACAAATTCTGTCTTTTTGTCTTTCTAATCAAACTTAAGGATAGAGTAAAGTCCAGTAGTCTTAGATCGGTTATTTTCTTCTTTTCTCCAAAACAAATGAGAACTAGTATTTAGGAAAACATGATCTATATTGACTTTCTAATTGAATAATGATATTCTTGTTTGTTTTTATCTGGGTCATAGTTTACAATCTTCTTTTGGTCCAATTTAAGTTTGAATGACATGAACCATTGAACCAGTTTGCTTTCCCTTGTAGTTTAAATATCAAATACCTTTCTTAATGATGTTGAAATCTTGTGTCAAATGATGCTCTACCTATTTTGTCTAATCATTGATTATTTTGTTGTGCGACTAACAAAAGGTGAAAGCATTCATCTTGGATCCTGGTCAACGCACTAACGAGCCAGCTAAAGGAGGGATCATAGACGTAGATGGTGAGGTATTGGCCAGAGGAAGAGGGACATATATGTGTGATAAGAAATCTCTAATGAGCTATGGTAAGCTTGAAATAACAGTGGATCATGGATTGGCTACTCTGTTTTGTCCGCAGGCTTGAAATAACATTTATACTAAAATTATTACATGGAATTCAGTCCTAATCAAAACATTATAAGCTCATTTGGGAATTTTCATAGAGGTATAAGTGCTGAATGGTACTGATAATGAAGAGTTTTGTCTAGCTATGCACAAGGATTCCATGAAAATGTTCCTATTAAAAGCAAATTCTATAAAAAGAATAGCTAGATGTGTCCCCTGGAATACTTCTAAATCGTTCCAAATGAATGAATGAGCTATATAAAGTGAAGACCCGTGTAACTTGTTTTATTAGATTTCATAAAAGCAGTTTACGGGAGACTTGTCGGATGAATATGAAACAGTAACCGTAGAGTTTAGTTTTGAGGTGTTCTACTGTACTTCTTGTCAGAGGCTTTATGATTCAATCTTGACAGTTAATGGGATTTCTTGAAAGGAAAGGGGAGAAACATGCCTCTTATTAATTGCAGAAGTTCGGGCTAATGTTATGAATATTATATTGGATTCGGTACCAAATCTAGTCCTAGTACATTATGGTATCAAAACTGGTAAATATTAGGCACTACTTTGAGTAATTTCTTAAAATTCTAGTAGTTCATAAATTTTAAAAAATTACAAAAAAATCCCTCAACATATTATGTTATATAATTTTAATTTCATATCAACCTTGTTTCAAATAATAATAATAATAATATAAATTTGAAATGGCAACTATATCTTTATTAATATTACTTTTCACATATTTCACATATAAACAATAACACAATTAATATAAAAAAGATAATTTATTATACATATATAAAATTAAGAATAATATAAAGTATTTAAAATATTACAATCTAAAGAACAATTTTATCAAATATCATATAATAAGAATAATGTAAGGCCATAAATATTATAACAAGAATACTAGCTGAAGAATACAACAACCTAGAAGTGAAACCTGAAATGAAAGTACTTACAATTAAAAGTTTTATATTTATATTACATAAATAAAATTTAACATATATATAATAAATACAAGTGAAATCAAAAGAAAAGGCAAAAAAATAAAAAATTTGGAACTTCATTCAATGTCATATTTGCTCAAACCATAATGTCTTTAATTTTTATTTAGTATAAAATCTTCAGTATTGAAAAGAGTCTCATTACACTACAAAAAATTGTATTTTTAGTGAAAAGCAGTAATATTTGTCATTATTATTAATAGTGTCTAATTTTTGAAGTTGTCACCTCCCGTCACAAAGACCATCATCACTAATAAAATAGTGACTAATTTAAAAAATAGTCACAATTATGCAACACTTTTGTGATACAAATACTGATACTAAAACTTGTGAAATATGTGACAAAACTATATGGTCACAATAACTGTACATATTTATGACAAGTTTATTGTTACAAATAATATAAAGTAGTGACGAATTAAGTTGTAACAATACTTCATTTTACTGTGACACAATTGCCGACACTAAAATCTATCAAATGTGTGACAACACTATATGATCACAACAACTGTACTTATTTATGACAAGTTTTTTAATACAAATAATATAAAGTAGTGACAAATAAAGTTGTAATAATACTTTATTATATTGTGACAAAAGTGTCGACACTAAATCCTATGTAATGTAATGTGTGACAATACTATATAGTCAAAGCAACTTTACATATTTATGACAAGTTTGTTGATACAAATAATATAAAGTAGTGACGAATAAAATTGTAACAGTACTTCATTTTATTGTTACAACATTATTGCCACTAAAATAATTATAAATAGTGACAATATTTGTCACTAATAATTTTTTTATCAGTGTCCATTACTTCTTGGTCACTAATATTTTAATAAAAAAGCATCAACATCATTTTGTTACAAAAATGAAAATTGGTTTTTACAAAAAGTATTATCACTAATATGTTTATTATTATCACAAATAAAACTATCAATTCATCAACGTAATTACATTAGTTGTAAAAGAAATTTGCATCAGTGGTTATATTGTCTAACAGATTTCGTCACAAGTATTAAAGTTATATGTTACGATGATGTTGTCATTAAATAAAGAATATATGTTCCAATAAATTTATCACTATTGCCTTATCATATACATATGATAAGTGTAACAAATCTTCACTAGAAAACACAATGACTGAAGAGGCTAAGTAGACATCAATGTATCTTTTCATCTACAACAGAAAATAGAAAAATGACATAAGGTAACAAAAAGAAGACTGACAAAGATAAACACCTATAAACACCTACCATTTTGCTTGATTGCCAAAATTCTCCATGTTGGTACCCTCCAAACTCCATGTACCAATAGCCAAAGCATACATCTTTAGGTTTACTCGGCCAATGCTGGTAAAGGAAACTAAAAACCAAAATAAGTCATATAGAAACATCTAAAAGATGTTGGAAGGACATCGAAGCTCATTATGGACACTTTTAAAAACAAGAACCAAACTCAAGAAGATTGTCCCAGGCAAACCAACAAATTTACATACCTGGTAAATGAATTTTAAGGACTTTACATTATTTATCCTCAGAATCTTTTCCTTTGACATTCTTTTGCAATCCCATTCGATCCACATCTAAGATATCAACCAAAAATACAAATTAGTATTTTGCCAAAGAGGTTAACATCAACTCTGATTGATAATAAACTAGTACAAATTATAATACCAAATTTCACATAACTTGCAGCTTCAGGCCTTTGACTTATCAGCTTAAGAAAAGTGAAAATTAGCTTCATGTTCTAAAGAAACAGTAAGAACTAAAAACAAAAATCCTTGAAAAATATGTAATTCAAGATAAAAAAAAAACTAGAAGGACTTAAAAAAGAAATAGAGAGATTTTTACTGAAACCTAAACAGCTCCATCAAATATCCCAAATTTTAAACAGAATAGTACTAAGTGAAGACAAACATTAACCAGAAATTCAGAGTACCCATAATTGAATCACAAAAGATCTCAAAAATTCAACACCAAAAATTGAAACTTTACCCAGAAAAAGATCACTGGGCCGAACAAAACAACCAATAGAAAAACAAAAGGAATTGGAAATTTTAAAGGGATCCATCAAAAACACGCAAATTAAAAAATTAAAGGACCAAATGGTGCCAAAGGAAAAAGAATCTGCAAGCCGTAAGCAACCAACTGAATCTGAAACCTTGAAACAAGTAAAAGAAGAAGATTTAAATCGGAACCACCAAACACAATTGAAAACCATAAAATAAAACCAAGATGAGCATTACAACAACCACCAAAAGAAAAAGAGAGTAAAGAATTGGTCAAACAAGTCGATTTTGTACACTGAGCACTCCAGTAGGATAAGTACAGAACATGATCAAAGGCTAATTCAGTAAAAACCGAATCTTGATAATAAAAATCAGTGATTTAAGCCAAACCCACCATAGATCCAAACAAACAGAAGACATCTAGATGCAAAAAAGCGGGACTATAAGGGGAAAAATTGCAAACAATGAAGGGTAAAAAGGCACCTAACTTGAAGGATCAGGAACTTGAAGAAACCTTTGCCTTTGCAGTGAAAAGGGGGAGAGAGGCATTGTAGAAAGAGAGCTTCTTGCAGCTAAATAACCCTTGTCTAGAGAAAGGATAAAGGCTAAAACAAGCAGAGATTAAGAGAGAGAGAGTATAAAAAATGAACTGAGCCTCAAGTTCTGGTGGGGCTATCAAATGCAGAGAGTGGGAGAGAGAGAGAGAGGAGTCAAAGTAAAGCTATAAAGTTGCAATCTTTCTGGAAAAAAAGAAAATAATATAGTAATTTCATTGGTTATTTTGAGGAGATAAAAAGGCTCGATGAGGGAGTTCGCAATGAGAGGCCCGTGTTGTAGAGACCCTCAGATCTCCGGAAATCGCCATATTATAATAACATGGAAACAAGATAGCAAGATTACTTACTTGTTCTAATCTCAGACGCATTGGTATAAAGTAGAAAAGAAGATTATTACTAAAATTAAAGAATAGCAGAAGAGAAGAGAAGAAGTTTGAGACTTTTATGATAACCAAACATAAGAGAATCAAAACTAAACAGTAACGAACGATAGAATTAATCAAATGAAAGAACCCATAAAAGATGACAAAAAAGGTAGAACTTTGAGGCAAAGAAGAGATCATAAGAACTAGGGTTAGGGATCACTTTTTGAAAGCTTAATTGAGAATCTAGGTCACAGAGAGAGAGAGCGAGAGAGGGAGAGAGAGAGAGAGAGAGAGAGAGCATTGTAATTGATGGGAATACGAAACGTAGCTGTCAGAGTCGACTCTAAAAGTGAAAGGTTAATAGTGAATAGATCCACACGACTTTAAGCTACTTGGATGGAGAGTGTTCCATTGACTAACCAAACTACTAGTTGTTCGTTTTCGAAGGAAGTAAAAGATTGTTAAAATGAAAGATTTTAATTATTTTAAAAATTATATTATAAATTGGATTTTTTAATTACAAAAAATAATAATAGGCAGGGTGAAGTGCACATTTTAGGGGATGTACATAAATGTGAGAATAAGACAGGCTTGAACAGAGTTGAAACAGCACAAGTGGCACAGGTGATTTCATTTGCTATTTTAGTATTATCAATTCCACATTTGAATAAGAAATACAGTATCATATGAGAGAAATACCATTCTATCCCTCCCCCATAACTTCATCCTTTAACTTGCTATTCACAATAGACTCAAGACCTTTAATTGACTCCATCACCTTAATAATTAAATCTCACAATAATCATTTTCTTTGTTTATTCAACTAGTCATTTGTTATTAAGCTGTTGAAAATGCAATATCTTCTAATAGATACACACATTCACATGATTTAATATTCTTTCTCCTTTATATTTAAAATAATACTTAACATTTACATCTACTCAATTTAGTCCGTCAAAAATAAAAGAACTTAAAAAAAACACTCTCACAAATTACAAAATCACTTCTACCCAACTCAAACAATTATAACCTTACAACCTAATTACTCTAAAATTAAAACTTGTGATCTTACAATTTACCATCCTCTCCCCCTTTCTTTTTTTAATTATTTTCTTACATGAAAAAGGAAAGTAGATACTAACTAATTGAATTTTTATTGAAAAAAGTTTTCATCATAACAAGTACATAGGCTTTTAATAACAAAGCTTATTGATAAAAGAAATTTTGACAATACTAATATATAAATAGTGACAATTTAATTGTGAAGGTACTAAATGGTTACAATTCCCATTGTAGTAGTAACACAAAATAAATCATCACGGTTAATCCAATCAATAGTATCAATAAATTGTTTTGTCATAATAAACCTTGTATCTGTGACAAAATAATACTTAGGCACAAAAAAATTGTCACTAAATTACAAATGGTAGTGACCATAGTTATAGTTTGGTGATTGTGACAATATTAAGTAGACATTAATTAATTGAATATTTATTGACAAAAGTTTTTATCACAACAAGTAAAATATTATGTGACAATAAACCGTTTCGTCACAACAAGAAAAACATATTAGTGACCAAATTATGTTTTGTTACAACAAATAGAAAATATTAGTTACCAACATATGTTTTATCACAACTACAACTAATTTCCGGCAAAATTATTTTGGCGCTAGATTTCATGGACTTTTAGTAACAAAAAATTAGTGATAAAATAAAATTTAACATTATTAATATATTAATAGTGACAGTTTAACTGTAAAAGATACTAAATTGCCGCAATTACCATTATATTAGTGACAAAAATATAAATCATCATAGATAATCCAAACAATAGTGTCAACCAATTGCCTTAGTATTAAAAAATATCATATTTGTGATGACATAAATAGTTAGTCACAAAAAATTGTCACTAAATTACGAATAGTTGTTACCATAGTTATAGTTTAGTTATTGTGACAATATAAAGTAGACACTAATTAATTGAATATTTATTGACAACATTTTTTGTCACAACAAGTAAAATATTGTGTGAAGATTAACTATTTCGTAACAAAAAGAAAAAATATTAATGACCAAACTATGTTTTACCATAAAAAATAGAAAATATCAGTTACTAACATATGTTTTGTCAGAATTACAATTTATTCCCGCCAAAACTATTTTGGCGCCAAATTGTATAGGCTTTTAATGACAAAACTTAGTGATAAAAGAAAAGTTGTCACTATTAATATATTAATAGTGA
>JANZLD010000002.1:62192626-62206598 GCA_026413575.1 Erythroxylum carthagenense
TAAATTTTTCTTAATTTCATCAAATTTCCTTAAATTCATAAATTGTCTCACCAATTTCTTTCTCATTAATATTCATTATAATATTTCTAATTATCATCAAAAGTTCGGGGTCCAACAGAGTGAGATTTTTGTTATTGTATAAAGGGATTAAAAGAGGCAAGATGAACAAGAGAAGAGGCTTTTTGAGTAAGTCCATAATCAAGGAAATCAAGGTAGGTACATGTTTATAATAGAGTAAATAAACCACTAATTTTTTCTTTAAATCAAAGAAGTTTAATGTTTCCAATTGCATCATAAGTGTTATATTTATTGCTAGATGTTTGTTATATGAATTGTGTGATGATTTATGAAAAATTATTTTTAAAATGATTCTATGAAATGATGCATGATTATGAAACCATACTTTTGGAAATGGTTTTTAAGGTATAACAAGCAAGTGAAAGTCAAGTTTCTGGAATATGCCTTTTTGGGCAATATGTTTTACAAGTCATGAAATACATGTTATGTGGGTTTGTGGTGGTCCCCTAAGTTAAGTCAAGTGCACTTTGACAAATAGGCTTCTCTCACCTGCCCGCTAGTGGCATGGAGCTCCTTCATGGGCTCCCATAAGTTTATGGCTACGCAAGACCGTTATGTGAAAATGTGTAGTACGTTCTGTTTTAGATCCACCCGAATCAATTTGATGTGCTTTTGTGTTCATGTTATGTTAACAAGTTTGATGCATTCATGTTTTTGCAACTTGTGAATTTTGGTTGAAAGCCTAAGAAACATATGTTTTAAGAACCATATGACAATTGTCTATGACAAGTGAACATTTTCAATAGTTTTTGCTTATTTTTCCATTATAAACTGTTACCTACGAGCTATTAAACTCACCCCCTCTTTGTCCCCTCTTCAGGCGATAGTTAAGAAGTCAAGTGATCAAGAGCCTAAGGGAACTTCCGCAAATTTGTTATTTGTATTTTGTAATAAGCCAATGACGTAGCTTTTGATATGTAAATAAAGTTTTTTTTTTCAAACTTAATTGCTTTAGAAATGAAATGATAAATTGAAGTAATTCGGTTATGTATGTTCATATTGACTTCCTCATTATACGGTTGAGTTGGAGTAATAAGTTCGTTTTGATGTTTGATTGTCATAGGGCACGTCATGCCTAATAAGGTTTCATGGAAATAACCTTATGGGTTTACACTCACACTTCATGATTTCACAAGAGTTGGGTTCTGGTCACGGTGACCAACAAATCCAAGTTGAGGAACTCAATTATGAATTATTGTTACAACTACTTTTATATATAGGGCAAAGTTTCCTTTTGAAAGAGGATCACTTTCGAACAAGCTAAAAGAATTCTAGCTCTAAACCTAATCACCCTTGCTTATTTTAGGAGACTTCAATAGCGCACTCCAGTTTTCAAAGGCTGAGGGAAATACCAGCCTAAGGAACTTCTCAATTGACTTCCAGGAATGTGTAAAGGACATAGAAGTCACTAATTTAAAGATAAAAGGTCCTTTATACTCTTGGAGAAATAAACAAAGTAGGTAGTGGCACATCAACAAGAGGCTAGACAAAACTATGGTCAATAGGGATTGGTTTACACTATTTCCACAAAGTAAGATGAAGGTTCTAGACCTTATTTTTTCTAATCATGCTCATTTATTGGTGTAGAATATGTTCCAAGCTAGTAAAAGAAATTTCCCATTTTTTTTAACAACTACCTAGTGGATGTAAAAGGCTATAGTGAGATTATTAACAAAGGCCTATCTCAAAGATTTGGGTGCAGTAAGCAATATCTTTGTATAAAGAAATTCAAAGAATGAAAAGGAATTAAAACTGCTAAAGCATAGAACAGAGGGTGTCAACACCTCAGAGGCTCTTGAAAGCACTAAGAAATCGTTTTCTAAGGTGCAAACGGAGTTCATTATCTATCTCGAGCCTCCTTACTAAAGAAATAGTAGCTCTGAATGAATATATAAACGTACTTTTTAACCACATGCATTAATTTCGAAAATCCAATAGATGCAAAAAGGAGACAAAAACTAAAATTTATTTTTATTATATTATAAATAAGAAAAATACCAACAAGATTCATTCCCTTGTCAACCAAGAGGGACAAGAAATGTCTACTTAATAAGGCCTTAAGAAGGAATTTGTTCGCTTTTTCAAGTAACTCCTCAAAACCTATATCTTTAGCTCCTCTACAATTACATAACTGAGAACTTCAATCTCCAATCAATTTTTTAAGGTAGATATAGAAGTCCTAACAAGGCCAGTTAGTCCTTAGGAAGTGAAAAAAGTGGTGTTTGAGCTTAATCTGACTGAAGCCCCTAGACTTGATGGTTTATTCTTTCAAAAGTCTTGGCCCCTAATTAAAACTATAGCCATTGATGCAATTTTAAAGTTTTTTTTTGAAAGAGCTATCATTTGGAAGGAAATCAACTTATCCCATATTTGCTTAATTCCTAAATGCCTAAACCCTAGCTCTTTAAATGAACACGTGCCTATTTCTTGTTTTAACCTTCTTTACAAAATCATTTCAAAGATCATTGATAATATAATGAACCAAGTGCTTAAGTCTATTATTAGTGAATCATAAGGAGCATTTGTAGATGGTAGGTCTATTGGTAATAACTTTTTAATGGCTCAGGAGTGACTTAAGGGCTATTCAAAGAAAAATGGCTCTAATAATTGTGCCATTAAGGTTGACTTCTTCAAAGCTTTTGACACTGTAAGTTGGGACTTTATATTCAATCTCCTTGAAGCCTTATAATTTCTAGCAAAATTCAAGAACTAGGTTAAACTCTACCAAACATCCACCTCCTTCAGTATACTCGTTAATTGAGAGCCAAGCTCTTTATTCTTAAAAGTTAGAGGCCTCAAATAGGGAGATCTTATTTCTCTATATCTCTTCATTTTATGTACAGAGGCACTTATAAGATTAATAAAAACTAAATTCCACTCTAATCTCAACTTTAGATTCTATGGTAGAGGTGAGAAAGTTGGACTAGTATCACTTGCTTTTACGGATGACTTATTACTCTTTTCTAGAGCTCATGATACCTCAATCCACGTTGGGGTTACGTGGTTTAGAGGTTAATAATATTAAAATCCATATCCATTTTTAAGAATTATACAATCTAACAGAGAATGGATAACTAACGTTTAAGGGCTTCAAATCATGAACCCCCTTTTAAATATATTGGGATCCCTATCATTTCAAGAAATTACAAGTTGGGAACTTTATCCCTCTAGTAGACAAAATCTAAAGAAGCTAGTACAACAAATCCCTTTCAGTAGCTGGGAGAGTGTCACTTATCAAATCAATTTTAAGCACCCTATAAGTGTACCGGGCCTCCCATTTCTTTCTCTCGAAAGGTCTAATTAAAGAAATTTTAAAAACTCTGATGAGGTATCTTTAGGCTGGTGATGAGGAAAGTAGCAAAGGTTTCATGGCAAGACGTGCATAGGCCCCTGAAAGAAGGAAGCTTGGGGATCATTGGCATAGGCCCAGTAACAAATTTTTTCTAGGGAAGAGGGTATGGAATCTATTAAATAACAAATCCTCTCTTTGGGTTAAGTAGGTTGATAAATTAGCTTCTCGGGCTGGCTTCTTCGTTTGTTCCAAAGCCCAATCTCTCTCTTCCCCGGAAAAAAAATAACCTTGATCTCACTGCGACGCCGGTGCTCCGTCACCGAGCTCCACTGTACACCGTCAAGATTGTATTTTATCGCTCGTCGTGGTGAGTACCCTTTTCTTGTTTCCCAAACCTGACACTAATATATCGAGCTTTTGATCGATTCCGGTAAATATCCCTTTTCTTGTTTTATAACTCTAACCCTAATTCTTCGAGTTTTTTCTGGTTAGCAACAACAAGAGCAATGAGCAAATGAAGAGAGCTAAAACCCTTAAAATAAGTATGTCCCGATAGTAACAAGAACAAGAGTAATGAGAAAAGTCTACAATGCCCGGATACTGTGTATATATATATATATATATACTTGTTATTGCTAACACTAAATTAATTATTTTCTGTACCTTTTTGTTTGTGCCTCTCTGTCTTCTGCCGAGCAGGACTTGAAATGGCTTCAACGGGACAGTCAGCATCTCTAAAACGGCGAGATGGACCGACGACAAGAGAAGGAGATCAACTAAGTATAATACCTTTGGGAGCAGGCAATGAAGTGGGTAGATCTTGTGTGTACATGTGCTTCAAGGGCAAAACTGTGTTGGTAAACATGGGGCAGTAAACCTTTTATTTAACACTTTTTTTGGTAGGAACTGAGTGTTTTTGTTAATATTTTGTTCTTCAACTTCCTTTTGACATATGCAGTTTGACTGTGGCATTCATCCAGCCTACTCTGGCATGTCTGCTCTTCCATATTTTGATGAAATTGACCCTTCAACAATTGATGTTCTTCTTATCACACAGTATGTTTATAGTTTTCCTGGCTTGCTAAATGCGGTTGCTTTGGTCTTTAACAGTTTTATTTTCATTGGTACTTCACATTGGTTGATAACTGGCTACTAGGTGTAATTTACTGTGAAATGCTACTATATGAAAAGAAATATGGTACAACTATGTTTTCTAGTTCATCAGTTTATTTTGCTCCTCACGGAGTTCAACACTTTTGCATTCTTTGGGTATCCGTTTTATATCACAATACCTTTTTTTCCTAATATTTTCTTGTTTCCTTGCTGTAAAGTTAGGAATTTCTTTTTCTGTGCTTGGGTTGAGAACGAAGATATCCCATTTTGGTGTGCTTCATAATTGGGTTGGTTTTGAACATAAATGAAAGGTTGTGGACTAGTTAATTATAACATATTATTATGGTTATTGGGGATTGTAATGCAAGTTCGCTAAGTGTTTTATACTTTTCATTTGTAGGCCTATTATGTGGCAATTATTGTACTCTTTTTTGGTAACTCCCAATCCTCTTGGATAAAGTGCAACTTTTGACGAGATTCTGTTGGAAATTTTGCTTGTAATTCTCAAGTATTTCTATGTTTGAATTTTCTTATCCATAAAATTATTTTTTTCTTCTTCCATTTGTGGTGAGTAATATGATGTTTTCTATCTTTATTTTTTTTTAGAGTTCTCTGCCTTGGTAGGTTTTTGAATCTTGCATTGATGTGCAAAATGTGCATCTTTGTCTACACATGCTTCAAATGTCCTTTATCTAACATGAGAAGTATGCTTCTAATCAGAAAGAAGTGACTAAGATTCATATTGCAAACGGTTTTTGTTGTGTGCAGCTTTCACTTGGACCATGCTGCATCTCTTCCTTATTTTCTGGAGAAGGTTTGTTTTCTTTTCTAAAAAAAAAAAAAATTGCTTACAGTCAAAATTTAATGGTTGAAATCTTTCCCAGACCACATTTAGGGGTCGAGTTTTTATGACTCATGCAACAAAGGCCATCTACAAGTTGATGTTGACAGATTATGTAAAAGTGAGCAAGGTATCAGTTGAAGATATGTTGTTTGATGAACAAGACATTAACCGGTCTATGGATAAAATTGAGGTTTGTTTCTCTTATTATTGCATCCCTATCATTG
Source organism: Erythroxylum carthagenense (assembly GCA_026413575.1). Classification (NCBI taxonomy): domain Eukaryota; kingdom Viridiplantae; phylum Streptophyta; class Magnoliopsida; order Malpighiales; family Erythroxylaceae; genus Erythroxylum; species Erythroxylum carthagenense. The sequence continues at coordinate 62,198,178 of JANZLD010000002.1, forward strand.
TTCTTTGAGATCTTGCAGCTAGTGGTAACTGGCATCAGAGAATCCATGATACAATATCATAAAATGAAATTAGTCTCTGAATAACAGAATGTAATTTGTCAGTGTGGGTATCATGTCCAATATGGCTTGCAATGAGTCAGCTCTTAGTAATGCTGGTCTTTTAGTTGTATACATATCGTATGTTTGAAGTCTTGATGCAGGCAACGATTGATGTTGCCTTACATGATAAATTTTGTCCTGATATGTTCTGATCTGCAAGGGTTATGAATCTGTTTAATAGTTGGCAACATAAAGTTAAATCTACATAAATGCTTTTTAAAAAAAAAAATTAAATGGAGTAATATATTGAAGATGTGTTAAGGCATAGTTCTGCAACCATCGGAGTTATATTCCTTTGTCAAAGCCAACCAACGACTAGTAACCATATTCATAACAAAATACAACTTCGTTTCTGGATCCCTGCACTTACTGCACGACAGCCTTTGTTGATTGCTGAAGGGTTTGGATTAAAGAGCCTAATTCTATAAAAATTCTTTTTACCAGAGATTTGAATTAATTTTGGTATTCTTGACAATATTCTTTCCACTTAAGTGTAACCGACTTTCTTGTTAATGCAATTGTGCATTTTGCTTTCGTGAGAAAGCTTTATACACATTGTTCTGACGAGGATGGATGTATCAGATTCAGTATGAAGGGATTTTACTTCTTATTTACTGTTCTTTTTAAACTTTCTCCAGCTTCGATATTTGTTTTTGACATGGTAAAATTTTACCATAATGCAATTTCTTGTTTCAAACGTCAATGCTTTTGACAATGAACATTGCAGTTTATATGGTTGTTGTAATTGTTTCCTGCATTTTTTTGTCCTTTTTGGATATACTATCTGTTAACAAAAAATTGATATCATAAATACTTGGCTTCTGTTTTTAAGTATGTTGACGCATTGGCTCTAGCTTGATTGTGGATAGTGCTTCCATGTATATTTCTTTTTGTCAAAAGTTTCACCCCAGGTACAAGTCTCTAGTTAGGAAACTTAACATTTAAGGTTAAACAAAACTTATGGTAAGCACCAGAGAATTGATATTTCGATTTGCTTTATAGTAATTGATGCTTCTTGTGATAAAAACATGTTTCGTTTTGACTCCATCTATGAGTTCTTCTCCAAAGAAATCCAAGGTGTAACATTTGTGTTATGTTTTGACTGCTGTGTTGTATGTTTTACCCTTTTAAGATTAAAGGAAAGTATGTTAATGGCATGAGGCTTAATATCTGTGTTTGCTTCAAAGTGATTGATTGTTCTCCAAAGAGACACGATTTTCTTTTAGCTCCTTTCCTTCTCTAAAGGCAATGCAAAGTGTAGCTTCTTTGTTATGTTTGTGCTGTTTTTTAACTTACGTGATTGTTTCATCAGTTGTAGTTGTGGATTTCTGAAGTATATCTACTATTTGTTTCTAAGTTGTCAACTATACTTGTATTATAGGTTATTGACTTTCACCAAACTGTGGATGTGAATGGCATTAAGTTTTGGTGTTATACTGCTGGCCATGTTCTTGGTGCTGCTATGTTCATGGTGGACATTGCTGGTGTTCGAGTACTCTATACTGGAGACTACTCACGTGAAGAAGATCGGCATCTTCGTGCTGCTGAGATGCCACAATTCTCACCTGATATTTGCATAATTGAATCCACTTATGGTGTTCAGCTCCATCAACCTCGTCATATTAGGGAGAAGCGCTTCACTGATGTTATCCACTCTACTGTTTCCCAAGGAGGTCGTGTGCTAATCCCAGCATTTGCCCTTGGTCGTGCTCAAGAACTTCTATTGATCCTCAACGAGTATTGGTCAAACCATCCAGAACTCCATAATATTCCCATTTATTATGCATCCCCCCTTGCAAAGAAGTGTATGTCTGTTTACCAGACATATATCCTTTCTATGAATGAAAGGATACGCAACCAGTTTGCAAATTCAAATCCCTTCAAATTCAAACACATATCTCCTTTGAATAGTATTGAAGATTTTACTGATGTAGGCCCATCAGTGGTTATGGCTAGTCCCGGTGGATTGCAGAGCGGGTTGTCAAGGCAGCTGTTTGATATGTGGTGCTCTGATAAGAAAAATGCCTGTGTTATACCTGGCTATGTTGTCGAAGGGACACCAGCGAAAACTATTATGAATGAACCAAAGGAAGTAACACTCATAAATGGACTAACTGCACCGCTCAACATGCAAGTCCATTATATATCTTTCTCTGCCCATGCAGATTACGCTCAGACAAGTACATTCCTGAAAGAGTTAATGCCACCAAACATAATTCTTGTTCATGGAGAAGCCAATGAGATGGGTAGGCTCAAACAGAAGCTTATATCAGAGTTTGTTGATGGAAACACCAAAATCTTGACTCCTAAAAATTGCCAGTCTGTTGAAATGTACTTCAACTCTGAAAAAATGGCAAAAACAATTGGAAAACTTGCTGAGAAGACCCCAGAGGTGGGCGAAAGTGTAAGTGGAATATTAGTTAAGAAAGGCTTCACTTATCAAATTATGGCCCCCGAGGATCTGCATGTATTCTCGCAGCTGTCAACAGCAAATATTACACAGAGAATTACCATTCCGTTCTCTGGTGTCTTTGGTGTCATAAAACACAGGCTTGAGCAGATATATGAGAGTGTGGAATCTGGCACTGATGAAGAATCTGGGGTTCCAACATTGCTAGTGCACAAGCGAGTGACAGTAAAACAAGAATCTGATAAGCACCTCTCACTTCATTGGACTGCTGATCCTATAAGTGATATGGTGTCAGACTCAGTTGTGGCTTTGGTCTTAAACATCAGTAGAGAAATCCCCAAGGTGGTGGTTGAATCAGAATCCATAAAAACAGAAGAAGAAAATGGAAAGAAAGCAGAGAAAGTTATATATGCACTCCTAGTTTCTCTTTTTGGGGATGTGAAGCTTGGAGAAAATGGAAAGCTGGTGATAACTGTTGATGGAAATGTGGCACATCTTGACAAAGAAAGCGGAGATGTTGAAAGTGAAAATGAAGGACTCAAAGAAAGAGTTCGGACTGTCTTTAGACGAATTCAAAGTGCAGTGAGGCCAATTCCTGTGTCTGAATCCTAAACATTTTGTAGATTTTCTGTTGCCTTTTGGTTTCGGGCATTTTTCAATTGTAGGGCTTCAGAATATATCTCCAACATGGTGTCTTATAACTTAGTATCCTCAATCGAGGCTGAACTCTGACATGGGAACCTCTTGTTTGATCTTCTCTAAAAAATTGAAATTTACCATATAGCATCCTCAAGTGAAGCAGAAGTCTGGCATGGGAACCTTTTGTTTGATCTTCTCTAAAAATGGAAATTTACCATATTCTTACTTTCTATTATCTGGTTCCTATTTAAAAGTTATGGCCAGTTATACTGAATGTTGTCTTATTTTAATTTTCTTTCTTCGGTCCTAGTGTTCTTGTAATCTCCAAGAGTCATTTAATATAGGTACTGTTGCAAAACCCCTTCATGTTGGTGGTACGTTAAGGTGTCTTGGCAAGCCGTCTCCAATGCGATGGAAAATGGTTTTGCAGCCCCATAACATCAGTGCCCATGTTACGGATATATCATATAAGCAGGCGAAAAATGAGTAGATAGCTGTAAATCATGGTGGTAACCTTGTTGTTACAGGCCTTTGGTCTATTTCTGGTTAACCTTTGTTGTTACAGGCCTTTGACCGATTTCTGGTTACGGGACATCGTAAAATAATATTATGGTTAGCTGCTTGGAGAAAGCTAAGAATAAAGGACGAACTAAAGTTTCAGTAGCTGCGTCTTATGCCAGGGAGACTTCAGCCACCTGTTTTTTGAGTGTGAAGAAACAGAATTTGGTAGCTTCATCCTTGATGCCTTCAACATGCTCACTTCAATTACGGGTTGAATGAATATACTCAACTGGGTCACTGAGATTGAAATATAATTCCTTGGCATGCCCCTCTTTTATATTTTAGCAAAAAGACCTTGTATATGGATTTAGCCCTTTGTGGACTACCCCTCCTTTCATATAGTCTCTTCAGGATTTTGTAACTCTACTTCTACATCAATGATGCCTTTAATCCACTCATGAAAATCTGGATTTCCTGTTCTTAAGACAAAGGACTAGCCCAAGTTGTTAGTTACTCAAACCGTCTTTGGTATTCCTCAACAATGCTAGTTTGTTGGATTTTACAAAGTTCTCCTAGTTTGTTGTTGCAAATGAGATGGCTAAATCATAAATTAAAATTCTCCATTTTATGAACGGTCAGTCCCTCTCCAGCTTGATAAACCATAGTTGGAAGGAAGGAATTCAATCGCACTTTTTCTTCATTTGGAGTTCTTTGATGATGGAAGAAGTTTTCACACCGGATTAGCCATCCCAAAGGATCAATAAAGCCACCAAAATCAAGTTTTCAGAACTTAGGAACCATATTTTCCCTTCTTGATTTATCATTCAAGTTGTGGACCTTAGTAAATGCAATAATTGTTCTCTTCTCGATGATTTGCAGCTAAACTATAAGAAACTTCTTCTTTTGAGCAATCACAAACCTTACTGGATGCCCTCTCACGTTCTCTTTCTACTTTGTCTTTATCTCGATTCTCCTAGTAAATAGTCATAAAAGCTTTTAACTGCTACTGTAAGGTATATTAATCTCCAACGGTGCCGACGCCTGCCCAGGGCTCACCATGAGAAGGGGGCCCCTAATTTTGACTCCAACATTCTCCTCGGCTTCTCTCCTAAGTCATACACTCCAATAGCCTCCTCTCCTCAGTCCTACGCTGGTGATGTTTTAACGTTGGCTTGGTTTTAAATGATTTAAACATTGACTTTAAATGAATTTAACGTTATAAGTTAACGTTGTGATCCTCATACTTATAAATAGTCTTGAAATATTTAAGTGTATTTTTACCTTCTAATTTCTTTATTTTCATCAATAATCGTATTTAAAGTATTCCAACTCAAAATTAGCAGCAAAAATTTTTACAATTATGTCTTCTGAGTTCTGAGTATAATTTAAAAGTAAAGTTTCTGATTTTTTAATGTATTTTTTGTTCTTTATTTTTACTTTTAATATTAGGTATTAAATTTTGCTATTTATTTTTTCCTCTATCACAGATATAATACCATTTATATATCTTTTGTGATATATTATGAAGCTGTTGGAGTTTGGTTGTGCTTACATATTTCTTCCAGTTCCATACAGGTGTTTTTATTTTTTTTTCTAATCCAACTGTGTTATACTTAGTTTATATTATGTTACATAAAAAGCATTTGTCTGGAAGTGAAAAAAGGAAAAGAAAAAAAAAGAAAATAAGTAGCACTGTTGATAGAATTCCAAAAAGGAGCAATTAATAAATTTATTAAAAGAGTAGACTCCTCTAATGAGAGTCTTGAGGAATTAGGTGAAGGTGATTTTGAACAACATAAAGAAAATTTAAGTGATAAGATTCATATTTACGAGGATATTAGAAATCTTAGTGAGGATAATCATGTACCAAATACATCCACTTCAGAAAATTTAAAGTATATTGAGCAAGTAAGCTCTATATTGGACATTTATGATCCTAAGAATTGGGATAATCTTGATAATAAATCAAGGGATATTTTAGTTGAAAAAGGGCCTGTAAGAGAGCTGAATCTTATGTTTACTTTAGACAATATCTCTCGTCATTTTTCATATTCTTATTATTATAGAAATTTGAGTAATGGAGAGATTAGCGATAGAAAATAGTTGGTTTATTCTAAACATGTAGATAAAGTATATTGTTTTTGTTGTAAGTTGTTCAAATCTACTAATAAACAAAGTGGATTAGCAAATGAAGGATTTAGAAATTGGAAGCATCTTAGTGAGAGACTAAAAGAACATGAGAATTGCATTGAGCATATGACTAATATGAGAACATGGAATGAATTAAAAGTAAGATTGAACAAAAATCAAACAGTTGATAAAGATTTGTAATAAGAAATTGCAAAAGAGAAAGAACGTTGGAGACAAGTTTTGATAAGAATAGTTTCTGTTGTGAAATATCTTGCTAAATATAATTTAGTTTTTTGAGGATCCAATGAGAAACTTTACCAAGATGGTAATGGTAATTTTTTAGGATTGATTGAGATGATTGCTGGATTTGATGTGATAATGCAAGATCATGTTAGACGTATTCAAAATCATGAAATTCATCATCATTATCTTGGTCACAAAATTTAAAATGAGTCGATTTCTCTGTTGACCTATAGCGTTAGAAGTTCTATCATAAGGATTATTAAAGAGGTGAAATACTTTTTTATTATTCTTGACTGTACCACAGATTTAAGTCATTAAGAACAAATGAGTCTATTAGTACGATATGTGAATATGTCAAATAAAAAATAAAAATATATGAGTACTTTTTAGAGTTCTTAAAGGTAGATGACACATCTGGATTGGGACTTTTCAATGAATTATTGATTGCATTTAATTCTCTTGATTTTAATGTTTATAATGTAAGGGGTCAAGGTTATGACAATGGTTTTAATATGAAGGGAAAACATTAAGGAGTTTAAAAGTGATTACTTGAAATAAATCCAGGAGTATTATATATGTTATGTACTTGTCATAATCTTAATCTTACTCTTACGGGCTGTTTGGTATAATGGAATGGCCATTCTATTCCTTACACATTCCTAACATATTCTTAAAATTGTGTTTGGTTAAAATCAAATACGGAATAACTAAGCCTCGAGAACATCTATTCTTAAAATTCGGAGAATACACAAAACCCATCCCAACCTATCTTTACCTATTCGAAGAATTGTTGTTCTTGTGGAAGACAACACTATCCTCTGCTGTTTTTGTTGAAGACAACTCTATCCTCTCACGTTCAAGCCTTCGAAATGACTTATCCTTCTTCGACATTGAAACATCTTCGACCTTCTGAAACTTCTAATCCCCTCACATTCAAGCCTCTGAAATCTTCCACTTCTTTAAGTACGTGATTCTCTTCTTCAATTCATGATTCCTGTATTCTACCATTTCAGGTAACTAATTTGTATTGTTTCGATTGGGTGATGGGTATCGAATAGGTGAGGGGTATTTTTTCATCTGTGTATTTCCAACGGGGACGAATTTCATTCGTCATAGGCTCTCACATTTCTGTGTCAATTTTACTTCTAGAATCTGAGAATTTTCCACTTTAAGGTTTGATTTTCCTCTAATTTCGATGATTTTTTCTTCTTTTCTTTCTTCTTTTTTGGTTTTAATAAAAATTCTGAACTTCGTTTTTGTTTTTTGGTTACTACTATTCGTTTTCTTTCATTTTTTCTACATTTTCTGATCTGCCAAAAGGACTTCCTATGCCTTCTTTCCTTTTTGAATGTGTCCAGTTTTTAGTTTTATTTTGTGGTTATAAACCGACCACACGTTTATTTCGGATTTGCAATGTTATTCTATTTCTTTGCTATGATGTTTACTTTGGGTTATGGATTCTGGATGTTTAGATAGGAAACGTATTAAACCAAGTCGATCAAAATTAGTAGTATGAAGTAAAAACTGTATTACAGCTTGGGCTCTGTTTTTACATTTTCAAGATATCTTATTTTCTTTTAGATCTATTTTAATCTTATTTTTCACGTTATTGATTTGAGTGGTTACTCATCATTGACTTTAGGATTTTCTGAGGCTTTTTACATTTCAAAAGTTAAATTAAATTTTAGTTTGTGTCCATTGATTCATGATTTTACTCTACTGTTAATAGGAGATAAAGAGATTTTGCTTTAAAAACTCCTTGGTTTGTTAATGATCTAATAACAACCATATAATGTTCTCTTTCTTCACATCTTTTAAAGTAATTGATACTGGATTATTGTATAAGATGTGTGATTTAGATTGGTATTGCCTACATGTTGTACTCTATTTACAAAAATCATGGCAGACGATGCTCCGAATGAAGTAACTGAAGAGGTGGTAGAAGTAAGTTGCTCTCCCTTTTGTTCTCATGTAATAAAGTGGATTGTATAAAACGATTTTAAACATGATGGAGTTTTTGTTGTAGCTTGCCCCCTTTGATGCCATTAAGAAAAAGAAGAAGAAGTCCACTCTTCAAGATCTTTCTGATTATTCTGTGAACAAACTGGCTGAGAAAACTGAATCTTTGTCCGGTATCTTCGTTGACAATCTTTGCTATGTTATTTAGCAAGTTTTTTTGGATGATCAATGTGTCATGAATGCCCTTTGTCTTTCTTTTCTACTTATTTCCTCTTTGAAATTGCAGTGTCTGATGGGCTTGAGAGTAATTTTGTTGAAGAAGAAGAAGAAGAAACCTATGAGTCTAAATGCCTTTGATGAATGCATGGGCCATGGGTTTGTAAATTTTGCATTGTATTCCTATTTACAGCTTCACAAACAAATGACTTTTGGAGATCCGA
>JANZLD010000002.1:62241914-62265489 GCA_026413575.1 Erythroxylum carthagenense
ACCAATGATTATCGAAACTACAATGCATGTGAAATGCGACACTTTGCCTGTACCAAATCCTAACCCGATCCAATTTGTCAATTTACCCGTCACTCCGGTAACGGGATGTTACAATAAACCTAGATTAAAACGCATTGTTTGAATTAAATGCTCTATTAACATTGCCTTGCAAATGAAGATATGTTAAAAGCACCTATTCACTTAACTCTATATATCATAAATTAGAAAGGAATCTTATAGAAAAAGAACAACTTTTTGAGAAGCAAGGCATTGACTGACATCATCTAATTTCTTCCAAACTAAAACTCAATTGTAGAGACCTTTGATCTAATTCAATACCAATAATTAGGGAATTATGGTTAGTTAATCTTGACAGGCTTAATGATTGTTTGCATACAATTTAACCCTCAATTAAAGACATATACCTAGTAATTTCCCCAACATGGAGATAGAAAACAAGCTCATTTAAAATGGTTACAACTCGATAAGTTCACTAACATATCATTCTTAAGACTCTTCAGAAACCCTTCTCAGAAAGAACTGTTATACCCTTGTATGATTTGCCAAACGTTGTTCAAAAGCAACCTTTATTTTTTGGCTAACACTTTAGGAATGTTTAAGAACCATAGATAAGTTGAAAGACATTCATATCCCTGAAATTTTATGTAAACTTTGCAATTCTACTAAAGAAATCACACAGCACATTCACATCTTTACAAGTTATAGCTATTCCAAATATTAAGATGCCCTCCATCTCTAACCATTAAATTATATGGGTTTCACTAACCTAGTTGGTCCAACTTCATAACATGATTACATGGGTTAAGAATATTAGATTCACTCATCAAAACGATCAAGTGATCAACAAAATTTTGAACTTGTTATTAGTTATAGAGTTTATGTGGTATTTCCTCAAATATTTTACGTACATTAAATAAATCACCAAACTTTGCATACATATCCACCAAAGCATTCCTTATGTACAAATCAAATTCGCAACCACAACTCTTCAGTCCTCTCCAAACAATCAAACACATTCATGAATACAAATAATATGATAGAAGCAAATTTGAGCATAGAGAGAGTACCTTAAAGCCTTATTGAAATAATACGTTAGTTGGTGCATGGCGAAGGGGGGATAGGCGGCTGTTGCAACTAACAACTGTTGGAGCAATGAGAGGGATAGAGACAGTGAGAGAGATTAGAGAATACAGTGAGTGATAATAAGAGACAGGGGGAGAGGTAAAAGAAGAAATAAACATAAAGCAAAGTGATTGTAAGAGATGGAGGGAGATAAGAAGGAATAAATAAACATAAAGCAAAGTGACATCATTCTACTTAAGAAGCAAAAGCAAAAAGACATCATTTTGCTTAGTGAGAAAGAGTGTAGTTTTGCTTAGTGAGAAAAAGTAGTGAAGAATGACGTCATTTTGTTTCAGAAGCAAAACTATTTCATTTTAACGAAATTTTTTTGCTTCTAAACCAAAACAACATCATTTTTTCGGTTTAGAAAGTTGGGCCTCTGGCCAAGCTCAAGCTCAGACATTTTACTTCATAATAGGCCTGAGGTTCGGTCAACCTAGGCTTAGCCCATTGACCATAGGCTAGACCGAGCCGTTTTTGCCTTCCTTTGTGTGACATGGATGAGTAAACTCATGATCATATGAATTTCATGGTAGAGTTAAGAATAACATATAAGATATATTTTTATCAGAGTTGTCATATAACTGATCTAGGAGTCATATAAGATGCGATTTATAAAGTTTGTATATACCTAATTTTAGTTTACATGGTCTATTAAGAAAACTCAAGATCAATTAAATTTGAATATGATCCTGGCTAGCTAGAGAGATTAGACTAATCTTTGCGAACAATATTGAAGGTTATTATTTTGAATAAAATAATGAGAATAACTAAATTAATGATTAAAGTCCTAATCTTAGTCAACTGTCATGACATATAACTAGTTACTTACTTTTACTACAATTACATTATGTTATGAGTAGAAATTATATTTGATTAGTATAGTTGATAATCAAATTCGATGAAATTTTTTCTTGAGTCAATCTTCTCAATCTTTATTGGCTTGAGGCTCTTGATTTTTTTTTCTTTTGATTAGTATAGTTGATACTAAGTGTCAGTGAACTAAATCTCTTAAATGTAGGTCAAGTTTGAGAAGATTCCTTAAATATAGAAAGAAAATTATATGTTTATTATATGTGATTTTGTTGTTGATTCCTATTGAGGATTTGGTGATAAAGTTTTAAAGATAATTCAATATCATATAGATGAAAAATGTAATGACATTTAAATTTGACTAATATCTCATAAACTTTAATAGTAACATCTAAGATGTTGTCAATACCATGATAATATGATGCAAGAAATTGCTTAGAGTGGAGCTTAAAGGTATAATACCTTGATAGAATTGTTCTACTCAATTTATCCTACTATAAGCATAAACATGGACAATAATTGAAGTCATATGATATAGTATGAGAATAATTATTATAAACAGAAAATTGATTGCATAATTTTTTTGTTAAAATAATATATGATAGAGATTACATAAATTTTTATTTAATACTTTTGAGTATTTGATATTAAATTTAGATTCAATATTATAACAATATTGAAGGCATTATAAGAAATATATTATTCAGTAAAAGTAATTGATCTAAGTTTATACAAATTGTTTGTATGTGTTGAATCAAGAGTGACTTATCGTTAACAATATGGAATGAATATAAAGTTAGATAACTGAAACTATCATTCTATGGCATGTTAGTTAAATCAATATAATGAGAATCATAAAGTTTCATATAATGATATATGTATCACTTTGATTTTGAATCATATGAAATTTGTTGGGTTGAAGAATAACCAAATCAACCTTTAGAGAAAAAATGATGATGATTTTGAATAGTTAAATATTATATGTATGAAAAGATTTACCTTTATTATGAATTCAAAGATTTTGTTTTGGATATAATTATGAATTTATCATGTCTATAAGAAGCTTAATAGGATTATAGTTGTCCTCTTCAGTTAGAGTATGTAGAGACATCTTTCTCGTAAAGAACAAAAATTCATATTTTCAATTGTTGAATTTATGATAGTTCAAGAAAAACCTCTTATTGGATATCAAAAAGGTGATAACTTAACTATATGAATTGGATCTATATAGATAGTTATGAAAGTTGTTACCTAGTCTAGTCGAAGTATATAGATAATATACTAAAGGTGTTTAGCATTTGAGATATGTAATATTTCTAAAGTAGTAAAGGTATCCATTACTCTATGAATGAGTTAATATTTAAGTTTAAGGTTACACCGATGTTAACTTTAGAAGTAAATCCTAGTTAAGGTATATTTTACTTAAAATAATATTAGTTTTGGATTGGAATTTTCCAATAAAGCATCGAATGCTAATCAAGTTATAATATATTTTTTATTTAGTGGAAATGATTATTTAGATTAATAAGTTCTTTAATATACTTGATATAATTCTTTATATTGTTCAGATAATAATGTATTGTAGAACATTAGAGCCATTAGACATGCCAAAAGAACTAATGTCTTGTCAAATATCTAAGTATGTTTTCAGACATTTTCTCTTAGTTATGACGATGATTGAGATGAAAGTTTAAGATTTAAGCAAGTGCTTACTTAAGAGAATCTTGTTAAATTCTCTCACTAAACTAGTGTCTCAGTAGTAGCATAATCTTATAAGGTAACATGATATATCTTATACGTATTCATATGTATATGATAAAGTCCATACGATAAATATACAATACAAATTAAATTATAATGAGATTATAATTATAAGATTCATATTGCATTTATACATCACCCTTAAATTATTTTTAGTCATTATTCTATTGAGACCAATATATGTTATGTAGAAAGACTAGTACATGTTATATTTTTTTTCCTTAGGAAAGAAGTAATCAATCTCATCTTAGAGACTAAAGTATGGAAATATTTCAATAGATGTGTAAGCGCTTGTTAGTCATTATTGTACTGAGACCAGTCTATGTTATGTGAAAAGACTAATACATGTTATATTTCTTCCTTGGGAAAGAAGTAATCAGTCTCATCTCAGAGACTAAAGTATGGAAATATTTCAATAGACATGTGAGTGCTTGTTAGCCATTATTCTATTGAGACCAACTTATGTTATGTAAAAAGACAAGTACATGTTATATTTCTTCCTTAGGAAAGAAGTAATTAATCTCATCTTAGAGACTAAAGTATGATAATATTTCAATAGACGTGTGAATGTTTGCTAGTGAATAAGTTCACTGAACTAATCCTATATCAAAATTGTATTTGAAACATTACTTAAACACTTATGAAAAATTTTCTTGTAATAATTATATAAGTAATGCTTTAATTTGACATCTCCAAAGCATCTTGTACAGGATTTTGATACTAACGATGTAGAACTAATATGATTAAATTTAAATAGAGTAAATATTAATTCTATACTCTATGTATAATTGAAATATTATATAATTGAATGACTTAGTTATAAAAAAATTTATGTATGAACATATTAGTCAAAATTAATTTAATATTTCTAAATATTTAGGTAAAAATGATAAGTTGAATTTACGTTGAAAACTCGAATCCATTTTCTTGTTGATAGTGAGTCAAACACGGGTAAAAGATTAAGAAAACAGGATTACGGGGTCTTGCTTGTACGTAAGACAACATAATTAATTCCTTCCCTTTCCTTTCCCAGCCTCTCATCCACCGTTTATCTTAACGATTGCCTGAAGAATTGACATACAAGTACAAAGATACACATACCGCAAAGCAAGAAAAGAACATTGCAAGCCAAGTAAGGCCAAAATCGGACGAGTTTCTAAAGGCCCCGTAAAGTTTTAACACACGCGCTTGGACAAGCGTGTGTCTCTTTACGTATATGCACAAGAATAAGCAGACACATTTATTGTTTCTTGATCAATGCCCAACTCTCTGCTTCTTTCTGTAAGCCTTATGATTGCAGAGATCCGGTGGTTATTTTCATCTGAGCTTTGAGCTTTGGAGTTCTCAAGAGAGATTCTTTTCCCCTTTTTGGTTTTCGAGTTAAAAAGTTTGTTTTCTATGTCTACTATTTCTGCAACTGCTCCGCCGCAGGAGGTGACGGGGACGGCGGCTTCTTCATCGTCTTCTTCTTCTGCGGTTTCAAAAAAATGTTTCAATTCCGACTGTACGGACTTCAAATCAAGAAAGGGATGGCGGCTGCGCTCGGGCGACTTGGCTGAACTCTGCGATTCATGCGCGTAAGTCTGTTTTTCTACTTTACTTGTTTTACCCCTTTAACAGTGGAGGTGTGCACAAATGGAGAAGCTTTTGATACTTCGGGTCTCTGTTCTTGTTTTTCTTGGGTTTGGGATTGACCGTCTTCGAAAGTTTGATTTTGTATGTTAGGCAATTTGGCCTGTGTAATTGTTAGGGATATAATGGTGATTTCCTTGTGATTTTGTGTTTTAGTTTGGGATTAGTTATTGTCTCGAAACTGGAAATCTGGGTATATATGGGCGAAAATGGCTTTTAAGTAATTACGAACTTACTAGAGTGCATGTCCCATTTTTGGTTACTTATTCCCATGCTAGGTGGCATAATCTTAAATGGGCCTGGTTGAAAATCTATTGATATGCCGTTGCAATTAACAAGCCTTCTGGAATCTAGCTGGTGATGGTGGCTGGTTTTTCTGACTACTTGGTTATAAGTGTAAGTGAGCAGTTGGTTAAGGTCGAGCAACTTACGCTGTAATGAAAGAAATCATCCTTAAATTAGCAGAAAGATATGAGTGGATTTCTGTACTTTTATTTTAGTTACATAAGATAGTCAGCGAGTTGAAATGCTGGTGCTTACAAGAATATGACCCTGAAGCTGTCAGTCCTCTGGAAGGAACAACGAGAAGTTTGGTTGAACTTTGACATTGATTTAGATGCATGTCTTAAGGAGCTGAATACAGCCTACGTAGGATCTCAAGTTTTTCTGAAATAGTTCACAAGAAAAATTTCCTTTGTTTTTTTCCTTTTAATTTGGTTTTCCTTTGTTTTTTTTCTTTTTAATTTGGTCTCTTTCAATTTTAGTTTTCTCTTTCACTACTTGATAACTGCCTTTACTCTATGTGATTTAGCTCCGCTTATGAGGAGGGCAGATTTTGTGAGACTTTCCATTTGAATGCTTCGGGTTGGAGGTGTTGCGAGTCATGTGGGAAGGTCAGTGTAAATTATCTGGTTGGTTTGTGCTAGTGCCTATAGAATTAATTTTATAATCAACTTGAGTTTCATATTCATTGCAGCGGGTACATTGTGGATGTATTGTTTCATATAATGCTTTTGCCTTGTTGGATGCTGGAGGAATTGAGTGCATAGCATGTACGAGAAAAAATGCTCTTTTGGTAAGCAAAATGTTGATCTTCATAATATAAAAGATGATGATTGTTTATTGTGGTTGTTTGCGGCTTCTTTATTTCATAGTTTTGTTGACCTGAGATGTATTACATTTAATTTGTTGTTGCTAACACCATATTGTTGCTTTGAAAATGAGTAGTTTTCATGATCAAGGCTTTTAGTTTGAGTATTCGGGTTATAGCAAGCTGTTCTGATGTTTTCTGTTGCTTCAACCTCTGCTGATGTTTTTGAGGATTTAAAGTTTTCCTAAAATGTGGAAGGATTATAATTGTCTTTTTGTGAATGGACTTATGTGCCTATAGTATGCTGACACATTGACATTAGATTACGAAACTTGTAATTTTATCTTCAGTTAATGTAACGACTATGACATATACTGAAGTGCCAATTCTGTTCTCCTTTGAAAGACTGTGACACTAGTTCCTTACTATTTCTAACCCAAAAAAAAATGATTTAGAGGTCACTTGGTCACTCCAAATGATGAAAAGAAGGATTAGAAAAATAAGTAACATATGCTAATTGAGATGAGAATTCACTAGTAAGACTTTACATATGACTCTGTTTTTAGCTTTGATATTATTAACTTTATGCTGCACAACCTGAATTTCAGACAGCGAACTCTGCATGGCCATCTTCATTTTTTTATCATGGATCTGTGCCTGAAAGACTTAAAGACCTCTCTGTCAAGAGTTGGTGTCAGTTAGCTGGATCAGGTCCTGTACCATGGAGACAAGCACCCAGTTTATTCAGCTCTTCTATTTCTCAGTCTGAATTGCAACCGAGGATGCTGTATGAAATGGACAGGCTTACTGCTAGTGAAAGACTAATTACTCCTTCCATGGAAAAAGTGAAATTGGAAGATGTCTCTGATAGATTAGTGAATGGAAACCCAAAGCTTGGTGCACGAGATATTGTTGAGAATGGAAATGAAGGTAGCAATCCTGCTTCATTTTAATCTTCCTTTCTCTAATGTTTCACATGATGGATTGAAAATTTTTGGTAGATGCAAAAGATGTGATGGCCCTTAAGCTTATCTGAGCATTTTGCTGCAGGAGCTACTGTTGATGAGCAACCTGGACCAAGTTCAAGTATCTCACATCGGCCTTCTTCCTTAAGGAAAGATCCAATGGCTCCACAGTTTGGCATGTCTGTGTCTTATGCATCTCTAAATGAAGCCAATGGTCATATTGGCTCTAGTGCTACCTTACGGCCAAATCCTCCTACCACACTGCCAAAACAGTTTCATAGTAGTAACATAGCAAATGGAGCCGACTCATCAGGAGATACTCAAATTCGCAATGGAAGACCTCGAGCAGATGCCCGTGGAAGAAACCAGTTACTTCCTCGGTACTGGCCTAGGTTTACTGATGAAGAGCTACAGCAAATCTCTGGAAAGTATCCTTTGAAAAACCATGGAGTTGATGGTTGTCTGAGCTAATTTGGTCATTGCTTATGTTTGGCTTGAACTGTGAATTTTTTATATGCGAAGAAGAAATATATAGAAAACAAATTTAAATGCTTACTTTTCCTGAGTTCAAAGCATGAGGTACATAGACAGATGAGCTGGTGTAGGGGATTGACTATCATCTATGTTGATTCTGATGTGAGATACAATTTCAAATACTAAAGCCTTAATTGTGTTCAAGCTCGAATTCTGTAATCACCCCATTGTTTGAGAAAATGTTGAGTGCTAGTGATGCTGGGCGAATTGGACGCCTAGTGCTACCTAAGAAATGCGCTGAGGTATGTTTTACGAATCCAAATTTTACCTTTCACTTTGTCGTTGCCTTTTATTCTTCAAGTTCCATGTATTGGCAAATACAGATGAACAGTTGTCTTATTTTGACCGGAAGAATATCATATGCTTGTCAATTACTCACCTGAAAGTTGCTTTTACAATTAATTGAACCTCCTGAATTGTTTAAATTAAAGTTGTCTGAGACCACTTGATTATATTGCTTGCTTGACATGCTTAGAATAAACTTTATTTTCAGTAAAATATATTCAGGATGTGTAGTATGAAAGAACCACATCATGTCACTGTAGGTATTTTTGTTGGTCTAACTTTGATATGACACACTCTGAATAGTCTAGTTACACATGCACTAGCCATAAAGTGTGATATGAACAGTTTAATTAGCTATTAATATGTAATAGTCAAGTAAATGGTCCTTGATTTATCTTAACCTTCAAATAGGGAATATCGTTGTGAAAGTGCATTATTTGTTCAATTCAAGCACGCTTTGAGTGCTGTGGAACCTCCTATTTTGAAGAAAATATTGTTCTCATGTCAATGAAATATCTTTTATATCATTTAGACAATAGAATATGAAACTCTTCAAATCTCACACCATTCTTCTAACTCTCTTGTGTGATTTCATCATAGTTTCTTGTTGTTTTTATCATCTGTTGTATTCTTCCCTATACTTATCTTGCTCATATTGGGACAGGCTTATTTCCCACCAATTTCACAGCCTGAAGGTTTGCCTCTTAAGGTCCAGGATTCTAAAGGCAAGGATTGGGTTTTTCAGTTCCGATTCTGGCCAAATAATAATAGCAGAATGTATGTTTTGGAGGGAGTTACTCCTTGCATACAGAGTATGAAATTGCAAGCAGGTGATATAGGTAAGATAACAAGAATGGAAAGAATTGTCAAGAACTATTTTGCACAATTGGCTATTTGCTTGCTTATATTGGTTTATCACTATTTAAATCATCCTCAATGATATGGCTTTTTTACCTGGTAGTATTGTAGTGTGTCTTTCGGTTTACCCTTTGCCATTTTCTCCCTTTAATTTCTGTCTTTGTATTTATTTCTTGTTTGTGTTACTGAAATTTGGCTACGTTTCTCCAGTAACATTTAGTAGAATGGAACCAGAAGGAAAGCTGGTTATGGGATTCAGAAAGGCTTCAACTGCTCCATCTTCTGATCAGGTAGCCTTTGTGTATTCTTCTGATTTTTTGTTCAGATTACCTTACTGTATCCACTGGAGTTGAGAACAGTAACTAACAGACTGGTTGAGAAATAGTTTGTCTTATGTTCTCTTCAACTAATTATGTTTCGGAAAACAAGGTGTCCTCAAGTTCAGACAATGAGTAATCTGTCTTTGGTGTGAAAATTGGTATTTATTTGCATCTTAAAGGCACGCCCTAGCAATTTTTTTTCTGTTAATGCTCAATAAACAGTTCATTTTTTAAGAGGCTTCATATGGAGAATCTTCAATTTTGTATTGTGATGGTATTTGGAAAAATAAACAAGTACTGTCCAAGAAATGCAGCATTTAGAAGACATGATGTGTGCCTAAATTGTGTGTAACTTATTCTATATCCGGATAAACTGAGTCTGGTTTCCCTAGTGTACTGATTAAACCAATGTACTGACTATCACTTTTTCCCTTTCCAGGATAATGAAACAAGTAAAGCTGCTAATGGAATTTCCGCCAATGGAGAAGTCAGCATTATAAAAATTTATACTGATGAAATTTCTTCAAGCATTAATCTATTTTTCATTCAAAAGATAACTCAGTTTTCATCAATTTTCCAGGCTGAACTGGCAGAGCATAGTCCTTGGTCCAAAGTTGACAAGTCAGCATACATCGCAAAAGAAGTTCTTGATGCCAAATCTTCTATCAGAAAGAGGAAAAGTAGCACTTTGGGTTCAAAGAGTAAACGTTTAAGAATTGAGAATGAAGACATGGTAGAGCTGAAGCTAACATGGGAAGAAGCACAGGGACTACTCCGCCCTCCTCCTGATCGTGTTCCTAGTGTTGTGATGATTGAAGGTTTTGAGTTTGAGGAGTATGAGGTTGGTTATTTCCTTTAACACCACATCCATGTTTCTATTCTCTCTTTAGTCATATAGAAATCTTGTTGGTATTTTCCCTTTGTCTCTGGTTGTGTTAATAGATGGCAATTGTAAATATTTACTATTTTAGTCATATAGAAATCTTGTTGGTATTTGCGCTTTGTCTCTGGTTGTGTTAATAGGTGGCAATTGTAAATATTTACTATTTTATGGGTTAACCAATGTTAAACATTGTTTTCTATAAATTATGGATCTCCTTGTGGATCTGTAATAGGCATTTCTGCAATCTGATTCAACTGTTGTAACACTTATATTTACCTGCCCGAATGGACCTAATAAACTGCTGATCCTGGGTACCTTCTGTATTCAGGTTTCTCCCACTTAAAACCATCTGAAGTAGAAGACCTAAAAATCAATCTACACCTGGCCAAGTCGTTGCTTTCTCTTCTAACCACTTGGTCTTTGGTTGTAGTCTAGAAGCTGGCTGGGGAGGGTATTGGGTATTAGGTAAATTTGACCCTAATGGTAAAGTAGATATATGTTTCCTCTTAGTTTCCTAGGTTCAATGAGATTGGCTAGGATCCTTACAGCGTCACTGGTGAATGTTTCCTGCTAAACTAATGTGAACTAGTGATCCTATCTACACTTGAGGACTATAAAACGTTTGATTTCATAGGAATATGGTTAATGCCAAATTTTAGCTTTGACGGAAGTTATGGTGGAGAAAAATAACAGGACAAAAAGTACTAGTTTGAGGTGCTTTATTTGTATGAGAAAAGTACTATGATGGATTAAAATAGCAGGTTTCATGTGAATATTGGTTATTTTCTTCTCATTCAGTTTTCTTCTCTAGTATTTTTCACTTCCTCTCTTTCCAACAACCCTTCTCCCAATTTTCCCCGGTATGGGGCATTTTCAGAGTACTGACATGCAGTATAACAGGATGCACCAATACTTGGGAAACCAACAATTTTTTCCAGTGATGATACGGGGTAAATTGCTTATCTTAAGACCTCCTTGATCTAATGTGTGTAAGTTATAATTTACTAGTAATACATTTATCTTGCAAAAATAGTGCATTTATCTTGCAAAAACTGATAGATGTACTTTATGTTCATAAACTAGTTTGATTCTTGTCAAAGTATTTATTGAAAAGAAAAACTTAATAGTGAGGCTTTGATTCTTGTTTGTAGTTGTTATGTGTTATACTTAGTTCGTATTTGAGGAAGGTAGCCCCTTGTCTTCTGCCTATTATCCTCTGCGGTCTCCAAAATATACTGGCAACAAGTAACCCAAGACCATTTTTATCTATCAATCAAATCCTTCATTTACTTTAATCATACTGCAAATTCTGTTCCAGTTTTTTAATCAATAATCCCATTCAATCAGTTGAATACCTTAATTTCCTTGCATTCTGAAGTAAATATTTCCATTCTTTGGGTCTTTTGCTTTTAGGTTTTTTGTGTTGATATATGCTTCAGTCCCATTCTATCTTTTAGGGGAGAAAATTCTAATGCTGTCTTTCTCTTGTCAGTCAAAAGGTTCAATGGGTTCAGTGTGAAGATTGCTTAAAGTGGCGTAAATTGCCTGTCAATGCTCTGCTTCCATTCAAATGGACATGTTCTGATAACCCTTGGGATTCAGAAAGGTACGAGCATCCATTTAATTTCCTTCTCATGGTCATTTCCCTATCTACATATATCTTAGGCTTTAACATCTGGATTGTAGCCTTAGACCCTGCAATATAAAGTGCTAGATGGGATGAAAATCGCATCCTCTTAGTAAGATTGGAAGCTTAGACTTTTGGAGGTGAAATTATCATTGTGATAATCCACAACATTACACTATTTCTTATGGTAGAGATCTGTAAGGAAATTTTGACCATGGTATCCTTTCTATCAGGAAAGGAGTTAGAATGTTGTTTCCAGATTGAATATTTCTTGTTTGCTTTTATTTTGGTTATTCTTCCAATGGAACAAGCACTGAAGTGGGCTTACATCGATCCCTTTCAGCTGACAAATGCATGCATCAGTTCCACATTTGTATTATTTACCTCGATTGTGATCCTTGTGCATTACTAATATCTTTTGTTTCTCTGCTTCCAGGTCATCCTGTTCAGCACCTCAAGAATTGACGTCAGAACAACTTGAAGCTCTCCTACGATCGTGTAACCTAGGTATAAATTGCTTGGGACAAATAATCATCGTCTTATTGCTATATTCAGATTATGCTAGTAACATACTCGAGAGAAGCAGATAAGCTTATTATTGAGCATGGTACTAGCATCGTATTCATGTACTGCTCTTTTACTATTGTTACTGTATATACTGATGACTTTGAAATGACATCTCATGTCCAAATGGTGATGCCCGAACCCTCACAACTGGCGAATTTCCAATTGTTCTATGGTTGAACATCTAGATTCTTCCAAGAAAATGAAAGCTGCTAAGCTGGATACAGATAACATGGAAGCTCTAGAGGGGCTTGATACTCTTGCCAACCTAGCACTCTTAGGAGAGAGTGAAGTACTCCCTCCATCTCAGGCCACCACAAAGCACCCTAGGCATAGGCCTGGCTGTTCCTGTATTGTCTGTATTCAGCCTCCCAGTGGGAAGGGCCCCAAGCATAAGCAGACATGCACTTGTAATGTCTGCTTGACAGTGAAGCGCCGTTTTAAAACCCTTATGATGAAGCGTGAAAAGAAGCAGTCAGAGAAAGAAGTGGAAACTTCAAGGAAAGAGCAGCAGCAGGTGCAGCAGCAACCACTACCTGATAAATTACTTGTTGATGACCACTCACCGTCTTCTAGTACTCGATGTAGTAGTCCAAACCAGAAAAGGTTGATCAGTGATGTGTCTGATGATGATCCATACATAGTGAAATCCTCAACATCTCCTTTCAAAGGCCAAATTGACCTAAACATTCAGCCAGAGAGAGAGGAAGAGTTATCACCCGGTTCAGACAATGGAAGCACAATGATGCGGATGGTTCATGATGCTACTGAGAGGTATTTGAGGCAGCAGAGACAGTCGTGTGCTGATGATGACAGTAACCAAGCAGGGAATGAGACACTGGTGGGTGGAAAAATAGGCGAAAACATCAGTGATAAGTTGACTGTTGGAAGTAATCATCAAGGTGCTGACAAGGATCAGCCTGTGGCTTTTTCCATGAACGCATCTATATCTGGTCCAATCATTTGATAGATAGATGTGCTCAATCATCCAATGTTAATTGGCCAACCTTCCAATTTGAAGTAGTACGAGGATAACTTTCATTGTACTTCCGTCCACACTGCATTGTGCATCGATGGTATCTGTACATAGAAAGTAGAGGGTAAGGAAGTGGACAATATGATCAATAGACCAATAATTTTGCTGACTTGCATACTGTATCTGATTCTCTCTCTAGGTAAAGATAATGGAGGCTGATGTGATTTTGGGGGAAATACTATATTCAAGCATGTGGAGTTAGTTGGCTGAAGCTATGTACTTCATGTTAAGGAGCTCACTGCTGTCCGCTGGAGGAAATGGGAACAGGTAATTAAGTTGTGCCTACTCTTTAGTAATAGGGAATTCGTTTACCATGTTTGTTCTGTTATACCTCTTGTACATCTCAACTTTATTCGGCTCAGTTTCATGTATGAAAGGAAAACTAAAAATAGGGTAGTGATTCTCAAGTTTCGTAGCATGATGAACTCAGAACTTACAGAAGTTAAAAAACAGTAACTCTGGGGTATAAAGCTCTTCGCATTGTGAAAGTCGTGAGAGGGATATCAATTATACCTAGCCCTTTTTTTGTATTTGACAACGCTGTTTCTGTGACTTGAATTTGTGATTTTTTTTATATAAAGAAGTAATCTTATTAGTTACTCCAAGATGGATATTCCTTGTTCATTACCAGACAATCACTTATTCACAAACCTTGTGTTGGGTGGATAGTTTTCATTTTCCATCTCATGCAAAACCCTTTTATTTCCGCTTAGCCCTGTCCTCTTCGCGGGGAATTTTAGTAATAGGTTCTAGAGGAACGGGATGATCCTATTTGGTCAAATACTTAGCGACAAACTCTTATGTTCTTTCATTATAGTATTTATGAAAAAGTTTTGCGTCTTTTGTTTGTTTTGTTAATTAGGCAATTTGAACTAGGGAAAAAGAATTTGTTGTTCCCCACTTTAGAACTCGGCCATGCTACCAAAGCCTCACAAAATTGACTAAAATACTCCACTTTTTTTAGTGGTCACTAAACTGTTTGTTTTACTTGGAGCTTGAGGGGGTGCTTGGTTAAGGCGTATGGAAATAAATCAATAGGAATGGAATGAATGATAATAGTTGGTTGGTTTTTATGATTGATTGAATAGTTTTTTCATACCCAAATTTTAGGTAATGGTTCATACCTTCTATGTATGGGAGGAATGGGTTTGATTCCTACCAATACTAATTTTTTAATTTTTAATTAAATATAATTAAAATATATTTAATTAAAATATAAAATATAAATAATTAACAAATTTAATTAATTAACATAAAAGCTAATTAATTAATTAAAATAATTACAAAATCTAATTAATTAATTAATTAAAATAATTAATCAACATAAAATCTAATTAATTAATTAAAGTTTAATTAAAATCCAATTAGTTAATTAAAATATGATTAATTACATGATTAATTAAAATATAATTAAGATATAATTAATTAAAATATAATTAAGATATAATTAATTAAAATGTAATTAATTAATTAAAATATAATTAATTAATTAATTAGTTAATTATAATATAATTAATAATTACTTAAAATATAACATCATTTACATTATCATAAGAATGTAAATTGTATTAAACTATGTTACTTGATTTTACTATAGTAATGAAATTGTGAATATTATGGTTGTGTCGATAAATTGTACAATATTTTAGATGATTATTTTATATTTTGAGAATATTGCAACTAATGATATGTTGATGCAAGAAAATACTAGAGTATTTTTTTTTCTTTAAGAGCTATTGAAAAGAAAAAATTGCAATATATTTGATTTTAAACATTTTGTCATTATAATTAGGGTGCATAAATTAAAAATAATCATTTAAAATATATTTAAATTTGATATAAAACAAAATTTTAATAAATTTTTAGTTCTTAACATTTTTAGTAAACCAACTACTATAAATGATAACACTAATTATTCATTCATCTTTATCAACTATTATAATTATAATGATTATATTTATTTTCATTTTTTACTATATTTATTTTCATTCCTATTCTCATTGTTCTATGAACTAAGGGTCCTCTTGAACATTATTTTTCTTAATCGTTTTCTTAAAAGTCACTTTCCACTTTTGGATTGGATTATTAAAATGGAATTAAAAGTAATGCAAGATGAAGATGAATATAATATGACCGTAGTTGCCAGTCAATAGCTTAAACTGCAAAAATATGCTTGGTTCTGGCTCCTTTTTTTATTTGTGATCTATATAATGTGTTTGATTTGACATTTTATTTTTTTGTTTCTTCTTAATTATATATTTACATAATTGATTATCAAAGATCCATGGATTGAAGGAAATGAATTTTAAAATAAAAGTATTTTTAAATTGAGAATTATTTAACATTAAATAAAGTTTAAATTTTCAAATATTTTTTTAAAAATAATTAGAAATAAAATTCATAATATATAAAATAAAATTGTTTTAACAAAACAAAACATTTATTTTAAATAACTAAAATTTTTAAATTAAAAATTGTCAATTTTACACTAAACGAGATTTCAATCTTTGATATACTTTTTTTAAACTATTATTAATAATTTATCTTTCAAAATTAAAATATAACAATATGACATTTATTCAAGCAAAAGTGAATCGTGGGGATTCATTAAGCCAATTAAGCAATATATATTATATGAAAATCTATGAGCAATGCAAAGGGATTATTAAAGCCAAAATGAAGAAACACGATGGTACAAATTAAGAACAAGCCAAATAAATTAAGAATAAGGAAGAAATAAGATAATTAAACTATAATTAAAGTATTATAATAGTTCTCATATCTTTACATTAGTCATTTTGATGTTTGAGAGGTTCAACATTTACGATCATATATATTTTATTTTACACATACATTTTTTAGTTACCATGAGAAATGATAGTTTTGGTTTAAAATATTTTTAATCTTTTGGGAATTATTTTATTATATAGGAGTTTCCTTAAACTAAAAAACAAGTAAGGAAAGAGTTGTCATTTTTTTTAATTTAAAGGAATTTATTTAAGGAGTAAACATCAATCTCAATATAGTATAACAGATTGCTTGGTTTGTCAACATACGTATGAAAAAAAAGAAAAGAAATGTAAAACAACAATGAAACTCGGCATTTTGAAATAAAATTGTTTTTGCTAAATGTCAAGATCTACATTTTTCTAATTGAAATTTAGTAAGAGAATGCTTTAAATTCAAGAATTTCGCATTGGCCTTACCTCTACTAACACCATTTTTATCTAGGTAAGAAACATATCTCACTTGTTCTCTCAATTTTCATTTTTCTTATATTTTACTTGGAATTTTCTACTTTCTTATTTTCTTTTTTAATCTAGAGACTAGGTAAAATTTTAAATTTTAATTAAGAGTATTATAGCATTTTCAATCTAGGTTAAGATTTTCTATTTTCGAATTGAAATTCAAATTAAATTCTAGGTATAACTTGTTTCTTATTCATTTCCTATCAATTGCAATTTATCTTGATAAATTGAAATATGTCAATTTAATTATAGATGATATGTAGTTTATCTAGATAAATTGAAATGTGTCACTTTTAGGTATAATTTCAATTTGAATTGAAGTTTATTAGGGCAATTTATCCTCTTTCATTTCGTATATATCATAATTGATAGTTTTTGATATGTGTTTAATTGATTATGAAATTATTCCATAACATTTAGCAATTAATAACATAAAATTGCTTAAGATGTTCACTTTGACTCATACATAAGTTTAGGTATAATTCGGAAGTAATGGAACTAAAGTGAGTCGAAAGCTTTACATGTAGGTCATTTTTGTAATATTCATATCCACTTATCTTAGTGGAACAAGAATGAATAAGATTAGAGCAAATAAAGAGAAGAAAATGAATAAACTACTGAAGAGAAGCTCACGGCCTATTGGAATTACATCACTCACGGCTATGCATGAAGGTGCATGGGCGTGAGACAGCTGCCATTCCACTTAGCATTTAAGATTCTTTATGTCGTGAGTGGAGGGTTGAAGCAAAGAATAGGAGGCTGAAGAAAAACCGAGAGTGGAGCAGCTTCTTCTTGCCATCTATCCCACTTCCATTTAATTATTATATGATGGATGAGTGAATTACAACAACCATGCTACTAAAGGAGCCAGCTGTCCTATACATTTTAACCTAGCGTTTAAGGTATAAAATATGTGTTGTGTGTGACGTGAAGAGGGCTAGAACTTGGGCATAACTTGGCAATGTTTCTCACAGTCGTGAGAAGCCTCTCGCAGCCATGAGAAGCTGCTAAGGAGTAGTGTGACATATTCTCACATGCATGAGAGATAACTCACAGGCGTGAGAAGTTGCCACATCACCTAGGTTTTTAGTATAAAGCAAAACAAGGTGTGACAACCAAAGATATGAAAGAATAGGTAAGTTTCGGCTAAAAAATTTGACTGGGTTGAAACGTGAGAGACCTTAGGGAGCTTCGGGAGAGCACGAAGAGGGAGCTAAGCTCTCACCTTAGGGAGCTTCGGGAGAGCAGCACGAAGAGGGAGCTAAGCTCTCACCTTAGGGAGCTTCGGGAGAGCACGAAGAGGGAGCTAAGCTCTCTACCACGAGAAGACCTATGGAGGAGTAGCTTCCTAATTTAGAGGCGATATCAACGTCGACAACCTAGTTAAACATTCCTTCCTTGTATTTATTATTTATTTCTGTTTTCAGAAATTGATTATATTATCCGATGTGTGAGGATTTGAGTATTGTAAAAAGATGATTTTTAATGCGTTCATTGAATCATTTTATTACAAAGCCATTACTAGAATATTCAATATAATTCATAATTGTTATATTGAAATTCACTTATAGTCACTAATAGTTCATAATTATTAGGGATAACATAACTTAGGTTAAATGACGCACGTATGTGGATGTTGTCTTGATTAGTCGATTTTCCTAATTTGTTATGCTGTTGCCCAATTGAATTTAAAGATCGTATCATGATTATTCGATGGCTAGGTTTAATTAACGATCGTATCTTAATTAAGCATAACCTAAGAGAAAACTCGTGTTAATAGATTAACCTAAGATTAATAGTTTCTAGGAGAGGTTTGAGAATAACAAATCATTGAAACATGTTTAATTAGAGTGTATGCCAAGATAGAACCAAAAAACTAGTTTCCTAACGAATTCACCACTTTTATTACTTTGCATGTTTTGTTTAATTTGTTTTTTAGTTTAGTTTCATTTTTTTTTCTTATTTCAAACTAACCAAACCCCCATAACCTAAACACGGATTAATTTTTTTTAAAAAGCTAACCGGATACTCTCTGGGGATCTTACTACAATAGTAGTCTAGTTTATTTTGACTAACGTTACGATAGACTGTCAATTTTGGAGTCGTTACTAATGAGTGTGGTGTTTTAGTTTTAGTTTTTGATTTTGATTTTAATTGATATTTTGCATATATTTTTTCGTAATTGGTTTCTTTTCAGTTATTCCATGATCGTTTCACTTTTTGTTTTGTGTTTGTGGTATAAATAAATAAATAAATTTATATGGACGGAAATAATTTCTTTTATAACCTGTATTCTCAATCCTATAATCAACGTTGGACTGATCAACCTAACTTTAGTTATGGATGGGATAACCAACAAAATTACTTCCTTAATAATATACAGGACACACATCAATTCCTGTATATACCAGAAGCTTCTTACTACAACTCATGTATAACTTTGGACAACTTTATCAAGACCTCTACTACTATCGATCTCGAGCAGTTTCAACAAAGTACGTTGTAGCTTAATTAGAGTATCCAACAGTTTCAACAGAGTATGCAGAAGCTTAATAAGAGTATGCTGCAGTTTAATTAGAGTATGCAACAGTAGTTGCAACAGGGTTTATAACAAATCATCAAAATATGTTTAATTAAGGTGTCAGCTGAGATAAAATTAACTAATCAAATTTCTAACGAATTCACCACTTTGATCACTTTGCAGGTTTTCTTTAATTTTTTTTTCTTAATTTAGTTTCATTTTATTTTCTTATTTCAAATCCAAACCCCCTCCCCCTATAACTTAAACACTGATTAATTTCATTTCAATAATTTTACACACATTTTCTGTGAGATCGACCTAGACTCACTACTATTACAGTAGTAGTCTAGTTTATTTTGACTAGCATTATAACACGCTGTCAATTTTATCTCTTATTTTCGTCTTCAATTTAATTCATCCCGCTTTCATTTATTAAGTCATAATTAGCATTTTATTTTTTAGATGCAGCTGATTTTGTATGTATAAATTTAATTTTGGAGACTATTGATAAAATTTGGTTTCGATATTTTTATAATATTGATATTGCTACTAATCTCTCTTGTCTTTTTGTGAAAAGTGGATCATTATTAGTTTTAGCTATTTTAGAATTATTTAAAAATTGAAAATAAATTATGATTATGATAACTTCTATTATAAAAGTTTGCTCTTTGTTTTTTTATTTTAATATAGGATTTTAAATTTAAATCTTTATTTTTTCAGTTATCACAAATATATAACATCACTGACATATCTTTATAATAAATAATCAAGCTTTTTTTTTTCCTATTACGCTTTTATGTTTCTTCTAGTTCATACATGTATTTTTATTATTTTTTTCAAGTCAATTGAGAGTAGACTTCTCTAGTAAAAATTATGAGGAATTAGTAATGATAATTTTGAACAACTTAATGAAATTTAAATAATGAAATTCATATTCATGAAAATGTTAATAATTTGAAAAATCCTAATCATATATCAAATATAGCAAATTTAGAAACTTTAAGGGCAAGGACTGGACTGGAAAAATGATAGCGAGCCATATGTATCCAAGGATAGCTTAAACAATGTGGTTATTGGATTGGAAGGAAACGAAAGGAAGACAAAGTCAACTAAACAAATTTTTTATTGGTATGCAATGAAAAATGGAAAACCGTTTGTTAATCATAACTCCTGAAACGAATGCCTGTGAACGGCAATTTAGATGAGTTTGGCTGGCCCTAATTTCTGTGCTTTCTCAAACCTCTCATGTCAAGTCCAAGAATAAGAAAACTTGTACGTCCATTTTTGTTGGTTACAGATTTTGCTTTTCTCATCACCCACTCTCTCTTCCTCCTCATTGGCAAGCAAATGATGAAGAGGAAGATGATCAACCAAACCCATCAAAAATTTTTGAACACAGTAATTATAGAAGAAAACATGCTGTACTTATGCATGCATATGGTCTGTTAGATTTTGTCTATATTCGTTCACAAACAAGTTCGTCAATTTATTGATTACTGATAGATCAATACCTCTAGCCAAGATGAATGATTTGTTCTCGAGCTCGTTCAGGAGGTACAATGACCCCCGACAACAGCTGCATTTCAATGATATGGAGGCCGGGACAAATACTATGAATCTCGATAAGTTCTTTGAAGATGTTGAAAACGTAAAGGAAGATATGAGAACCGTTGAGAGGTTATACAAAAGCTTGCAAGAAGCAAATGAAGAGAGCAAGATAGTGCACAATGCCAAGACTATGAAGGATCTCCGAGCTCGAATGGACTCAGATGTTCAACAAGTCCTGAAACGAGTTAAACTTATAAAGGGAAAGATTGAAGCATTAGAAAAATCAAATGCAGCTTGTAGGAATGTACCCGGTTGCGGTCCAGGTTCATCTGCAGACCGAACCAGGACCTCTGTGGTTTGTGGATTGGGAAAGAAACTTAAGGATCAAATGGATGACTTCCAGAACTTCAGAGCTAAAATGAATGAAGAGTACAAGGAAACTGTGGAGCGCAGGTATTTTACAATCACAGGTGAGAAGGCAAGTGAGGACACAATTGAGACATTGATATCAAGTGGTGAAAGTGAAAGTTTCCTGCAAAAGGCAATTCAGCAACAGGGAAGAGGTCAGATTCTTGATACCATATCAGAAATTCAAGAGAGGCATGATGCTGTGAAGGAGATAGAGAAGAACTTACTTGAGCTCCACCAAGTGTTCTTGGACATGGCTGCTCTTGTGGAAGCTCAGGGACATCAACTGAATGACATTGAGAGTCACGTCGCTCACGCCAGCTCTTTCGTGCGGAGAGGGACTGAGAATCTCCAGGAAGCAAGGGAATATCAGAAGAGCTCTAGGAAGTGGACGTGCATTGCCATTATTGCTGGTTGTGCCCTTGTGGTCTTGCTCATTCTACCCCTCTTACCATCAATTTTGGCCCTCTTGTAGGAAGAAGAGTTTCAACTTATTCTAACCTCGGATGCATGTTTCTGCTTCCTCGAAAAAGGAAAAATATAATAATAAGTGTTCCTGCTAATATCAGTTATTGTTCAATTTCATCAAGTTTGTTTTGTCTCCACCTGGTTCCTCTTCATGCATGTGTTTTTGTCTCGGCTGCACATGAGCGGCAATTCCATACGGGGACATAGATGTTTTTGCCTTTCTTCCATGTGGTCTCTTCTGATTAAATTTTTTATTTGAGTAATTTAAGTGGGGATATAATATTCATAAACAATTTGACTTAGGATTGGGATGAGTTTACTTTGATAGAATTTTATCATTAATTTTGTAGATTAGCATAATAAACGTAATTTTGTACAAATCCCGATTAATTTGATTTAATTTGATGTCAAGATAATTGGGCTTTGTAATTCTCTCAAACGTGTCATTGGGTATGTGTTCATGGGCTTACTATGATAGGTAGGCTTGACCTATATTTTGCAGTGCACAGGAAGCCTTACTATTCGCCGACCTTAAATACAATCGCCCCATTGAGAACTGTATATGTGTTTTTTTGGCTAATCAGGGTTCAAAATAGCAATAGTCAATCCTCTGCATCTCTAATGCTCCGCTTCACAGAAAACAACAATGGATTTAATTGTTCATCAATTTTTAGGTATTTATCCATACAATTATTGAATCTAGCATGTTACAATCCTAGGGTTAATCAATTGTATTGATTAATTATGAAATTAATATGTGATTTCGTGTTAATTATTCTTCAATTGGTATCAAAATCAGGTTAACCCTAATTGTAACTACTAATTTTGGCTAATTTTTGATATAGTAATTTCATGGAATTTGGGGATTTTCGATTTTGTTAATTGTTTTCAGTGAAATCGATTTTGTTGTTGTTGATTTGCTTTGATTTGGTGTTAAATCATGTGGTAAGGTTGTTAGAATTTTATGTTGTCTGTTGTTTAAAACTCAGAATTCAAAATTTAGAAGACTCAGTGGATTTAATTAAGAATTCTTTCAGATCTCTTAGATGGAACTACAACCACATCTGGGACTTGAGTATCAATGCCAACTTGTTGAGGAATTTCAACATCATTTCTTATATCAACAATATCATCATAGAGGAGACTGAATTACATCAGGATAAAAAAACAATAGGTGTAGGAACAACAACATGATCTTCTCTAAAATTAACAACACGAAACTCATGTCTTTCATTATGGTCTATATCCCCTTCAAAATATACAGCCCGATCTGATTCAATGACTCTAGTAGTATGATTGGGACAATAAAATCTTGATCCTCTTAAGCAAGTATAATAGCCAATAAAGTAACCTGAAATAGTTCTAGGATCAAGCTTCATCAGTTGAGGATTATAAGTAATCACCTCAGCCTTATATCCTCAAATACAAAAATGCTTCAAATTGGGCTTCTTTCATGATATAAGCTCAAAAGGAGTCTTTGGTACAGACTTACTAGGCACATGATTGAGAACATAAACAACAGTCTTCAAGGCGTCTCCCCACAAGAACTCTAGTAAAGTGGAGTAACTAAGCATGTGTAACATCCCGTTACCGATGCGATGAGCATCGTGTTATGAGTGTAGAGTTATTAGTGCTTAAATTGTGATCGAGTGTTTTGTGGCCTCTGATTTTAGAGAGATAGATCATTTTGCACATGCATATACATAGTGACATGCATTCATGATTGTTCCGGCATTTGATAGTGATTGTGTTTTGAATAGTAAAATTGAGATGATTATGTGAATTGTGATTATTAAAAATGTTGAAATAATTGGGTTAGTGAAATCTTGCGATTTTGAATTTTTGGTGGAATTATTGTATTTGTATATGTT
>JANZLD010000002.1:62271579-62284855 GCA_026413575.1 Erythroxylum carthagenense
CACCTTTATCGTGGGTTACGTGTCGGAGCGACTTGCGGGCGTCCCGATGTGTACCCTACGGTAAGGGGGCGCTACATATGAGATTCACAAGCAAACTCTTTTGGTATGTTAATGTCTCTTATATAATATGATATATTTAATAGTAAACCTAGGTTACGTTAGTATTATTAAATCAAGATGACAAATTCCCCCTTATTCCTAATTCTTTTAGTCAGTGGATAATTATTAACTTTTTTATGAATTACTTGATATTAAAGAGTACAACGACTTTATCGACTTATGAATGAAATATTAGAGTTGTATTATGTTTGGAAGAGTTATTAATATGTTTATATATTTTACTATAGAAATTTAGATAATGCTATAATGCTTTGTTTTTATGTAGTCTTAAACGTTCTCTAATGACTACAAATTTCGAGGGCATTTTTGGACCTTTTGTGTTGAGACAGCCTGCTGTTGTTGAACCTGTTGTATTGAGGCCTGTTACTATTTCCACTCTTGACTATGAATCAAAGTGTCTCAAATGCTAATGAAGCCTATCTTGAAGAAAGTCTAATTTCTATGTGGTACTGTCAACAAATTTTTTTTTCCTATCTTTTTTGTTTTGTATACCCCTACTTTAAATTTACTTTGTATATGAGTATAAGCTTCAACATATAGTTCATTCAATTTCTTCAAACAAATTTTGATGCAAACCAAAGGTGAGAAGAATAATGAAATGATAATTTTTCTCCTTTTTTCATCATTACAATTGTTTTATATAAGCGTCTGTAACAGAATTATGTTATAAGGAATTACAGCCGAACATTCTAGTAGTCATGACCTATTATGAATCATATATAATCATTAAGCCTTAATGGTTTACGAGCCTTTCTAGTGCTTCTTCTTGTTCCCTGGACTAATAAACCAGTAAAATCACCAAAGTGGTTGCGTGCAAAGCCCTTATTTGTACCCAAGTCTATAACATTACCTCCCCTTTCCAAATCAACCTTGTCCTCAAGGTGAAAATCGAGATAGTCCTATTGAAATTATGCCAAGGATTCCCAAGTTGCATTAGTTGGAGTTTGGGACTGCATTGAACTAAAACTTGAGGAACAAATTTTCCTACCTGCGATATTTTTCCAAATCCCAAAATAGCTTCAGGAATTAGAATAGGATGTGCTGTTAAGAATTATTGTGCATAGACTTGTGGTTGAGAAGAGGGATCTCCATAACATTTCTTAAGAAGTGACACATGGAACACATTATGAACCTTTGAAATAGTTGGTCGATCCAAACGATATGCAATATTGCCAATTCACTCAATGATACAAAAAGGCCCATCATAATGTTTTGCCAACTTGTTTGATGAATAGTAAGCTACCGTAGCTTGTCGATATGGTTGACGTTTAACATACACCCAATATCTAACTTGAAATTCATGATCAATCTGATGAGCATCAACTAATTGCTTCATACGTAATTGGGCTCTTTGTAAGTTGGCTTGCAACTAAGGAATTAATTGTGACTGAGCTAAGAGTAATTCATCTACTAACGCAACTTTTGAAGATCCCTGAATGTAGTCTTTCAACAATGGGGACCTCCGACTATAAATTGCTTCAAATGGACTCATTCTAATGGAAGAGTGCCAGGAAATGTTATAGTTGAATTAAGCCCATGGAAGGAATTTAAACCTTATGTAAGGAATATCGGTCACAAAGCATCGCAATAGTCCTTAAGACAGCAGTTAACAACCTCTTTTGTTTATTGGATTGGAGGTTATATGAACTATTGGATAATTTGTTGCCCTGAGGTTTGAACAATTCTCACCAAAACATACTCATAAAGATAAGGTTGCGATCAAACACAATACTAGATGGAAAACCATGTAATCTGCAAATTTCTTTGACAAACACATCATCCAAGCTGGTTGTAGTAAAGTGAGCCGCTAATTTAACAAAACGAGCATATTTAGGTAAACGATCTACAATCATTAGGATTATTGTTTTGCCATAGGAAAGAGATAAGTGATTAATAAAGTCCATGGAAAGACAATCCCATACCTGACTTGGAATAGGTAAGGGCTGTAACAATCCTTACGAAGCTTTATTCAATGGCTTGGCTTGTCAACACCCAGAGCAATTTGCCACAAAATTTCGAATATCCCTATCTATGTTAGGCCAGTAAAAAATGGCTACAATTCTGGCCATTGTATGTTGAATTCCTGCATGTCCTCTTAATGAAGAATTATAAAACTCATGAAGGAGAGCTCCTAGAAAGTTGATTCTTTGAGCACCAATAATTGATTCTTATAAAAGATAAAATCATCTCAAACTTTGCAGTCTAGGAAGTCTCCAGGGAATGCTATAATGGACTTATAAAGTGACACAAGTGGTTCATGTGAGAATTAAACTTGCATAAAGCATCTAATAAGCACTCATTGATTGTGACATGGCACGAATTGAATGCTATGAACAAGGCATCGGTAGGACCGTTCTCAACCCTTAGCTTGTATACAATCTCAAAATCATTTCCTAAAAGTTTGGATAGCCACACTTGGAGTTTGAATTGTCTGGCTTATAAGGGAATGTAAAGATTGATGAACAGTTTGAATGAAAAATTTAAATCCCAATAAATATGGCCACTTTTTATTGTTGAAATAATAGCATGTCTCTCACTTGCATAAGTGGAAGAGGCTTATAATTTTGGACACCAATAATCTATCCTTATAAAGGATAAAATCATCCCAAACTTTGTAGTCTAGGAAGTCAACAGGGGATACTATAATGGACTTATGAAGTGACACAAGTGGTTCATGTTGAGAATTGAACTTGCGTAAAGCATATAATAACACACTCACTGGTTGTGACATGGCCCAAATTGAATGCCATGAACTTCTGAAAGGCAAAACAAGGCAGTGACAGGACCGTTCTAAACCCCCGGCTTGTATACAATCTCAAAATCATTTCTTAGAAGTTTGGAAATGATTTTGAGATAAAACAGCTCTAATGCCTAAGCCAAAAGCATCTATCTGAACTAAAAAGGGCATAGAAAAATCTAGTATTGTTAAGATTGGTGTGAGCTGGGGAGCTTTTTTAACTGTCGTAAAAGCAGAATTAGCTTGTGGTGTCCATATGAAGGCATCTTTACACAATAATCGTGTCAATGGAGTAGCAAGATGAGAATATCGAGCAACAAACCAGTGATAACATCTAGTAAGGCCTAAGCATCCTTACAATTGCTTGATATTGATGGGTGAGGGCTAACGTGTTATGGCAGTAATTTTGTCAAGGTCAACTGTAACACTAAATTCTAAAACCACATGGCCAAGATAAACTAAAGACAAGCAACCAAAGTTATACTTCAATAATTTAACAACAAAAATTGCTCTGTAAGATCCCCAACACTTATTCTAGATGATGCAAATGTACTTCTTAAGAAGTATAAACCAATATGTCATTAAAGAAAACTAAAACAGACTTCCATAAGAGTGGACGAAATAAATTATTCATCTCTGCTTGGAATGAGGAAGAAGCATTAGATAGCCCTAATGGAAGTATCAAAAATTTATAATGGCCATCGTGCATTGTAAATGTTGTCTTTTCAACATCATCAAGATGCATATGCAATTGATGGTATCCTACTCGAAGGTATAATTTAGAGAAAACTGAAGCCCCATGATAATCATCTAACAGCTCATCGACGGTAGGAATTAGAAATCATTCTTTAACTATCACAACATTTAATGTCTGATAATCTACACAGAAGCGCCAACTACCATCCTTTTTCTTAACCAAGAGAACTGAAGAGGAAAAGGACTTGTGCTTAGTCTAATGATTCCTTCTGGTACCATCTCTCTGACTAGTCTTTCAATTTCTTATTTATGGAAATGTGGGTAGCAATAGCATTTTACATTAACAGGAGCGGTGTTTGGTAACAGAGGGATTCGATACTTAATTTTTTGAAAAAGGGGTAGACCATAAGGAGTTTCAAAGATAGGAGTAAATTTATCTAGGAGTTCTTGTAAGGCACTGATTACTGGAAGAGTTCTTGTAAGGCACGTGATTACTAGAAATTAGAGTGGTTTGTGGTTCTGTTAATGGTGTAACAGTAAGTTTAAAAAGAGAGGTTGTTGAATCTGTGTGCTCACTACGTTTAACAGGGTTCATTGACATTATGGTTAAACTAGGAGGCTTGATCCTATGCAAGGTTAATTGGTTCTTTTGATACAAAAAACTCACCCATAAGGCTTTATAGTCGAACAAGACTAGCCCAATACAGCTAACCATTGTACTCCTAAAACCAAATCTGCACTGTATAAGGCAAGTAAATAAAAATCAATGGTAAAAATGGTATCACCTATCCTAATCTTTATTTAAGCACAAACTTTGGTGCAGCCTAGGTTATCTCTGTTTCCCACCGTTACATTCAAATATCAGGATGGTTAAATAGGTAGGCTAAGAAATTGTGCAACCCTTATTTGCATAAAATTATAGTTGGAACCCCCATCTACCAAAACTGCATCTTTTTTTGCCTTTAATATATCCCTCTAGTCATAGTGTTGAAGGTATGAAATGCCCCTCAAATGCATGGAGAGAGATGGGTGGTGATGGATTGATGTCTGTTGTAGCCATGGTCATTGTAGATGGCACTTCAGATTAGACATAGTCGTCCTCCTCTTCTGTAATTATGCACTAAAATTGAACCTTCTTACATTTATACCCAGGAGTGCATCTTTCTTCACAATTAAAAGATAACCCTTTTGATCGTCTATCTTCCATCTCAGTGGATGTTAGTCGTTTAATAGGTATTTTAAGTAGGAGGGCTGGTGGGGATGGCTTAGGACTCAGTAGTTGAGGCTAAGGATTCAAAGATCGAGAGTTGAGTGATTTAGATGGTATAAATTGGTGTTTGGAATGATAATGGGGGGGATTGAGAAGGAATTAATTTTGTTGGTTTTTTTAGGAAGAACTATATATGGAGAAAACTCTCATTTATTTCATATCAACTTTGGGTTTAAACAACTGAGAAAGCTAACAAGAGTTTAGAAAAATAAGCAATCCTAATCATGATCCCTATGAATCACATGACAGATAACAATCCCCTTTAGAATAGGATTACATATTGACTAGGACTTTTATTTAAAAATAAAAAACATAGCAATCACGTGCACAAATTTAAAGCAAACATTTTAACACTCCTCCTTGCTTTAATATTTGGAAAGCTTTAATGTCAAAATAATTCATCCTCCTCAAGTTGATCATTTACAGCTTGATTGGCTTCTCTCACATTTTATTGTGCTTTACATATCCTTTCAACATGTCTTAGTTGTCCACACTTGTTGCATCTTACATCTGGCCTCCACCAGTACTTGTGTTCTAGATGCTTTGTTTTCTTGCAATACGAATATGGTGGAAAACTCTGAGCATTGTTATTATTAATCCTCTTTTTGTTGTATGACTTTACTAGAAAAGCGTCTTCCACTATTCCTTCTTACCTCATGAGTCTCCTTTGTTCTTGTGCCTGTAATGTACTTAACAATTCTGCCAAACTGATTTTTGCCAAATCCTTTGAGTTTTCGAGTGATGAAATTGTAGCCTCAAATCTTTCTGGGATGGTTACTAGAATTTTTTGAACTATTCTATAATCATCAAAATTAGAACCAAGAGTCTTACGTTATTGGCAATGGTAATGAGCTTGTTAGAATAATCCTTGATCGTTTCTGACTCCTTCATTTTTTGTATCTCAAATTCTCTAATCAAGTTGAGCATTTGCATTCCTTATATTCTTTCATTCTACGCATATTCTTCTTTTAAGAAATCCCAAATTTCTTTGCTCGTCTTGAGCATCATAATTCTGGAAAAAAATTGTTAGTGTGACTCCTGAAAATAAGCAAGCTTTTGCTTTGGATTTTCTCTGTTTCTTTTCTTTATGGATTTTGATTTGAGTCACCATTGGATTTGCAGGCAAGTCCAGAACGTCATAGTCTTTATCTATAGCTTTCCACAAGTCATTTGCTTCAAGGAAGGCCTCCATTCGAATAGCCCAACTTAGATAATTTCTTCCATCAAACACTAGCAGAGTAATGGCAGTGAACAATGATTCTGAATCCATTGATGTGTGGTTTTTGATTTGTGGTGTTGGAAAGTGTAGAATGAGTTATGAGTTATAGGTTTGTAGGTTTAGAGGTCCCTTAAGATCAAGAGAACTCTGATACTAATTGTTGGTTTTTTTAGGAAGAAATATGTATGGAGAAAACTCTCATTTATTTCATATTAACTTTGGGTTTAAATAGCTAAGAAAGCTAACAAGAATTTAGAAAAATAAGCAATCCTAATCGTGATCCCTATGAATCACATGACAGATAACAATCCCCTTTAGAATAAGATTACATATTGACTAGGACTTTTATTTTAAAATAAACAACATAGCAATCACGTGCACAAAATTTAAAGCAAACATTTTAACAAATTTCTCTTCGATGAGCTTAGCCATTCCAATTGCATCTGATAAGGTCAAGGGTTTCAATAGATAGAGTTCACATTTTATGTCTTCTCAGAGGCCAGAAATGAAACAATTCAATAGGTTAGTGTTGGATATGAATAACCCTATTATGCATGTAGATAATAGCTCAAATTCCTACATGTAAGATGTTACAATGGAGGTATTTTGGAGTTTGTATAAGGTTGCTTCATGATTGGTGTAAGTAGAAGGGCCGAATTGAAGCTTAAGATCTAGAGTGAAAATTTCTCAACTAGAGAGTTGATGGGTAGCATGCAGTGTTTAGATTTTCATATCGTACTGGCCGACACCAGCTGAAAGGTACCGTACCAGCCAGAAAATGGTACGAAACCAAGCTTTTTGGTACCAGTGATCAGTACCGGTTGATACCGGTGATTTTCGATGTTACTGGCCGGTATTTAAAATAACGGCCAAATACCGGCCGGTATCAAAAAATGTAAAAAATAGGACTTTTTGAAAAAATCTACGTCCTTCCCTCTCCTAGTCTCTGTAACTCATCTCTCCGACTCTCACTTTTTTTCTCTCTCTCTCTCTCTTCTTTATCTCCCAGCCACCACTTCCTCATATGTTGTTGTCGCTAGCCACTACTTCGCAATCATCTCTTCCTCATGTGGCCAACGCCTAAGTCAATCATAGAAACCTCTACAACCACCACTAGTTCCTAAATTTTATACCCAGAATCAAACTTTTTCTTTGTAACTGACCTTGACCCAACAAAAGAATGAAAGCTAAGACACAAAAGCATAACAAAGAAAAAAATGTCAGAAAAAGCAGGTCAATAGAAGAAACTAGAAAGTCGGTGGAAGGGAAGAGAGAGAACAAAAGGTAAAGGCTAAAGTAATGTCTGGAAGAGAGAGAACAAAAGCTAAAGCATTAAAGCAATGTCCTACTGACCTCTCATTCTAAAAATTTCGTTAACTTATTTATTTAATTATTTTAATTATGTAAATGTAGTGTAAAATTGTAAATCATCCCATTAACTTATGTCAATAAGGTTGTGAATATTTTTGATAATTCTAGTTAATATTATAAAATTACACAAAATTTTGAATTTAAAGTCTAATTTATCTTAAAATTATCCTTTTGTATAATAAATTTAATAAAACCTATTGCATTTTTAAATTTTAAATGAACAAAAAAAAATAAATTAATTTTTAGTAAGTAATAATGTTATAAATGAAATTCTATTGACAACAAAATATAGTTTCTTTAAGGGTAAAAATATTATAAGTATATTGAAAACTCATTCAGCCAATTCATTTCTCATTTAATGCTTAATTAGTAATTTATTAAATAAATCAATTATCAAATATTATTTTGTATATTATTATACAGATGATATAATTTTATAATTTACATCTAAATTAAAAAAAATTTCTCAAAGTTTTTTGTACACATTTAAATTCACTTAATTTATTTATAAAAAATCAAAAATAAAAATCAACATATATAAGCTTTATCACATAAATCAAAAAAATTTGGAATAAGTTATACACTAAAAAAATTTCTCCAATATATTGAAGAAATTTTTAATAAAGTTGTGATATTTGATATTTGTGATATTTAATAAGTTTGCGATATTTGATAAAGTTGTAAATAATGTAAGGTCAAAAAATATTGTTTAATTTATTATTGACAATGATTCCGCTTATAAAGTGGCAGAAAAAAATTGTGATATTTAATAACTTTGCGATATTTGATAAAGTTGTGTATCTGCGAATTATATATATATATAATGTAACTGTAAATGTTTTTGTTTCAGGTTTAACTTCTACTTGATGTTTCTTTGTCATGAACTTTTTTTATAAATTATTTAAGGATATTTATTGTTATTTTTATTGGATCTTTTGATATAATATTATTTATTAAAATGATGAAATTGTATTATTGTAATATTTTAAATACTTTGTATTATTCTTAATTTGATGTGTGTATGATGATGATTGTCTTTGTTTATATTAATTGTGGTTATTATTTATATGTAAAATATTTAAAAATTATTGTTACTTCATATTAATTGCCATTATTATTTATTATTAAGATTTTTGAAATCATGGTTGATGTAAACAGTAAACTAGTAAAGTATATAGTACAATTGTACAATATACCAATATAGGCTATTTTGCAAAATTTAAAAATTTTAGGGACTATTTTATAAATTTTAAAATTATCCAAAAAGATACCTAATACCGATCGGTACCGATACAATTTCGTTCCAGAACTCAATCCGATACTAAACTCGGTACGATATTCATAACTTTGGTAACATGCATCCATTGATACTAGTAAAGGGTCGATCCACTCATGTAAAAGGTGGCTACGGTGAGTTTTTGTTCAGGAGGTGTATTGTAGTAATGAAAGAAGCGGTCAATTTGAAATAGCCAATCCATTACATTTTCACCGGAGAAAAATGGTATCTTTAATTTGGGTAATTGGGGTTGATTGGATGAAAAAGTTTCGGTTGGAAGAATTGAAGTTGTGTAATCTGGAGAGGAATTCGGTGGAAAAATGCTTGGTGATATATGGGTTGAAATAGGAGGAGAAGATGGAGTTGGAAGTTATGTGGCGTAGATTGGCCTGGTTTCTCAAAGCGGTTTAAAGAGTGGAAGATGACACCGAGAGATTTTTTAATACCTTCAGTAGTGCTCTTGGCTAATTCCTCAAAGTGTTATTAGACAGTCAATTGCCCAACCCAAAATAACTTCAAACACTACTGATGGTAACTTTAAGCAATTATTGGCAAAATATAAAACAACTTATTGATTTTCCAGTTGCATAATTTTAAACCACTACTGCACTTTATTGTTCCAAGGGCTTTTGTGCTTTGTTTCTAGGAAGAAAATCATGATCCTAGTGTTGCGAAATTAACTATAATGAAATGATAAGCATAGTAAAAAATTAAAATTTTACAGTTTTTTATTCAGATCTCAATAATTGAATAACCTAAAAAACATAAATCTACAACAAAGAAATTGTAGGTGAAGAAGTTAGTAATGAAGATGGTGACGATCAAAGGCAAAGACGGTGCAAATATAAACAGTCAAGGAGACCCATATGAAGATAAGCTAAATTTAAGGATTTTTTTTATTTGAAGATTTTTTATTTGGGAGCTTTTACATTAATGTTTAATTGGTTAATAAATTTAATTACATTAAATAATTTTATTTTAATTAAGTTAATAAAGCATTTTAAGAATTTATACATTGATGTTTTAATAATTGAGTCCACCAAAACTACATAAAACTTATGTGATACTGTAAATTAAAATTAAAGTATTAAAAAATATTGTTATATTTTTTATAACATAACAAATAACTGATGATGCTAAATTTTGTATGTAAATTTCAATTTAAACATTTCTAATTCAATTTAAACGCTACAAAACTAATAATCAGAAACAAAGCATAGGTTATTTTTACCCCCCAGTAACCATCTAGATATGTACAGTTCAACATGTAGAACACAATTGGTTAAACCTCCACTGTTTGAAAACCTGTTTTTAGTATCAGAACGACAAGAACTATTTTAGAAGATCACTACATCTACTACAGTGATGGGCCTAATCAATCCATGTAAACGCACTACTTCAGAAGCCCCGTACGAGACTACAAGGCATTTTGGAATACACAATCATTGACAAGGAATGTCTTAAAGAACCCAAAAAAAAAGGGCCATCTAACAAGCCATAAACGCAGATGAATGAATACGTAGACACCAAATAAAGTACAATCCAGTTCTCCGAATGCAACAAAGAAGATAATCTCAACGGCCATTCTCCAGCTTGAAACCATGTCATTGACAAAATGCATATGCTGCTACATAACCAATATCTTTCCACTCATCAGTCCATTCAGCAGGTTGGGATAATAAACAAGGAAAGAAATGAGAAAACTAGGCCAGCAGATATTACCATATTTACCACCTGATACCCGGAGCAATCAATTGCCAGTATTAGGCAATGCTGCCATAAAAGAATTGTACGAAGACTCCAGATCAAAGCCAAGTTGTCGAACCTGCTGAGCGGTCAGCTCATCTGCCGCACCCATCTTAGACAGCTTTGAAATCCATTCTTTCATTTTAGTCTTCCCCTCATAGTCTGGTGGCAAAATACTCAACTTGTTAAGTGAAGCTGACAGGTCTGAGAGCAAAGGATACACCTCATCCACTGCCTTCATATTCAGTTTCAAGGAATCCATTGCTGTAATAAAGTTCTGCACACACTCTGCCACAATGGCAGCTGAGGTAGAGGCTGAGGCTGCTGCAGCAGCTCGGTGTTCCACAGTTGCAGGCACCCCAGAGATCACAAGGCGATTTATGGCAGCTGGACACTCCATTTTGTAGGTGTCTGCAAACCGCTCAATGCTAGGCACGGTATCTTTCAACGTTGTAGCTAGAGTTTTAAAATGGGCAATGAGCTTCTGGCATTCCGTTTCATACTCGGAAGACGAAATAATATCCCGAACGTAGGCTTTTTCAAGCTTCTCAGTAGCCTTGATAATAGCGTAGAGCTCAGCAAAGTTCTCATACATTTCTCTCTCGCGCTTGTCGTTCCATAGCTTGACCTCCATTTGAGTATACAAGTGAAAACACGTAAAATAGACACTTCACGGTTTGGATCAATGCAGCTGAGGGTGGAGGACTGGAGAAGAGAACGGGTCACGCGCAAAGAGTACTAACCTTCTTGACTGAACAACAACACATCCAAATCCAAGCACAGGAAAAAGTGATTAGAGACGCATTGTTAATACGAGTCAATATGACAAATAAAGCACATCAAGTTGAGAAACAACATGAAAGCATAACTAATCACAGTGACTGGTCGTAAAAACACATTGCAAGAACCCAAAATCCAGAAAAGACCAGACAAAATAAATCGCAACTCCTAAGGGAATAACATATCCTTCAGTTGTTAAGGTTTAAAGGATGGAATATGCAACATACCAAACAGTTTGTTCAACAACACAAAGCTATTAAACCAACAAAAACCCAAAAAAAAAAAAAGGATTATAGGAAACGAGAACAAAATCGAAGCAAAAGGGCCAAGGAAAACAATTAAAAGAGAGGGGAAAAAAAAGAGGCGTATCTTGATAATCAAACCATTCACTTTGAAAGACCCACTTACAAGAATTAATAGAACAAACCCTTCTCTTCCTAGATTCACCAAGATTCTCAGAAACCAAAGAGGAATTAGTACAGATCAATAAAACCCTAATCCAGATAAAAGATTGAAATTTACCTCAGATCATCTCAGAAATTCGATAATCCCCAATCTAAAAAACCGTAACCTTCGAAATTACAGAAAGTGAGCCTATCTGATTATAAACATACGTATATACACAGAGGGAGGGCGGTTGACTACAGAAAATAAGAACGCGGCTTTGGAAAACGCGAAGCCTCTGAATTTGTTATGTGTGTACCTCCGATGGGATTGGGGAGGGAAGTGGATTTAGAGTAATAATGAATTAAAACTGAAATAAAGGGATGAGTTACGTGCTTACGGCATCTACGTGTAGCAGTTGGGGTCACCAGATCACATTATCTGTAACTTGTACGTCTCTCTCCCTCTCTCCTCTGAACGGAATTGAAGTGAAGTGACGCTACGTCGCCCTTCATCATGGGCTCGCATGCCTTCATGCCAATCTCCGCCCGCATACATACATACATACATCATCGTCAAAATACCATTAATCAAATTAGGAATAGTTATGTTAATATTTGATAATAAATACTAAAATGATAATTTTTACTCATATTTAGTTATTATATTATTTATTTTGTAATTGATTAGTCAAAAGTTTTTAATAATTAGTCAAAACTTTCCCATCTTTTTTTCGCCGACGATTTAATCTTATTCTGCCAGGCTTCGCCCGATCAAATTCACCTCCTCAATGCCATTCTAGACGACTTTTGCCAATCTTCGGATCAGGCGATTAGCAAAGCCAAGACCCTCATGTATTGTTCCCCCAACGTCGCCATGGAACGAGCCCTCTCCCTTAGCTCCCTCATGGGCGTTCGCCTCGTGGGCGACCTCGACAAATACCTGGGTGTCCCCCTCATTCATGGTCGGGTTCCCAAGACCACATACCAGGATCTCACCTCCAACATTCGGAACCGAGTGGCCCACTGGCGACCAGACAAGATCGCTCTTGCTGGTCGTTCTGTCCTTTGTCAATCTGTCCTCCAATCCCTTCCCCGGCACCTGATGCAATGCACTGCCCTGCCTAAAGGTCTCCTCGACAGTATTGATCGCATTCGCCGGACTTTCCTCTAGGGCTCTACCCCGATGACCAAGAAACTCAGCTTAGTTGGCTGGGATGCTGTTTGCCGGCCCAAGAATAGGGGGGTCTTGGCCTCCGGAAGCTCCGTGACATCAACTTCACC
This sequence comes from Erythroxylum carthagenense, assembly GCA_026413575.1. Taxonomy (NCBI): domain Eukaryota; kingdom Viridiplantae; phylum Streptophyta; class Magnoliopsida; order Malpighiales; family Erythroxylaceae; genus Erythroxylum; species Erythroxylum carthagenense. The sequence continues at coordinate 62,284,462 of JANZLD010000002.1, forward strand.
TTCATCCTTAAACTCGCTTGGGGTCTCATCTCGGGTAGTACCAAACTCTGCTACCTTGTTTTCAAAACCAAGTATGGTCGGCCTTTCAACTCCACTTCTCCCACTCACTTTACTAAGCCCACTACTCCCCTTTAGCGCCAAATCTCATTGCTCTGGTCCACGGGACTTCGCTGTATTCGTTGGAGCCTGGGCGATGGCCGGACCGCTAGGTTTTGGTTTGACCACTGGCTCGGTAACAATGTTCGTCTCCTCGATCTTCTTTCCGCTCCGCTCCCTCCTTCCGACGTCCAGAGGGATGTGGCCAGCTACACCACCGCCTCGGGTTAGTGGAACTGGGGCGCCATCCGACCCTATCTTCCACAGGGCCTCTTACCTCATATTGCCGCCACCCCCC
>JANZLD010000002.1:62292223-62303516 GCA_026413575.1 Erythroxylum carthagenense
GAAATGGTGTTTAAGATGAGTGTAGGAAATGAAAGTATATAAAGGTGGTATGCTCTGTTTTCTGTTTCTTCACTGTGCATATATATGTGTGTGTGTGTGTGTGTGTGTGTGTGTGTGTTTACGTGAGTTCCATATAGATGATCAAGAAAATGATTTTTGAGTTGAAGAGTAGTTGTAAAGTGATGGTCTGAGATGAGAATGAGTGTTTAAATGGAAGTTAAGAGGAAGAATAGTGATTGAGAATAAAAGTTGAAAATGCAGTGAATGGTGTATGGCAGAGCATGAAGAGCCAACTATTAATATTTGTTTTTCTTGATAGAATTTGGTTAAAATTTCATTTTTAGAGGTAGTGTAAATTGTGGTGAATGAGTTTAGTGAAGTGGAGTAGATTAAAAACTGAGGTGTTGGTTTTTGAAAAGTGGAAGTTATTCGAAAATTCTAGGAATGAACATTAAGAGTGGAAATTTTTGATATAACTTTCATGAATTTTTTGTGTTGATACAGACAGATTTTGATAAAATTGTCTTCATGAAAGTTGTAGATATTTCTTTAGCTTTCCATTGATATAAAGTTTACAAAATTTGGAGTTCTGGATTAAAAGTTATGGAGTTTAGAGGTTGGGATGTTAGTGAAGAAAAAGAAGTGGAAAAGTACCATCGTGCTTGACTTTTAAGATTTTAGGCCAAAGCATCATCATGCAAAAGCATGACGGTGACATTGAGGGTTAGCCAAAAAGCATCGTCGTGCTTTTAAGTGACGAGAAATTTGCACCGTCGTGTAAATGCACGATCTTGCATTTGGGATTTTGTCTTTTACTGAACAGTATTGCTTCTTTTGACCGTAACTTCTTCTCTAGACATCCAAATGACTTGATTATTGAACTATTGAATTTGTAAGACATTTTTCTATCCCTAGATAAAATTTTGTATTATTCTGAATTGAATTTAGAAAGATTGATCGAATCAAAGTGTGGAATATTTTGGAACAGTGAAATAGGATTTTCTTACTGAGCATCCTTCAGTATTTTAATTATATCTGGATGTATAGGATTCTAAATGAGATTATTGTTGATTTTTAGTAAACTAGAGACATAGGGCTACAAATCATATGAGAAGTTGAATTATGATTCAGTCTCTAAGATGTTTAATTTCTAGATGGAAGTTGTGTATAGTACACTGTTTTTGAATATGAACAGTCCAAAAATGTTAAAGTATATCTTCCAAATTACTGAACCAAATTAAGTGATTTTGGTGTCAATAGAAAAATAAGACATAGAGGAACACTTTTTAAGAAGAGAGTTTGACCAAATTACATCATTTTCACCTTCTGATTGATCGTGAACATTAGACCCAAAAGGAGTGTCTTGGAAAAATCTGAAGTGAGTCAATGAGAAATGAATTGTGATCTTAATGGTATTAATGAGACATAAACCTAAGTATAAATTATACTTAGATGAGTTTTGATATGAGAATAACTTTGTGATGAAATTAATGGTAAAATATCCAGTATTGTTATGAACATGCATTATACGTAATTCACTTCATTCATGTGCATTATTGAACACTTATGATTGTACAAATTGTGATGTATGGGTATCTTGCATAAATGAGTTATGCAGATTAAACATTCACATTCAGGCGTTCCCAGAATTTAGAAGCAAATGCTAAACTGAATTGTACTGTGAGTAGACCGAGATGGTGTCATTTTATTATTTGTTCTGTTTTGAATTTTTGTATTGATTGACTAATGAAGTGGTACTTGTATATGAATGAGATGAAATAAGTGCGCATAATATGATTGTTAAATGCCGAACTACGGTCCGATGATATGTGAATATAAGTCATACAAATGTGACTGATACATTTCATTTCATGAATGCATGAAATATAATGGCTGTTGTGACTAGAGTAGCCACCAATTAAAGCTTAAAGCTTAACCAGTGAAAATGAGCTTCGAGCTCAAAAGTGAATCAGAGCCTCAGGCTCAACATTTAATGAGCCCTGTATCCCCCAAACGGATAAGGGACAGTTATCAATAAGCCTTATATGGGACAGTTTAAGCACTCGGTCACAACAAAGTAACAAATAGAAAGTAAGTCTCATGTGCACTGCATATGCATAATATGAATGATTATATCTATTGAATGTGAAGTGTGAAATGTTGTGAATGTGAATATGTGTTATGTGCTTGGGTGAGTCATCGATGATGGTCACTCATTGAGTTCGCAAAACTCACCCAAAATTTGCAAAATTTTTCCAAGACTTAGAAGAATACTCCGTTAGGCAAACAGGAGTATAATTATTGCATTCAAAGGAAAGATAGAGGTCGAGATCTGTAAGCGTTTGCATTAGTGTTATCCTATTCTTGTATCAATTTGTATTCCGCAATTTCTGTAAATTAGTATTTTGTATTTGTAATGGGCTCCAATTGGCTATTGAAATTCTATTGATTGTAATGTGTTGATTGAAGATGTTTATGAATGAAAGAGGGCCCAAATTGATTACTGATTTTCACGTATTTGATTATATTCAAAAAAAAATTATACCGAGTTTTGACTGATTAAGTGTTCTAGCACGCTACCCTCGCAGGACACGGACTCGGATATCCCTCAGGATGTCAGGCACGTGTCTTGCGGGAGTAGAATGTTACACATTAAGCCTATAAATTTAGTCATCTAAGTTCAGATTTTTATCATCGACATCTTGAGCTACAAAGTAGGCCCACTGTAGAGATGCTCACCAGTTGAGTTCTTCCTATCTCCTTTTACTAATCTAGAATCGAACTAACTCGACTCTAAATTGATTAATGCAATTTTTTCAAAAAAATACATTACCCCAAGAACTTCAATCAACCATCTAGTGAAATTCCTAGATCACGTGACACTCTAATTAAATCTCAGCCCTCACTGTAATTAAATCTCAGCCGTTTGACTAACTAGCGATTTAATAGTTGCTGCTGGATTCACTAAACTCAATAGCAATTATGGAATAAAGATAAAGAGATAACAATAAATTTACATTCAAGTATATTAAGACATCTCTCAATTCTATAAGAACATGAATCGTAAATAAATTGGCTCAAGCATTGCACAAATATTGAAATACTCATAAATGTTAGAATTAAATTGAAAATAATTATCTCAAATTATCCAAATAAAGAACTAAACTGAAATTCTAAAACTTTTAAGCAAATTAACTTTGAAGAACTAAATACAAAGAGAGTAAGAGTAAGAGGGACTCGTTCTATTGATAGCTCGAATTCAACAGATCGACAATCGCTTTGGCCTAATAACTTGAAACACAAAATCCTCCTCCAAAAGTCTTGACCTAACTCAATTATGATGGTTGTGTATCTCTCGTACCACCCAAACACCTCCTTCACTAATGGCTCCAAAGTTTTATTTTACTCTAAAATTGAAGTGATATGCTCGATCTCTCCTTATTTCTAATACTGTGCTTTCTTTTTGTAGGTTGTCGAGACACCCAAAAGCCACACTTAATAAACTTACTCTTATCTCTTCCATTTTGAAGAAATAATGTCAGGTCTTTTGCACTGTTTATGTTTTGCTTTATTGCTGCATGTATGATCCTTCTTCGCCTCCCAACTATTTTACGTTTCAACTTCATTTTATTCTCATCTATTGTAGCGTTTTATTTCCGTTGGAGTTGTGTTTCTAAGCTGTCCATTAACGTTTTGTCTCTGTTGTGTTGTTTAGGTCTTGGTTGTTTGCTCTCCTTTGCGTTGTCATTTCTATATGCTATTTGGACTATCGTGCCATGTTGGCATGGACTGTTGTGCATTTTATCTTTTGGGGCTATGTTGTGTTTCTTCTCTACTGCTGTCATTTGAATTAATTTCCTCTTGGACAATTTTGTCCTTCTCCATAAATTGGACAACTATTAATTGTAATTTCAATTTTTTAATAACTTATCGATTAAGTTACGTAATTCGATCTTAATAAAGGTAATAAAGTGACCCAATAAATTATATAAATTAATGGGTCGAAGTTTAGAAAAAATAGATCCCGATTAGTATGGACTAGACCCATATCGGGCTTGTGATGAGGAAGCCCGATATGGAAGCTATATATAAAGATTAAGGTCTCTTTTAGTTACTTATGTAATTCATAAGCATACGAATCCTCTGACTCATTAAGAGTGCTTGTGTCTTAAGAAAACTAAAGAAAGGCGTTAACTAAGTGTCAGTGATTGCTTTTCATAAGGGTCCCGAGAGATCAAAGCTTGTTTTGGCCTCAAAAATTGCTTCGGAACATCGGATGGAACCAAAATTAGGTATTTCGTATTTCCTTCATTTTTAAACCTTTCATGAATAATCTGGGGCACATAATAAGGTTTATCCTACATGTTACATATAGTATCAGAGAGGTTACGTGATCGGTTTATCGAAAATGAAGGTTTTTTCAATTTCCATTCATTATGGTTTTCATTAGTTTTTGATTCATTTTCAGTTTTCTTGCATATATGATTACGTAAAAGTAGTACACATAAGCCTAGCTATGAAAAAAAGGTCAAAATGAGCCAAAAAGAGCAAAAAAAGGCATCAGATGCACGTGCCCGACGGTGCTAAATACCGCAGGAAGTGGTAGTACGGATGCACTTCAAATTGAGATGATGATTATTGACTTAGCACTTCTCTCAAAGTTTGTTCACCTTTGCCTCATTAGCTTTTATGTATACTTATTTGGTCTAATGTAGAACCCTTAAAATTTATGCAACAATATTGCCAATAATCACCTCCACTTTATCCTCCTTTATTCTTAATGTTAGCTCGTCTAGATCAAATTTACCATACAACTAGTAGTAGATGTCCCTCTTTACCCTAAACCTCTCCATCACTTGGAGTTAACTAAATCCCACATCAATGAGCCACTTAAGCTACTTTGAAGAAGGACTCTGCATCAATTTGAACACCTTCTCCAAATATTGTTGCTTTTGATAACTTTACAAGTACTCATGAAAGTATTCTTAATCAGATAAAATTAAGGGCGTAAAATATTAAAAATGTCTAACCTTTTAAGATTTTTCCAATTTGTTGCCAAACTTTTAAAAGTTGTCAATTTAGTGATTAACCTTTTAAATTTTATATAACATATTCTAAAGGTTATTTTTGTTGATGTGTATGTCCACTAAACATCACGTGGATGTCCATCTATTAGCCATATTAGCAAAAACAACGTTTTTACATTATTTTAATGAAATTTGAAAGTTGAGTCTCGAAATTGAAAATTTTAGAAAGTTTGGCACTAAATTGAAAAAAACTAAAAGTTTGGACACTTTTGAATATGTTATCTCTAACATTAATAAGTACTCATCAAATTATTTCGATTTAGATTATAACAGACCCAATTTCATACCTTGTTCTTAACAACACCTCTATGCTCACTTATGTTACAAATGACAACTTCGTCCACGACCTATAACGCGCACGATGGAAGAATTGATGTCGATTTAGTGGTAATTTCGATGGATGTTTTATTTTGGTGTGTTTTCGATCTTGAGGAGTTAAGAAGGATGAAAATTTCGAATTCAACAATCAAGAAAATAAGGATACGCAAGGTTTGATTTCTAAGACACCTCTTAAAAACTTGTTCCAAACAATCCCGATGATCAAAGTAAAACCAAGAGAAACAAACAATCGACATCAATTCTTCCATGGTGCGCATTATTTTGGTATCAGAGCCTTGGTTTGAAGGAGAATTCTTATTTAACTCCATCAAAATTTAAGAAACCGCCGCCCATCATCATCCAATTATCGTCGGATCATCAATTCAGGTGTGAATTAACTTTTGTCCTAAGATTTCAGTCTTTCTTATTTTTTAATTTTAGTTAGGTTTTCAATTATTTGTTGAAAATTTCGGTTTATATAAAAAAGTCAAAAGTTTGAAAAAATACGAAAAATCCAAAAAAAAGTCTGAAAAAAGAGTTGAAAAATCCAAAAAAAAGTTTGAAAAAAAGTCAGGAAAAAAATTCGAAAAAAATTCTATTTTCCCATACTTTTTACTTGATTGTGGTCCATTTGAATTAACCGTGACAAATAGTTTCAAATTTTTTTAGATTTACTAGCTTGTAATTGGTTATTGGTTTGTGTTATTTGAGCTACATTTCGGAACATTGATTTGTTGAAGATGTGGTTTTAATTGTAACTTGGATTTCAGAGAACATTAAGTGGTAAAAGACAAAAGTATGTGAGCTTATTTGAGGGAGTCATTGTCGTGATTTAAACACGAGGGGAGTGACAAATTCTTGAGTAAAACACGTGAGGGAGTGATTGTGATGTTGTTTTCTACTAACCTTCGTTTTGTAGGAAAGAACATTCACTAAAATGTCACAGGAAAGTGGGAATCAGGATGAAGGTAGAGTGGGGGAGATGAATTCCCTTACATTGAGAGCCATACAGCAGTCATTTGAGAGGTTCAATCTCTCTTTTGAACGCATAAGGGAGACATTGGATAGTCATGCTCAGCAGATAGAGGAGCTTAAACGTGGGGGACTTGAGGAACCTCGGGTTAGGCGTGCTGCCTTTCGCCAACAAGCACCACCACCTCGTCAACAACTACCACGGTATGAGCTTGAGGAGGAGGAGTTTAATAAGGAGGATGAGGACTATGAAGAGCTCATGCCCAGGAGAGCTCGGAGAGGAGAACCCCTCAACAGGCGAGATGGAGATCTCAAATCCATTAAGATGCAGATCCCAGCATTCAAGGGGAGGAATGATGTTGATGCATACTTGGAGTGGGAAAGGAAGATTGATTTGATCTTCGAGTGCCATAACTTCTCAAAGGAGAAGAAGGTAAAACTTGTTGTTGTTGAATTTACAGATTATACACTAATATAGTGGGATCAGCTTGTGACCTCTAGGAGGAGGAATGTTGAGAGACCCATCAATACTTGGTCTACAATGAAGGCATCCATGAGCAAGAGATTTGTGCCTTTTACCATTATAGGGAGATGCATCAAAAGCTCCAAAGACTTACACAAGGGTCTAAGTCAGATGAGGACTACCACAAGGAGATGGAGATTGCTATGATCCGTACTAATATAGTGGAGGACCCTGAGGCCATCAGGGCAAGGTTCTTGAGTGGATTGAATAGGGAGATAGCAAATGTGGTGAAGTTACAGCATTAGTTAGAGATTGAGGACATGGTCAACATGGCTATGAAGGTGGAGAGACAGCTCAAAAGCAAGTTCTAGTTACTCATAGAACTCAAAATGGCCTAAGAAGGAGGAGAAGTCCAAGAATAAGCAGGTGGACTTCAAGAAAGCACCTAAGAAACCAATTGGGGGATCTGATCAAAAAAGTACTCCTAATACCCCAAGCTATTTCTAGTAAACATTCATCTATAAAATGTTTTAAATGTTTGAGTATTGGCCATATTGCTCTCAATGCCCTAATAGAAAAGTGATGTATATGAAGGATAATGGGGTTATTGATTCTGAGGATAGTGATGTTGATGATTTTTATGTGATAGTGTTTGTGATGATGATGATGATGATGATGAATGTGTGGAAAGAGTTGTCACAGGAGAAGCACTTGTAGTTAGGAGAATGTTAAGTGCTAAAGTTAGAGATGAGATTCTGGATCAGAGGAAGAACCTATTCCATTCAAGGTGTTTGGTGGGTGGAAAGATGTGTAACTTGATCATAGATGGAGGTAGTTGTACTAATGGGGTTAGTCGAACTATGGTGGAGAAATTGGGCTTAACATGTAGGAAACATTCGGAGCCATATAATTTACAGTGGTTTAATGATAGTGCAGATATGAAGGTGACTAGACAGGTACTGGTGCCATTTTCTGTAGGGAGATATGAGGATGAGGTGTTGTGCGATGTGATACCCATGGAGGCAGGACATTTGCTATTAGGGAGGCCTTGGCAATTTGATTGGTGAGTATCACATGATGGGTACACAAATAAGTACTCATTCAAATTCAAGGGCAAGAACTTCACTTTGTTACCTTTATCACCTTACGAGATCTACCTGGACCAGGTTAAAGCTTTGCAAAGAGAGGAGGGTTTGGGCAGTGAGATAAAAAAATGATGAGGGAAAAGAGGCCCAAAAGAAAAGAGAGATTGGCCCAATAGGGAGTGACTACACTGGTGAGGAAAAGAAAGTGGGATGTGCAGGAAAGAAAAGTTCAGGGAGAGAAAAGAAGAGTGAAAAGAAAGAGAAAAGAGTAAGTTTGTATGCTAAAGGAAAAGACATGAGGAGAGCAACTAGAGAGAAGAAAGCACTTGTGATAGTTAGGTATAGAGAGTGTTTAGTTTCTGATACTAACCTTCTTGATTCTTTACCTAATGTATTTTCATCTCTTTTGCAGGATTATTTAGATGTCTTCCTTGAGAAGATGCCCAAGGGACTGCTACCCTTAAGAGGCATAGAGCACCAGATAAACTTTATGCCTGAAGCTCAGATTCCTAATCGCCCAGCTTATAGGAACAATCCTGAGGAGATAAAGGAGCTTCAAAAACAAGTGGATGAGCTACTAGAGAAAGGATATGTAGGGGAGAATTTGAGTCTTTATGCTGTGCTTGTATTGTTGGTGCCAAAGAAAGATGGAATATGGAGGATGTGTGTGGACTGCAGAGCTATGAATAAAATCACTGTAAAGTATCACCATCCTATTCCTAGGTTAGATGATATGCTTGATTAATTGCATGGTGCATGTATCTTTACAAAGATTGATTTAAAAAGTGGATACCACCAGATTAGAATGAAACTAGGAGATGAATGGAAAACTGCTTTTAAACCTAAATACGGGTTGTATGAATAGTTACTCATATCATTTGGTTTAACTAATACACCCAGCACTTTTATAAGGTTGATGAATTATGTCTTGCATGCATTTCTTGGTAAATTTGTGATTGTTTACTTTGATGACATCTTGATATATAGCACTAATCTTGATGAGCATGTTATGCATTTAAGGTATGTCTTGGATGTATTGAGACATGAGAAACTATATGCAAACCTTAAGAAGTGTACATTTTGCATTGATAGACTTGTATTCTTAGGGTTTGTAGTCAGTGCTCAGGGAGTAGAGGTTGATAGTGAGAAGGTGAAGGCTATTCAAGAGTGGATAACGCCTAAGAGTGTTAGTGAGGTAAGGAGTTTTCATGGACTTGCCAGTTTTTATAGGAGGTTTGTGAAGGAATTTTCTACTATTACTGCTCCGTTGACTGAAATAATCAAGAAGGAGAAAGGGTTTATATGGGGTGCGGAACAGGAACATGCATTTTTAGAGTTAAAGGATAAGTTGTGTTCTGCTCCTATTCTTTGTTTACCTTATTTTGAGAAAGTTTTTAAGGTTGAGTGTGATGCTTCTGGGATTGGTATAGATGCTGTGCTTTTATAGGAAAACAAACCAGTTGCATATTTCAATGAAAAGCTTAATGGTGCACAACTCAATTATCCGACTTATGACAAGGAACTGTATGCTGTGGTGAGAGCACTAGAGGTGTGGCGATAATACCTTCATCTTAAAGAGTTTGTCATTCGAACGGATCATAAGTCCTTAAAGCACTTGAAAGGACAAAGCAAGTTGAGCAAGAGACATGCCACTTGGGTAGAGTTTCTGGAGACCTTTCCATATGTGCTTGGCTACAAGCAAGATAAGGAGAATGTGGTAGCTGATGCATTGTCTAGGAGGTACACTTTACTTTCTACTTTTAGTTCTAAATTTTTGGTTTTGAGCAAATTAAGGATTTGTATGCTTTAGATGTTGACTTTTGCTACTGTTTATTTTGTTTATGAGCATGAAGCATTCCAGAAATTCTATAGGCATGATGGCTATTTGTTTCGATGTAGTCAATTGTGTGTGCCTGATTGTTCTATGCATGCTTTATTTATGCATGAAGCCCATAGTGGTGGATTAATGGGTCATTTTAAGGTTGCTAAGACTTTGGATATTTTGCATGAACATTTTTATTGGCTTGGAGTGCGTAGGGATGTTGAACGTGTATATGCCAAGTGTATTGCATGTAGACAGGCAAAATCTACTGTCAAACCTTATGGATTGTATACCCTTTTACCTGTGCCTACTGAACCGTGGGTTGATGTTTCTATGGACTTTGTTTTGGATCTGCCTAGGGCAAAGAGGGGTTTTGATAACATCTTTGTTATGGTTGATCGATTTAGTAAGATGGCGTGTTTCCTTGCATGCCATAAGACTGATGATGCTCTGCATGTTGTTGACTTATTTTTCAGAGATGTTGGTAGATTGCATGGCATTCTTAGGTCTATTGTGTCTGACAGGGATGCTAAGTTTTTAAGCCATTTTTGGCGAGTGTTATGGGGCAAATTGGGTACAAATTGCTTTATTCTACTACTTGTCATATATAAACAGATGGACAAACTGAGGTAGTTAATAGGACCTTGGGTACCTTGTTGCGTGCTATAGTGGGTAAGAATTTGAAAATTTAGGATGAATGTTTGCCATTTATTGAATTTGCATATAATAGGAGTGTGCATTTTACCACAAGTTTTCACCTTTTGAGCTTGTTTATGGTTTTAAATCCTTTGACTATTCGGGATTTGGTGCCTTTACTTTTGCATGAGTTGTCTAGTACAGATGGCAAGAGGAAAGCTGAGATGGTCAACGAGTTGCATGAGAAGGCAAGACAACATATTGAGTAGAGGAATAAGGTATATCCAAAGCAAGCCAACAAGGGGCGAAAAAAGGTGACCTTTGAACTCGGTGATTGGGTTTGGCATCTGAGGAAGAAGAGGTTTCCTACCTAGAGGAAATCCAAGTTGGATCATAGTGGTGATGATTCATTTCAGGTGTTGGCAGGAATTAATGACAACTCCTATAAAATTGATCTTCCAGGTAAGTATAATGTGTTCGCTACTTTTAATGTTGCTGATTTTTTTCCTTTTGATATGGATTTAGATTCAAGGACGAATCTTCCTGAGGAGGGAGGGACTAATGTGAGCGGACCATGGACCATTGAGCAGGACCAGGCAGAGAGCTAGCCATGCTAGAAGGGCCCATGACCAAAGTTAGGGCCAAGAGACTTAAAGAGGCTCTTTATACGCATATATGGATTCTAGCTTGAGAGGATGGCGAGCTCCAAGCCTACTGGAGGAGAGTTTAATAGAATTGAGCCCAAACTAATCCATTTAACTCAAATTCTTGGACCGGATACACTTGGAGCTTGAAGACAAGAAGACTTAGGGGATGTTTGGTTTGAGCACAGGGTTGGGTATGGATATGGGTATAATAGTAGAAGGAAATGAGAATGGGTATGAAAAATAAAAAATGATGTTTGGTTTGT
>JANZLD010000002.1:62305122-62319853 GCA_026413575.1 Erythroxylum carthagenense
GTTCAACCACTGGTCGAACCGGTGTGACGTAATAATTATGCAATAATTATATTTAATTATATATAATATTAAAAAATTAAAAAAAATAAAAAAAATAAAAAAAAATTTGTCAGACTGGTCCGACCGGTCAAAAACCGGTCAATTGATCGGTTTTGACCGGTTCAGACTGGGTCAATTCAAGACCGGTTTTGAGGGATAAACCGGACCGGACCACCGACCGGTTACCGATCGGACCGGCCAGTCCGGTTCGGTTTTCAAAACACATTAAATGAGGTATGGATTGTACTCCATTATGGTAGGGTACATAAATGGGAGAGTACATAGTATTCTTTCCACTCTTTTTATTCTCATCTTAAATTGTAGTTATTACTTATTTGAAAACATATGATGATATTCTTATTATATAGGCTTGAGATTGGAATAATTAAGTTTGTATCGAGCCAAGATATGATTTGTACCAAGAGATGATATTCTCATTTTTTTTAATTGAAAATGTTACTTATTTTCAATGAGTCTTGATAATTTTTCGCCATAATATAGTATTGAATATACTTATTTTGGGGTATATTTTGCATTGGGAGATGAGTGGAAGGAATACCATCTCCCAATGCAATTATTTATTTGTAATGAATAATTGATATTTTTATATGCGCGTCCTATTAAACAAATAGATTACTAGAATTAGTTTGTACTTCTCAATTGCTGAAGTTGAAGGAATTATTAATTTTAATTGCTTCAAGGTAGTTTTGTACATAGTGTAGGATGTGTTGAGTCCTCATATAATTTTTTGGCAAATTATTCTTTCCACTTAATTCCATATAAATGTTTTGGTGTTATTTATCTGTAATAAATGACCTTTTTTTTTTTTGTACAATCGAGTGGTACAAAAAAAGAAAAAGAAACATTACTGATTTACAAGTATATAATAATTTCTTTGGTACAAGAAAAAGATACATGAAATCAAAGCCCTAGTTCTTTACAGCTATATCAAACACCTTTTTCACTCAAAATTGACCCCAAAAAAGAAAGAAACTGTTCTTGAGCTTGCAAGATTTAGTTTTTGACTCGAAAAGGAAACAAATAAACGAACCATGTTCAGATCTCAATCCCAGAAACCAAAACCATCAATGAAAATTTAGTATATATATTGATTGATTAACTAACCTAATCGGCTTCCCACCCCAATCATTTCCTTATACTGGTTCAGGGATTCCTGCCTCTGTAGCCTCATCTCCTCGTTGAACTTCTTTATGAACGCCTCCACTCGCCGGTTCAACTCGTCTTGGCTCAGCGACGGCTCTTTCCTCAACTTTCCCGACATCGGAGACGACGAACTCACCGGTGCCAGTTGTTCATTCGTCCTATCCTTGAACGTCTCTGATTTCTTCACCAGGCGTTGATCCACAGCGCATACTTGACGGCCATGATTTTCCCACGTGTCGGACTTCTTCAAGTGCCTCGTTAACGGCATTGGACGCCCCTCCGTTATCATCTTCCACGTATTCTCCAGCGTCTCCTGTCGTTTTGGCTTTGACACCCTTAGAGCCCTCCCGCCTAAACAGGTAAAAAATTTTAACCATATAAATAAATCACTCATCAAATGACCATTTTGTCCTCCCACGCTGTCCCCGCTTCATAAATCAAGCAATTAATGAAATGATATACCTTCGGGGCTGGCTTTGAGCGGTTTCCGGTGACAGAAGCGAGAAGAAACGAGAGGTTTCTCGGCCGGAGAGAGAGTCGCCGCCGGGGTCGACAGATTTTCGTAAGAGTTGGTCCTCTTCGGCGGGACCCACGTGGACTTGGAGATAACAAAGTCGTCTCCCTCTTCCTCCTCGTCTCTTAAGGCCTCCCGAACCTCCACAGAAGCACTCACTTCCTCAAGGACACCACATTTGTCCTCTTTCCAATCACATGCAACATCAACCGCCGCCGACTGACGCTCGAACTCATCCGAACGATGGCTCAATATTACTTTGGAATTTGGCATTCGCTCTACCTCATCATGGATACTGGCCTCATCATAATCATGGTCTCGGTGATATCGTGAGGACGCAGCGATTGTGATGATGATACAGTTGATGACAACGTATAGGTAAGGTGGTTTGAGCCAGGAAGACAATGATCCCCATATATGGGGGCCCTGAGAAACAGAGAAATCTAACACCAATGGAACAGAGAATTTCATAAGCAAAGCTATGCACAATACAGTCGTTGAAATCAACACAACCTGTATTGAAACTGAGAAAGACGCCATATGAGAGAGTGAGCGTGAGTGCGTGTGTGTGAGTGAGTGAAAGCGAGACTGTGAGCGGGTGTTCAAGGAGAGAAAAATGGGAGGTGGGTAAAGGACATGGAACGTGATGAGGGTATATAGAGGCGGACAGTGGGGACGCGGTTTATGGTGTAATGTAAGCCGTTAGATTTGATGTGGAGGTTACGTGGATGGTTGAGAAACGTAGTAGTCTTCGAGTGTCGTGGAGGTTTAAATGGACTATGGTGTACCTGTTGCTCCTCCTAGTTCTTGACATGCTTTTCAGTCCATGTTTCTCAGATAAAAGTTGGAAGTAATTAGGGAAAAGCTATAATCTAATCTTTCTAGACATTGTAAAGCGAGACTGCCAATCTCAGTCCGGCACAGTTTATGGTTATATTATCAATGCTTTTCGATTAAAGAAAAAGAACTTTTGAATATTCTTTCCCCCAACGGTCATAATATTGACCGTTAGTGGGTTACACGATTACCGAGGCTCCGGAGCAGGGGCCAGGGTGGGCTGGCACGGGCGCTACAGCTTGCTAGTGGGTACACCGCAAGCCGACCATATCCGATGTTTCTTTTTTTGCCTAGTTCTTTTGCGTTTTATTAAAACTTTGACTTGAAAATGAAAATGTGTGTCAAGTAAACGGGATCTGACATGATGAGCAGTGGTGAAGGATGGCCCCGCCCCAGTAGCTTTTGATGGAACGATTGGTGTCATTCTGGGGACCAAATCTTCTGTCCCATTTACTCTGGTTTATTCACAGCCATTGATTTGGTTGGAGCAACCATAAATTTTAGTGGGCTCCAACCAAATCAATGGTTGTGAATGAAGGGGACAGAATAGGTCCTGAGTAAATGGGACAGAAGATTTGGAGCCGTCATTCTGAGGCACTTTGGGTAGGCTGGTGCTGGGCCTATGAGCCCTACCATTGTCACCCGAAAATATGTTATGATAAAGCGTGTGTAATCGTGATATGACACAGTTTTCAAATATATGATCTATAGATTTAGTATTAGTATTGTATATATAATAAAACCTCTGTAAATTAATATTATTAAGATTATGATATTTATTAATTTATAGAGATATTAATTGATCGATAAATTAATATTTATTAATTTAAAGATATTTTTATAATTGATTGAAGTTAAATTTTGATTACATCAAAAAGTATTGTACCTTAGAAAAATTTATGATTCATATTAATCGAATGAATCTAAAACATAGATTCATTGTACATAATGTTAATGAAAACTAATAAATAATGTTCATTGTTTCTTAATAATTAAGTATTATTCATTGTATTTTTACTAAAAACATTCGATGTACATATGTACGTATGATGGAGATAGAAAATACTTTATAAACAAGATAGAAAATTTCTTAAAACTATACTCAATAATAACTCCTCATCTAAAAGATGTCACGAAATCAACAATGACGAATCAAATACAGAAAGAATTATATGAGTACAAGAGAGATTATTTGACCCGCACTTAAAAAGATTTGCAGTTGTGGCTTGAAGAAAAGTTTCATTTGAAAGTTAGTTAAGGTACAAACAACACTAGAATCATATTTCACTAAATTGTCTTAGCTATATTTGTGTAAGTTTATATAATTATTAATTTATGATATTAATGGGACCCTATATTTACATAGGGATATTTTGAAAATATATTATCTTATTATCTTATCAAAATTTATTAAATTTTCAACTGACCCAAGTCAGGACCGGAGAAAAATATTGTCTTAAAGAGTTTATTAATTTACCGAGTATCAATTTAAAGAGGTCCTACTGTACTTTTCATGTTTCCTATGCTTTTCACGCTCTCACTGAGGCCTGCACGATTTTTGGACCTCAGGACCTGCATTATATGTCCCAATGCCAAGTCCCCGTACTTCAGTTATGCCGTCAACCTCTCAAATTTAACATTTGACAAAAGAATTAAGGAATTGGTTAGTGATAACATCTCAAGAACTTAACTACAACATGTATCATTTTATATTATTGACTTGTGAATATCCATTTTGTTGGAATCTTTATTTTATCGTATCATTTAGTTTAGATTGAGTCAATTTTAAATTGATTAATCTTATTTCACTATTGTTATGAATATAGCATACATTCTTCAACATTAATACATAGAAAATATAATACAAGTTTTTTATGTCACCTTGTCTTTCATAGTATCAAAGCTTACGCCCAACTCTTAATACTTTTTTTTTCCAGTCAACCAACAATACGTCCAGAATCGTAACAAACACAAGTTTCTTTTTATACACATATAAACACTACCATTTAGCCAATTACTTAGCTTAATTATACATCTTCATAGAAACATCCCTAAACTCAATTACAAACGATCCCAATCTTATCCACTTCACACATACAACACTTCATATTTAACTACACATATCTAAAACAGCCAATATTTAGCAACATACCAACATATTCAGACACAAACCACTAACCTTCACACATATCATAACACTACCAGAATCAACTTAAAACGTGAAGAATTCCTAATTACACCCATGTCAAAAATCAATTCACTCATATTACCATTCAACCAAGTCGTAAACTTCATGACTACACCACAAGGTTCCATAAACTATTTGGTATGGAGAAATCAAATCAAAGCCATCTCCATTACCTCAGATCTTATCGGCTTTGTCGATAGCACCATTTTATCCCCAATAGAAGCAAACCCTCATTCATTGGATTGCAATAAATGGAAGAAACATGATCAATTTAAGTACTATTTTCTCACCAGCTTCCTCTCTAGCTCCACCGTTAGATTTTCCCTCAGCCACAACATGGCTAGCCTCTTTGAGTTAGTCTTGAAGACCACTTCATGTTCCAATTTGCCTCTCAATAATCCCTCCTCTGTTGAAAGCTTCACACTGTCAAGAAGGGCTCTGGCACCATCGTCGATTATCTCAACGACATCTCTATCACAAATTTTGAGTTGTTTATAATGAAAATCGAAAATCATGCTACCCCTATTATCTTTGGAGAGCTCAAAGCAAAACTCTTACTCATGAGCAGTGCCTACTATCCTTCCATGCACCACCGTCGTTGGATTTTGCTCTTGCTGCACTCTCCAACATAAACCACTCCTTTTATGGTTGAGGTGTTGGCAAAGGATGCCGAAGGTGACACTCCTCCAACAACTTATCTGGTAACTTCAATTTTTCCTTTGGCAGCCTTAATGTACTTAGGCAGGAAGTGGTGGGTAGTTAGACCAAGTTTTGGGCTTGGTAATCTTAATGGCCCAACTCACAATCAATCACATAATGGACCCATGTAGCTTTAGGGAGCCTACCAGTAACAAGCCTCAACCAAATTTCCTTTCCAGACCTAAACATCACATACTTCTTCTTATCCTAAGCCCAATTTCAATACCAAACCATCTACCCAATGCCAAATATGTTGGAAATAGGGACATATTGCTCCTCATTGTCACTTACGGTATTATGAATTTTGGAACCACTCCATTGGTTATCACCATCGTCTTTTCTTCCATGAGTATTCAACCTAACCATGATACTGCTCCTTTAACCAACAATAATGTTACTGAATGGTTACCCGATATTGGTGCTACTGCTTTCTTAATCCCACATTCCTATATCGTAGAATTTGTCACACTTTAGGATGACTCCAATCAAGTTGTTAGTCGTAATGGCCACACTCTTCTTATTTCATCTACTGGTACTTTAACACTTCCCATTTTTTCTCATAATCTTCACCTTCATGATATATTAATTGTTCCTCGCATCACTACTAATATTTATCTATTGCTAAATTTGTCATTGATAATTCTTGTGTCATTAAATTTAATCCATCTGGTTACATTATGAACGATGACAAATCCAAGATCCCACTTCTCACAGGCTACATTCGTAACAACTTCTATCTTATAAAGATTCCAATAGACTTTACCAATCCAGTTGCTCTCACAGCCACCTCAAATTTAATAAATTTGTGACATCAACATCTTGGTCATGTCATTCTACATTATCTAGCTTAGGTATTACTTTGTCTTTTAAATCTACATACTTCTTGTCTTCAAGGCAAAAGTATTTGTCTTTCATTTCCTATGTCTTTTTGAGTTTCTATCAAACCTTTACAATCAATATTTCATTATCTTTATAAATGACTTTAGTAGATTTACTTAGATTTTTCCTATTATCCACAAAATCATGCCTTACTTTGTTTTCAATCTTTTAAAGCCATTGCTAAAAATCTCTTCTCCACTTCTATACAAACTTTTCAATGCGATAGAGCTTCTAAACTCACCAAAGGTGCCATTGCTCACTACCTTGTTTCTATTGGAATAATTCTTCACATTTCTTGTCCATATACACCCTGATAAAATGGTCTTGTTGAACAAAAAATTAGTCACATCACTGAAACTACTCTTACCCTCCTTTTTTTTATACCTGCCTACTTAAGTTTCTTTAGTATGAAGCATTCACTATTGTTGTTTATCTTATTAATCTATTACCCACTCTTGTTCTTCATAACAAATCTCCACATAAAGTCCTATACTATACTCAACCTTACCTCACTCATCTTCAAGTTTTTAGCTGTGTTTGTTTTATTTATTTGGGCTTTACTCACCCAGACAAAATTATACCAAAATCTACCTAATGTGCTATTCTTGGCTATGCCTCCCAATATAAGGGTTATCGATGTTTTGATCCTATCGCCTCTAAACTTTACATTTCCCGTCATGTCCACTTCCTTGAACATCTTTTTCCCTACAAACATTTCCCTGTGTTGTCCTCCACTTTACCTTCTTGGTCTCTTGTTTCTTTACCTTTACCTCTTTCCCCTTTACTATATACTTCATCTTCCTCTCTTTTTACAATCACATCACATCTTCCTTCTCATTGCATAATCACTTGTACCTAAGGGCATACTTGTACTCCTCTTCACTTTTCTGGTTACATCACCTACACTGTCACCATATATTTTTCAATCCCACATCCTTTACTCAAGATAACAAATGTAAGGTCCCAACATATACCCTAAAAGTATTATAGCATGTTTAGGGTGTATTAAGCAGTTAAGATAACAAATTAAGTGCATCTAAGTATAGTAAGAGACATAATGGTACTTAATGTAAAAGACATAGGTAAATGGGTAATTTGCTCATTTCGGCATGGACATACATACTTAGACGTGAAATATGTACATGAAATTTTGATATGTTTTATTGGATTTATGAACGTGATGTGACGGAAATTGGTATAATAACTATCCCATTTACTTATAGAATGTTGTTGGTTAAATTGGATGTAGTTTTGTGTTGCTCTTATATGATAAGACTGAAGTTAATTGAGCTGAGATGTGTAACTCATTGGATGGATAGGTTTTACTGAATTGTAAGATATGATCTAATAGGATTGTAACACATAGTCCAATAGGATTGTAACAGATGGTCAAATAGGATTGTAACATATGTCTAAGACTAGAAAAGTCATGAAAAGGCATATGGAGAAGGGAGATAGATGGAACTTTAAGGGTTTTAACTTTAGATTTTCTCCTCTCCATTTCACCTGCTTCATCCCATCATTTTTCATATAAGAAATCAAGACAATCTTAGGTGAAAATCAAGATAAAAATTAGGGATATTCTCTTTACCTTTACCTTTTCTTGCTTTGCTTATGAAGAAATGAAATTATAAGGTTAGAATTGGGATTGAAATTTGTATGTGTGGTGTTTCTAGTTAGCGAGTCAAGCAAATTCAAAGAGGAAGTGAAGGAAAGGCACTAGAAGAACTACTTTGCCAATTTTAAGTTTTGGGACTACATATAGTTTAATTCCTTTTAGTGTGTATGTTTGAATGGATATAAAGATTCATTTAGATATGAAATGGTTTTTGGTGTTATTTTGGTATTACTTTGTATGGAAATGGTTATATATGATAAGAGAGTATCATTTAGTGGAATTCTCTTTTAGGTTTGTTTGAACTAGTTACATTGTTTGAGCCATAACTCAGCCTACAGACCTCTAAATTGGGTGATTTCAGTTTCATATGAAATATAAGACATAGAAATAAAAATATCTAGAAGATACTCTAACTTAATTTTGATTTATGAAATTTGAAATTCAGATCGAAAATGGTAACCTAATGCTGCCTTTATTTTGGAGTAACTTGTGATATTTGGTCTATATCTCATGATTGGAGAGTTCAAATGGTCTGATTATTATTGCTATCGAAACTAGATACATAGGGGAACAAATGTATAAAAGACCTCAAAACCTAATTCGAATGTTTTCTATATGCATATTAAGGAACAATTGGAGTCCGTCATGTGATTTGCTTCTGGGCTGATTGTTTGCCTATTTTTAGACCATGGTGGACTTAGCCCAAATTACACTATTTTGTGTTTGTTCCATTTCTGATTTTTAGCAAATCTTATCTGAACCTTTTTGAATGTATATAAAACTTTTTAAACACCTAGAAATAAATGAAATAGGACTTATTATAGGTGAATTAGATAATTGAATACTGGAATTTAAGATTGAGCATAATGCATTCTAAAGAAAACTTACATGTACATAAATGATTTTTCTGCATGTTTATTGCTCATATGTGTATAGTATGATTATACAAGTGTGATTTTGAAGCTCTTCTAATGGTAGTAAGTTATGACTTGCATATATGATCACAGATACATATTTTATGACTTCAAATGTATATCATATGACTTGTCAATATATGAATTATGAAATTGGAAAATGGTTAAAGGAAATGTTATAGTGCCTGCTCTATTGTCTTGATGGTGGATAGATAGGCATGCCTATAGCGTTGCGGTTACTACAGTTTGACACCAATGGTGTCTTCATTTTGAGACTATAATGTCTTCACGTTTTGATACCTTTGAGTCTCCACAGTATGATGCTTTCAGGTATCTACAGTTTGATACCTTTAGATATCCACGATTTGATACTTTTGAGTATCTTTAATTTTTATATTTTTAAATATCCACAATTGTCATTATCCACACCCACAGAAATGTGCAGGCCTAACACAAAAAGTAAAGTAAATGTTTATAAATAAAAAAATACAACATGACAACATAAATAATTGGTATTGTTGAGCATTTACATTTGTATTGATAATTTGTATCAATGAGCATTAAATGTCAATATTTTGCTTAAAAATGTGCATTTTCGGTATTTGAATAATATGTTGAAGCATATTTGCATTATATAATTTGCTTAAGTATGCTATCATTGTTTTCATGAGTATTGAGTATCAATGTTTGGTTTATGAATATAAATTTATGGTATGTGAGTTGTGATATTTCTAAATGTGTGTGCTTGGTAGATGACTGCTGTAAGTGGTCATCCAAACTAAGTATTTCCCCCACTAAGCTTTCGAGCTTAACATGAGTGTTAATCCGTGTAGGTCTAGGTCATAGGAGTGAGATACAGGAAACATCTGCAGGGACCAAGGCCAATAGGTAGGAGTAAAAGTACCTTTGGATGTTTCTTTTGATTAAAGAATGGTTGTATATGTAATAAAGGAAATTGTATACTTTCCTTTTGGATTAACATGTAAATATAGAGATGTAATACTATTTTTCAATGATAATGTTAAATGATATGAAATTATATATATGTGTGTGTGTGTGTGTGTGTGTGTAGCATTGATTAGAAAAATGTGTTATGACAGTCCCTATAAATGAATAGAAATGTATGTTGTGACTGTTTGTAAAGGAATTTGGTTGTCATGTATGTGGATAGATGCAAGTTCCACATAAGGGGTGTTGCAAAAAATTTCCTCACAGGCGCCAAACTATGTTTAATGAGTTCAACGTTGTCCATCGCAATAATACATGGACTCTTGTTCCTCCTCCACCAAACACAAACATTGTCGACTGTAAATGAGTTTTTTCCACTAAACAAAATCTCGATCGTTCCTTTGAGCTTTACAAAGCTCATCTTGTAGAAAAAGGTTATCAAACCCCTGGAGTTGATTATATTGCCACTCTCAATCTTGTTGTCAAACCATCAATTATTTTCATTATCATTACCCTGGCCATATTTCATAATTGGCTTATATGCCAACTTGATATTAATAATGCATTTCTTCATAGTTACTTACAAGAACTTGTCTACATGTCTCAACCTCCTGGTTTCACTGATTCCCACTGTCCTCACTCTATTTGTAGACTCTATAAAGCCTCATATGGTCTCAAACAAGTCCATCAAGCCTAGTTTCATTGCCTAAGTCAAAAATTCCTTGATCTTCACTTTAAACCCTCAAAGTCTGATACCTCTCTCTTTATTCATAAAACCAACTCTCACATAACCTTTCTCTTAGTTTATGTGGATGATATCTTAGTCACCAGTTCTTCAACCTCTTGCATCATAACACTTATCCATGATCTCAACGCTGTATTTTTCATAAAAGACTTAGGTCCACTCCATCACTTTCTTGGTATTGAAGCTCACACTACTTGTCAGGGCATTCTTCTCAACTAAACACAATACACCAATGATCTTCTTTTTCGAACTAACTTTGATAAATCTAAACCATTTCGCAAACCCATCACTCCATCTCTTCCTTTGTCCAAAAATCATGGTGTTCCACTTTCTGATCCTACTAAATATCGTAGCACTATTAGTACATTTCAATATCTTTGTCTTTCCTGTCTTGATATTCAATTTGTTGTTAATCAGGTATCCCAATTTTTACAGTGTCCTATTGACATCCTTTGTTCTGCGATAAAATGGATTCTATGATATCACTACTCCACACCCTCTCATGGCATTCATTTCACCAAATCTCTCCAACTTTCTTTACAAGACTATTGTGATGTTGACTAGGTTGGTTGTATTGATGATTGACGCTTTACATCTGATTATTGTATCTTTCTTGACTCTAATCTCATTTCTTGGAGCATCAAGAAGCAACCCTCTATTGCTCAATCCAGTACTAAAGCTAAGTACAACAACATTGTTCTTGCCTCTGCAGAATTATGTTAGATTATTGCTCTTCTTGGTGAACTAGGTTTTACTACCCTTTCCCTACTCTTTAGTGTGATAATTTTGGTGCTACATTTTTGGCCTCGGATCTAGTTTCTCATGCTTGCACTAAGCATACTGAAATTGATATTCATTTTGTTTTTGACCTCGTCACTAACAAAGCTCAATTTATTCGACACATTTTGTCCTCTGTTTGAATTGTTGATATTATATCTAAAACTCTTTCCTCTTCAGCTTTTCACTGTCTTCAAGACAAGCTCATAATTTCCTCCTACAGTGAGCTTGATATCATCTCAACAACTTAACTACAATATACTATATCATTTCATATTATTCACATGCAAATATTCATTTTGTTGTAATCTTTATTTTATGCATCATTTAGTTTAGATAAACTTGATTCATCTTATCTCATTAGTGCTATAAACATAGCATACACTGGACAGCATTAATACACGGAAAATACAATACAAGTTCTTTACATCAGGACAACACTGTTATAAACTATTTGGCTCTCACTATAAGAAGTATAGAGACTTTTGCAACCATGTGAGTAAGCAGATTCAATAACCAAATTATTTGCCCATTTGCATCGTTACGTGACGCTATATATGAATATTTGTGTTCGTTGGTCACGAGGCAGGGAATACAAGTGTACAAATGGGAATTTTATTATTTGTTTGTTCAATCTAATTGTGACAAATTTCACCTGGTGGGCAACACACATGAAAGATTTCCGTTGACTATCCGCATGTAATGTGTGAAAACCCTACTCGTTAATACGTGTGGAGGGTCCTTCCTGCTAAAGTCACCTAATTAATAATTTACTAGAAGAATACACATGCGTACACATGTAAATTGCAGCAGAAGTTCCGTGTTTACATGTGTACACACAATGGGTAACATTTAAAGCAGTCGGTCAAAAAAATACATCATATTTATGGATTTTACTGTTTGATGTGATATCCCATGCCATGTGTTTGCTAATTATCAGTAACTTCCAATCACCAGCATCTACAAGTTGGCATTCTGGTCATATTTGAGCCGTTAGTTCAGCTTGTTCTTGGTAAACCAGGATTAAGGAGGTCTGAACAAGTGAAAGATACGCGTATACATTGTAGGTCTAGGAGGATGAACTGTGAGGTGGAAACAATTGCTGGGTTCATCGAGGTGGTTGGAATGTTTTAAGAGAAGAAAGTGCATGAATATGTATCACATCTTCAAACACACACAAATCCAATTATGAAACGATTTAGATTTGTTATTTACAATGGATATTAGAAGATGAATGAATTAATAGATAATCATAAGTTAGTCAAATACTATTTAACTGTTTTAAATCTAATCCTTAAACTTACCAAGAGATAAGAAGATTGAGTCTTTACGCAGCTATGCCCACGACTCCACGTGAACAACAATCAATAACGCAGTATATTCAACCCAAGTAAAGCTAAAGTCGGTAGAGAAATAAAAAAATATTTCACCAGCCATGCCTGGGTGGCAAGTATATATGCACATCCACTGAGACATGATAACGTTTGAGGTCCAACTAGAAGAGTCGCATCTCAACCAGGCCGTTCTTATAGTGTTATAGGCTCTGGGTGAAATTAAAAAAAAGGGTCCCAATAAATTGACAATATACTTAAGTTTACATGTTTGTATGAAACATAAATGACTTAATTTATAAGTTTACATAACCAACTAAATATTAAATGATCATAACACTAACAAATACACAGAGAATCATGATTTATGAAAAGCAATTTTTGCGTGCATTTCTAGATGCAAAATCATGAATAATATTATCAAGATCAATATTGTCCAACATATCATTCTCAATACATAACATAGCTAAACCATTTAACCTTTCTTGTAACATTGATGACCTCAAGTAAGTTTTTAATAATTTTAACTTTGAAAAACTTCTCTTAGCTGATGCTACAGTTATAGGTATAGTCAATAGAATTCGATAAGCAATTGAAATATTTGGATAATAATCTACAGCTTGAACAAATTCTAATATTTCAATTGATGACATTAACTCATTTGGCAAAGTCATTTGCAATACTTTTAATTCAGAGAAAAGATCATCTAAATCCACATCAAATACATTATCATGAGAAAAAGTCGTCGTAAAATTAGTACAATATTTTCTTAATTCATAATCATCTAATATTAAAAATAAAAAATAAAGAATAAAAATATATTAAAAATCAGAAAATTTACCTTTAAATTATACTCAGAACTCAGAAGATAGAATCGTAAAAATTTTTCTGCTAATTTTTGAATTAGAGTACTTTAAATATATATATTGATAAAAATAAAGCAATTAGAAGGTACAAGTATAATTCAATATTTCAAGGCTATTTATAAGCGTTAGGACCACAAAATTACCTTTACTTTAATTTTTTTTTGTTATAATATCGTTATATGACTATAACGTTATACACTTATACAATAACGTTAATGACTATAACGTTATAGTCATTTAACTATAACGTTATAGTCTTATATAACCTCTTACAACTAGGAGCGCTTTATAGCTGTCAAGAGAATCATTGATATTAGAGAGCGCTTTATAGTCTTATATAACCTCTTATAGTCATTAACGTTATAAACTTATAGTATAACGTTATAGTAAAATTATTGAAAGAGGGGGCTGAGGGCCCCCCCCCCCTGATCTCAACTGACCCAATCGATCTCCAGTCTCTTATATAATAGTTGCATGCATAGACTAATTGATGAACGGTTGATAGACGGGAGAAATTTTTACTCAGTGCAGATCAGGATGAAAAAAAAAAAAGAAGATAAAAGACTTGACAGAGATAGATTGGCTTTTCCAGGGCCGTGAGACTTCCTGGAAGTTTCCTGGTTTTCTACCCATTTTTGATCCGACAACAACAGTGACCGGTGTTAAGCTTCATATATCTTTGACGATTTGGTGTGGCGTGTGAGTCAAAGGATCACAAATTGGAAGTTGTCTTAGGTTAATTCTGCCATGATTCACGGTTTAGAAGCATAGGGGTTGATTTTCAGAACGGTGTGGACCGCGCACACGTAGTAGATTGTTGCATCAAATATAAGAGTTATATATTAGGTGGTAGATGCATCAATTGCAGTTACATATTCTTGAAAATAACAATTGTGGATAGTTATTAATGGGAATTAGAAGCAAATGGATAATGTTGAGAGATTAATATGAATTTTAGCATAACTTTTTCAGAGTTTTCTAATCAAGGAGACTTCAAAGTTATTTGGAAGATAAGAAGATGGACAAAAACTTTATAGAAGATACGGGAGGTCGATTTTAACTTGAAGATGTTGAGAATCGGAGAAGCTGGCAGAATAAGACATAATTGACACTGTGCATGTTTGGAGATAGGTGCCTATATATATTTCGTAAAGCTTAAAGTGGTTGAGAAGAGAACTAGATCGGCACCAAAGTGCAAGATAAGACCAATAT
>JANZLD010000002.1:62319953-62330647 GCA_026413575.1 Erythroxylum carthagenense
CTATATATATTTCGTAAAGCTTAAAGTGGTTGAGAAGAGAACTAGATCGGCACCAAAGTGCAAGATAAGACCAATATGGGACTTGTCATGGTTTTACGCAAGAAGATACAGAAGAAAACTGGTAGCAATTATAACTAAGTGTCAAACGTTGGTTACATATTGACTCGCGAGGGATAAATTCCTAGAACAATACTGACATAATGTTGATGTTAGTTCAATTCCAATTCTCTAGCATAACTTACAAAGACATGCTATTTCTCAAGTTCAAGTGATCTACAGATCTAATTTTGTAACCCTAATTATAAATACTTGTATTAAATTTTATTTAAGGGACTTTTGGCAACGTTTTGATAGACTCTTAGTCTTGTTTTTCATAGTTTTTTTTAATTTTTTCTAAGCATTGGGGGAGGATTCAAAGAAAGATTGGAAGAGATCGTGACAACAACTCCTATTCTCTTCTTTTATTCTTTCCTTTATATTGAGATTGACTTATTTGTATTTTGTTTTTATTAAGTTTACTGGCTAGAAACCCTGGTTAGGATTATGGATGTAGTTGTAAAAATTCTTCAATTATTTATACATGATTTAATTATATAATTGGTTGAATTTATTCTCTTTACTCTTAATTGTTGAGTATTAGCTATAGTATATTCAATCTTATAGATTGCATTAAAAATCCAGAGGTGAAGTAGAATTTGCAATCCAGGAAAATAGACACTTTATTGTTAGAAAATGAAAATATCTTAGACTTTAGTGATAACCAAATAGATTAACTATGCTTAATGAATCTGATTAGGTTGAATTACGTATAAAAAGGTTATAGTTACCTATTAGATATACCTATGTGCTTTATAAGAAGACATAAATACTTTAGACTAATTGTCATTTCAACTTACATAATCAAGCTCGTATACTCGAAGCCCTAAAACTTCTTAACAATTTATTTGTCTTTTCTAGTTAATTTGTATTATTTTTGTTAGTTAAAAGTATAATTATCTTTCGTCTAATTTGGTTTTACTTAGTTTTATTGTTTATCTAAGAATAATATATATAATTACATAGTTCCTCGTGGGATTCGATATTCTAAAATTGCTTAAGTTTAATAACTTACTATAATTGACTCAGTATGCTCGCAGATTAGTTCGGTCACATGTTTCAGTTAACTTTCTACATTAAAAAAGGTACATAGTATGAGACATACCAATATATGAAAGTTCCTTTTATTTCCATGTTCAAAACTCCTTAATCTTTGACTAAAATCATTTTTCAACATAATACATCTTGAAAATTACCTAAAACATTAAATAAAACTAATTGTAGTATCAAATTAAGGTAATTTAGATAAGAATATTGAAATTTCCTTTGAAAACATTTGTACACCAGGCAGACATCACTTAGACATATCTTTCCATTATAAGCCTTCAATAATGACAATTAAAAGTTTTTTAACCGCTTTGTCAATATTCCTCTAGTAAAGGAGTTATATAGGTTAACATAACTATGTTCCTAATTTTACTCATAAGACATGCTATATGAAATTGGTTTGCGATGGAGTAAGGTAGGTGAGGTTGGCATGCTGTTTTTGGTTTGTACATCTTCCTTCAGTTGGCTGGTCTAATATGACAAGCTTTGAAATGCATAGGTTTCACTTATTGTGTGATTTGGGTGGTTTAGACCAAACTTCATGAGTTTTTATTAGTATAGGTCTATATTTAAGGGTTGCATCCAAGTTCTAATAGTTGTTGTTTTATATTCTCAAATATTACTAGAAGGCTTGCATAATTGAAGTTCGACGAAAGTTGCATGATTCGTATAGGCGAGCCTACTATTGGTTCCATACTTTGTTAAGAAAAAGGATATGAGTTTTTAATCATCATCTATAAGTTTCTAAGGATCAACTAATCGTAGCCATATAACAGGTGCTAAAGGATATGAGTTTTTACTCTCTTAGCTATGAACTCACTGGGGATCTTGTTGAGATTAGAGGGCTGATTTTCCTACATTCCTTTAAATTTAACATTTTTCTAACATGGCAGAAGGATGTTCTTGCTTAAGTGGAAGGTTTTTTTACTTATTTTTTCTATTCTGTTCTACTAAGAATTTAAACCTTGTGGAGAAGCAAGGATATGTTTTGATACCTTGCTTGTTGTCCACAATTTTTAATCTAATTCTTAAAATTATTTCATCAACAATAACCTCCTTGCTCTCTTCACTGAATTGCAACATTGAGTCATGATGAGCTGGGTTAGGTACTTTTTTAGTCACAAACTTTATTCTTAAAATGTTATTGAAATCTCATAATCAGAAAAACTTTTTGGTACAGGAAACACTTCTTAACTAGTTGCTTCACAATTATCTACATTACAATTTGTATGATCAGGCCAAGAAGCTGAGATCAAATGCCCCACGGTTTGAAGCTCATTTAAACCATTAGGCAAGTTTTCACTTTTTAACTATCAAAGAATATAGTCTCTTGTATACAACATACATATGCTTATGAAGTTATAGTGTATCTATATGGTGATCAAAACCCATTCACAGGAATAAGGTGTTGAATGTATAAATACTTAAGAATTGTACTGAAAACCAATTTTTTTAACGCTAAATTTCTATGCCAAAATTTTTCTTCAACACTTAATCTTAAAAAAAATCTTAGAGGCATACATTTGCTTCTTGGCATTGACCTTTTTCTCTTTTCTTAAATTGTAGGCTTAGAGTTGCTTTCTGGATGTTGACATTGTTTATTTATGCTACATTAATATTCTGAATGTTTGAATAGATTAAGGTCGTTCAATCTTAGGATATTTGTTTGTGAACATATTGGACCACAAATGAATGGTATCTAAAGAGACAGGGGACATATATTCCACAAACGAACCACAGATTGCCTTTAACTCACGGATTGCCTTCTGCCTTAACGTGCATAACAAGGTTGTACGCACACTTAGGTTTCCTCCAAATTCCCGAAAGGAGAAGGAAAGTGCTGAGAAGAGGAGGGAGAAACAGTAGCAGGAGCTTGCAAAGCAAATAACTGAAGAGGACAATGATGAGTTCTGAGCAATCTTTTGCTAAAGATGTTTCCTTTCACCATGAAAATTCCCTTTAAGTAATGATAAAGTGTTGTGTGTCTTCCTTACAAGGAACTATGGCTTAAGATTTAAAATGTTTTCTCGGATAAAAATATCCTTGATAACTTGTTA
This sequence comes from Erythroxylum carthagenense, assembly GCA_026413575.1. Taxonomy (NCBI): domain Eukaryota; kingdom Viridiplantae; phylum Streptophyta; class Magnoliopsida; order Malpighiales; family Erythroxylaceae; genus Erythroxylum; species Erythroxylum carthagenense. The sequence goes on from JANZLD010000002.1 coordinate 62,323,154, forward strand.
AATTTCTCTGAGACTTTCATACTAACTTGAATGTGATCACTTTGGCAACATATTTGTGATTATCATATTTCCAAGAAACCATTAGTTCCTTTCCATACAAATGACATAGATAAAGGTGAAAAATATTTACCCCTCAATGGTTATAGTTGGATAGCTATAGTTCCATTGCTTAACTTAGGCTTTAATAAAGCTGGCCTCTATGCTGAGGTATTGATTAGCATTGATGTTTATAATTCTTCTTGACAATTTCCATCCAATGTTTATTGGTTGAATTAATTTCCATCTACTTTCAAGTAAGCATTCGTTACACTACAAAATTAAATTGTGGGGAGGTTTTCGACTCAAATATTGATGGAACTCCCTTAAAATTTCGCCTAGGTAAAATATGCTAAACGAAATCTTGATTTGGAAAGTATGAGAATATCCATATATATCCTCCTTTGATCCTCATTTGACTTGCTTGCATTCTTTCCTTCAAGAAGGAATGAAGTTTCAGATATATGGAATGTTGGCATTGATGGTATCAACCTTGGCAGTCCTTATTGCTCATTCTTTGTAATAATTGTTACTTTTCATTACTATAGGGGAAAGATGCTATTTATGTGTTGGTTTTGCTGTATGATTTTCAGGTATATGAGTTAGTGAAAGAAGACAACTTCTTGTTCCACCATTGATGGGGTACAATATTCATTACCTCAAAATGCATTATACAGAAAATGCAGTTTCTCTTCATTTCTTTCTTTTGGGGGTCAGTCCATTTGTTTATACACAATGTATGGTGATGCAGTTATAGGAATGAAGGAGATGGAACGAAGAATATAACACCAAACTCTTGGCTGGTATATGATATTGAGTTGGTTAAAGTCCATTGATTGATCAATTTTGATTTGCTTAACCAAAATGAGGAATAATAGTGAAATGCGTGTTTCAAAAGCATATGAAGTCAGGCAAAAAGCATGTTGTTGTACTGATTATGTAGTTGGAATACTGGGAGAACCAAAACATTTTGGCCATTGTATACATTGAACACATCATATATAAGATTAGAGAACTCGAAGAAGGGTTAGTTTTTGTTACAAACAACTTTGCATAGTTAAAAGTCTTTTTTTAGATGGGAATTCAATGTTCATGACATTTTATAATTCCACACTAATCATTTAAGCAAAAACTTAAGTAAAGAGAGGTTTTGTTTTCTTTGCTTTATAGAAGTTGCATAAAGTTTTGGTGAGGTCAGAAGAAAAGTATGACTTCCACCTCTAAAATAGAGTTATTGTCACTCCTAAGATGAGGAACTAATGTATTTTACAGAAGAGGCCACTCAAATTAATCATAAAAGTTTTTTTCATTTTATTTTTTTATTATGAGAATTAGTACAGATAAAAGTTTCTTAATCATATACTAACCAAAAAAGTGAAATTCCACGAGGTGGAACAATGAATAAACTCATTATAGAATTTGGCAAGCCACAATCTTGGCTTTCTCTATACACTGCCACTGTAATATATGAGCCATTACCTCTACAACATTGCTAGTTGAACAATTCTTTTAACCATTATTTGCAATGTAAATTTTAAGTCTTGACATTGATTTCGGTTATTAATGTTGTATGGTATACTAAACAATGAGGTCTGGTTTTTAAGGTTTGCATCTTACAAAATTTTTGTTTTGCAAACAACAACAGTAAATGACATTCTCTATGTTCAAGTTTCCATGGAATCATCTTGTGTAGCAACCCACTCTCGTAAGACACATACCCAACATCTTGAGTGATATTAGAGTCTGTGCCTCCCGAGGGTAGCATGCTAGAACACTCAATCAGTAAAATCTCATTACATTTTTTTAAAATGGCACAAGCATATGCAGAAATCAATAATCAATTGGGCCCACTTTATTCATAAACTTTTTCAATCACAAGGGTTACAATCATTTCACAAATCATCCGAATTTCATTAGTCATTAGGGCCCACTACAGGTACAAAACACTTAAATTCATAATATTATTAAACTTCAAAATTATTTACAAACATTTTCATTTTGGAAAGTTATTACATACAGAAATATCCAAATACACATTTGACAGCAATTGCGGAAGTCTCAATTCGATACAAGAATAAGAAATAAAAATACAGACGCGAACTAATTCCGATCTCTATCTCTCACTTGTATGCAGCAGGTATACTACCATTTGCCTAACGGGGTACTCTTTTGAGCCTGAAAAATAATTGCAAATTTTGGATGAATTTTTTCAAACTCAGTGAGTAACCATGCTCAATGGCTCACTCAATTGTATAACACATACAATTCACATCATATTGAGTCACAGACATTGTACATTCACTTAAGCATAAATCACATATCGAAATCATTCAAACTATTAAAACATATATATCGATTTTATATTAAATGCATATGAGACTCATTTTCAATTATTACCTTGTTATGACTGAGTGCCTATAACTGTCCCGTATCTATTGTAGATACTGGACTCATTAATAACTATCCTGTATCCGTTGGGGATATCATGCTCATTTTATATAGTGAACGTTTGGCTCTTAATCACATTGTGAGATTTAGGCTCTTTTTCACATTCTAAGCTTTAAGCTCTTTTTTGGTAGCTATTCCGGTCACAACTCCCTTTATCTTTCACGAAATGAAATGCATCACATTATCATATTTTCAATCGATCACATAGTTTCGGGTTCACAATCACTTTCATATACATCATCGAACCTTGGTCTAGCATTCAACAATTAAGTTGATAAAACACATATTTCTTTCATATTCACGTACAAGTAGCACTTCGATATCTTCACATTTAGCAAATTCCTTGGACATTCAATGTCCAGAATCAGTACAATCACATTCACATCAATCATATCAGTAGAAATTCAATGCAGAATTTAAAACATAACAAACAATAAAATGAGACCATCTAGGTCGACTCACAATACGCTCCAGATTAGCATTAGCTTCCATGATCTGAAAATGTCTGGATGCGGACGTGTATCCTACACATTATTATGCAATACACATATTGCACACTCATTACAACTTTGCAAAATTATAAGTATTCGTTGTGTATATGCCAAAATGTACAATGCATGTTCAATGACATTCTCAGGTATTTTTCCATTATTCAAGTCACCAAAAATCATTCCAATATCAAAACTCACTGAAGAAGAAGAAAACCTGGAGTGAGTGTATTTGGATCATCTTTTCTACTTCCATTTCAGTTCAACTCAACACATTCACATAACATGCAAGTTTACGCAAAAACATCAAAACATGCATATTATTCATGCATCTTCTTTATGTTATGCGTTTCCATTTTTTTCTGTTACACTTATTCATCTCCATCAACATTTTCATTTCATCTTAACTCATCTCTATATCACAAACTCACCTTTCACCTTAACTATACATTTATTTTCGATTCATTTATTAAACTACCAAATATTCACATATGTATATATATACACACAGTGAAAAGAAAACAGACCATATATGTCTTTCATCTTTCATAAATTTCTGTACTCTTCTCATGTATATTTTCATTGATCTTTCTAACTCAGAAATCATTTCTACACTATCTTATAACATATTTATCCTCAAATCTAAAAAAAATCACATGCTGTATGTTCTAGTTTTTCAATCACGTTTTAGCATATGTACATTTTCATTTTATAACTTCAATGTCTAACTAACATGATGCATGCTTCATCTTATACAATAATGAAAAACCATAAAATGCTTACTTATCTAATGCTCCAAAACCTTCGAGATCACGTGAACCCTAGCTTTTCAATAACACCTAATCATCAACAGTCAAGAGTTGTAGGGTTAGGTATTTCGGTTATAGTGAAGAAAATAACAAAAAGAGGTGTGAAAAGTGAAAGCAAAACTTTCTTTTTGAGGGTGAGAGATTTTTCTGAAAGAATGAAGCTTCCAAAAGATGAAGAAAAATCTTGAAGAATAAACAAGATCCACATAGTAACTGGGTCCTTCAAATGAAATTGTATAGTACAACTTAAACAAGACAAGTGACACATGTCACTTATCCATCGGTCTAATTCCTAATGTTTTAAACTAGTTTCTCTTATTAAACTAGCCCAATCATCTCCAAATTTTACTCCAATTGTCTCTAAAATTTTCAATATCATTTTCTCAGTAAAATCCAAATACATCTCTCAAATTTATTCATTAACATTTGACTCTCATTTTTATTTCCATTCATTAATTTATTTGCCATTTAGCATTTTTCCTAGGCCAGTAATACTAAACATTTTTTGGAGATTTTTCTAAAATTCTCAAAAAATTCCAATTTAACAACTACACTCTCCAAGTCAATTTTTTTAACACATACAAACCACAATTCTCAAATATCACTTTTACAATTCAATTATACCCGTAATAATTCAATAAGTGCATGTAGAATTATTTTCATGCGCAAAAATTTATATTCAAGTGCATGTGTATATTATATTATGCATGAGTATGAAGTGCAATTCTCTAGTCTCTCATTGCTAATTCTCATTTACAGAAATTTAGGATCCTAACCCTTAGTATGGTAACGGGATGTTACATCTTGTATATTCAATGTAACCATTTTGTGTAACTGCAATATTCCATGTAGTGATGCGATTCTTACTGATAAAGTGATTGGTACCTATAACTAAAATGAGGCGTGCGCAAAAAAGAAACCATTAGTTTCATCAAAAGGAAGACCATAAAAGACATCAGGGCTAACACAAAGATCATTAGTTATAAGAATTCTTGCCATTTTTTAATCTAAAATATCAATAGTCTAACATAGGTTCCCAAGTTTTACAACTTCTGTTACATTAAGGGTCATTTTGAGTTTTGTAAGAATCCATAATATGAGTCAATAAGAAGAGTAGGAATAATAGCAGAAGTTCTTTCCTTGACTTTTACGGACTTTAATAACTTTATTATTTGGAGTAGCAAACCCTTAACCATGGAGTTCAAGAGCATTTTTGTCGAGTTGTCACTCAAAATCAATACAGTTCCATCCAGAAAGTGCCAAAGAACATATTGAACTAAAAAAGGAAGGAAAAAAATAAACACAAGTATAAAATAGATACCTCATGAATCAAAAATGGAAATGACTTCATACTCAAACATCTTTCGCGAGACGAATCTGTAAGTAAAACTCAATGTTATACGAACACGCAAAAAAGAAGAATAAAGAAAAGTGAAGCAGGGAAGCAAAAAGGAAGGCTAACTACCAAAGATGAGGGGTTTAGTTGAAAATGCACATATTGGTGATTGGTGAAGAGAACATTTACGTCAAAAGATTGGAAAGTGGATCAACAAGAGTGATTGGAGTGATAGGTAGTGATGATGCCTAAAGGAGGCAAGATGCCAAACCAAAGAACCCCTTTTAAGTTTCTGAGAGAAAGATGGTGAATATTTTAGGGATTTAGGGTTCTAAGTAAAAATATAAAATAATTTTCTTTTTTTCTTTTTTGAACATCCAATTGCGTTTTTTACATGACATTTGAAATCCATCTAGCCTTTCTAAATCGACTTAACGGCGTATGTATAACACTGTCAGATTTACATCTAAAATAGCTTAACATTGCGTAGACTTGATAACATTTAGACCTTAATTGAACAAATTTAAATGTTTGGCCCTAAATTGATCAAATCCAAAAAAATTTGGCCCAAATTTGGGCATTTAGCCCTGGATTTAATGCTTAAACGTTTGAGGTTAGATTTATTATAGTAGGTTGATTCAACTACACAAGCTTAAACCTTTGATTTAGTTATAAATTAATGCTTAAGGTATAGTCGCAAACAAATAAGAAATATTCCACAATTTAAAGACTTTAATTGCAGAGTACACAAATATGAGATAGACTTTAGGACAACCCTAATGAAACTAAACCAAGAAATGCCAAGAAACTTTGGATCTTGTTCTTTTAGTAATATTCTACAAGAACCATTAGTGAACTTCCCAAATTGGTGTGGTCAAGCCTACAAAATAAAATTTTGAAGTATTTTATGATGTTTGATATTCAATAACTAAATTAGAAAGGAAAGTACAATTTTAATAAGAAAGAATAAAGTAACTTCATATTTGTAAATTGTGAACATGTTTGCTTACTATATGAGATTTTCCTTTATTCTAACTCCAAAGAAAAATGTTAATCTATATTAGATAGATAATATCAGTATTTAATGAACTTAACAAAGAAGAGACGAGAGAAAATGATAATAAGGTGAGCCTTACAATTGCATGGAACAAATGGATAACTAGAAGTATGTTCCACTTAGAGTAGAAGTGAACGTTGAACTCTTTATATTTGAACTATACAACTCCCACTCTACAAGAAGATGAAATGGTTACTTGGGGTACACTTTTGTATCAAAAAGTAGGGGGGTGATTTCCTTTGCAATTCAAGCCAGGAGAAGACAGCCTCTGGAAATTTAAATGATTCTTTCTCACTAAGTAATTGCCACACATTTTAAACTTCAATTCTGGGTTGGTCGGTGGGTGTAAGTCAATAAGTCAAAGATATTACCTTGAATAGTTCATTACTTGAAATCCTTTGCAAGTATTACGGATATATAGATATATCCTTCGTCAGTGGATTTCTAGTTTTTTGAAGTCAAAGTGCCAAGCTTACAGCACCGCCCGACTCACATGAAAGTGCCAAATTCTAGTTTGCTTTACGTTGGAGGTTCCTATTAATAACGTTCATGGAATATCCTATGCGTAAGAATTAGCCTGAGAGAAGCTTAATTGCCCTGAAACATGAAGCTAAATGGGCCAAAAGATAGGAATACGATTAAAGGGTGTACAGAGATTAGTTATTTTGCTCCTGTCCAAATTAAAGATCACAAAGAATATGAACCTAGAGCCGAACTAAGAGAAACTTAGAAACACAGCCCATTCATTAGTATGGTGGGTCACTAGTTTAATTTTTGGACACAGGAGAGAGGATGCGTGTTTCCATTACTTGAATGTGTATAGTTAATAACCATGTTACTACTCAAGGATTGGTAGGTGCGAAAAGCAATAGAACTGTTATCAAGAGTTCTTTTAAACATATCCTCTCATGTGTTCTTAAGGAGTTAATTGGTGAGGCCAACCTCCCGCCTTTATAGCCCATTGTTCTTCTATTAGTCGACCCATTGATCCTATCTTCTCACTTTTCTATTGATCCTTCTCTTTCTTCTTTGTTATCGAATTGTCTTTTATAAATTCTCTTACTGTCTGTTTAGTTAGCGTCTTCAACATGCAGAGACAGGACGAGACAGAAATCTGAAGACGGAATAGAATAAAAATTGGAGACAGTGAGGTGTTTGGTTGCGGTGGACAGAACAGAAGAAATTGTCCCCGTTCTCAGGACTGAAATGTGTTTGGTTGCAGTGGACAGAACAAAAAATAGTGTTAATGACGAAAATGCCCCTGCAGTATAATATATTGGAAAGATATAATTCATTGATTATTTTATAATTGTATCAATA
>JANZLD010000002.1:62366564-62389551 GCA_026413575.1 Erythroxylum carthagenense
AAAAACCCACTTGAAATCTCTTGGAAATCAACAAAACCCTAACAAGCTTCTTCTTTTCTCCTCTTCTCTCCTCCACCACCGAAAATGTCTCCTCCCTCTCTCAATTTTCGTTTTTTCCTCTTCTTCTTCTAAAAACCTACTCCTTTTTTCATCCTTTTATACTCCTTCCTCATTTAACTTAAGCCCAAAGGCCCTAGGCCCATTCCCTTCTTCTTCTTACTTCTTATTTCATCTTTAACTTTCCTACTACCTCTTTAAGGCCCAACTACTTCTTTTAATTTCATTTCCTCTTTTAGGCCCAAAGCCCATTTAACCATTAATGCACTTAACCTAACACATTATTTACATTAACTTTTACACCTAACATCTTTAATGCTAACTCATATGCTAATTAATACCAAGTTAATTATGCTAACTCAACTTACTTAATTAAGCTAATCATGCTTAATTTTAAAAAAAAATTTGGGGCTAACATTAAGTATAAGTGACTATCTTAGGACTTAACAACAATCAATACATTTTTAGACATTTGTCCTTAGGGATAATTTTGTCTTTGTCTCATAAAATTGGATAACATTAATTGCATTTTTGGTTTTTTAAATAAATTATCGATTAAGTTACGCAATTTGATCTAGATAAAGATAATAAAGTGGCCCAATACATAATTTAGATTAATGGGTTAAAGTCCGGATAAAAAATGAGTCCTAATTAGTGTGAACCGGGTCCATATATGATGAAAAAGCCGGATATGGAAGTTATATAAAGGTTAAGGTCTCCTGCAATTACTTATATTAATCGTAAGCATAAGGAATTCCTCACCCATTAGGAGAGCTTACGTATTTTGAAACCTATAGAAAGACCTAATCCGCATCGTGAGGAACACTTTCCACTAAAAGTCTCGGGAAATTCGGAGACATTTGAAGCTTGGAATTGGCATTAGAATCAGAGATAGAACCGAAATCCAAGTATTCTGCATTACCTTTGTTTTTTATCCTTTCATGTAGATCCGGAATACGTAATAAATCTTATACTACGTATTACATACGAATGTTGCTACATCACTAGGATAATTATTTCTCACTTCTCATCCCTAAATTCAAGTATATAAATAGATACAATGATATTTTAAATAAATAGATACTCATGCTAACAATAACTACAAATAGGATACGAAGATGGTGAAGTATTTTTGGGTTAGGGACTTTAGGTCTTAGCATTTTAGGTTTTCTTAATTTTTAAATATTTAATGCAACATGGCAACATTATATTTTTTTTTGTTGCCCACGAGATATTTTAGGAGGGTCCTAACTATGAGAAAGTACTTTCAAGTCATCCACTCCCAGACTAATCTTTGCTCGAGCCAAGTAGGTCTCTCACGGGAAGTAAAGCTCTGACCCCAAGGTTTAAACGGCTGTATACATGAAGACGGTTCGAACTCACGACCTCATTTAAATCAGAAGAGCTCCTTACCAACTCACTATTCGGTTTAATTGCAGTCATGCACTTTTGGACATTAAATACCAAGATGCGGAAATCCAGGACTAGAGTTTCTGCCGGCAATACTACATATTCTTCATGTTCGTCAAGAACAGTTGAAACACAACAAAACGAGGACTATGTTTGACTTTCTGTTTGATCGTATCTGATGTCCTGCTCAATTATAAGGGCCCAAAGTGGTTCCTTGAAAGCTCCATTGTGTTATGACGTACATTATGGGAGATAAGAATTCGTTAGTGTTGGCTTTGCTTCTTGCTTTCACGTTTGGATGCTATTGTTCCGAAAAAGGATACTGTAGTAATGTAACTTATGATCCCACCGCGATAGTCATTGACGGAAGCAGAAGGGTTTTGCAGTCTGGTTCTATTCATTATCCTAGAACCACTCCTGAGGTGGGTTTTCATTGTTCTCCTTGCATGCCTGTGTTTTCTTGGTTCATCAGTTTACTAGAATGTTGGAGAAAGCATAATGATATAGCATTGATTACGTTTATTGATTGGAAAATAAATTTACAGGTTTGGCCAGAAATTATTAAGAAATCAAAGGAAGGAGGACTGGACGTTATTGAGACTTACGTTTTCTGGAACTATCATGAGCCTGTGAGAGGACAGGTTGTGTATACATGATGGCTCTTCTGTATGCTGTATATTGGAAAATACACGTGCAGACATTTAATTTCATTTTTTAAATCTTTCACGTGTTTTTCGAGTTGTTTTTGTTGGTGGTGCTGATGTAAATTGGTTTCCTTTTCGTAGTACTACTTCGAAGGCAGGTTTGATCTCGTCAGATTTATCAAAACAGTTAAGGAAGCTGGTCTGTTTGTTCACTTACGGATTGGACCCTATGCCTGTGCAGAATGGAACTATGGGTTTGCTCAGACTCCATGTTTTCTATTGAGACACAGCAGACTACGATTCTTGCTCAAAGTTTTATGGCTATTCTATGCATATCATATCTCTTGTCTCTGTTCTACTAGTTCTGACTATGGTAGGACTGAGTTAGCTACCACCAGTATGCAGACTATTCTTTAAGAAAAGAAAATTAAAAAATAAGATACGAGTGGTCTGCTTTAGTGCAACACAGATGCTTCAAGATTAGTCATCAATGGGCACAACATTCAAATGATTTTCTGATTCCATTTTTCCTGTGGCAGGGGCTTTCCAATGTGGCTACATTTCATTCCCGGAATTCAGTTTCGAACAACAAATAACATATTCAAGGCATATTCTGATTGAAGCTCTCTCAAGAACTTCAATTTTTCATTGGTAGGATTGATTAGTATAAACAACTTTGTACAGAATCTTGACACGACCTGATGCTGTGACTGCAGGAGGAAATGAAACGATTTCTCTCGAAGATTGTAAATTTAATGAAAGAGGAGAATCTATTTGCATCACAAGGAGGACCCATCATTCTTGCTCAGGTGATTGAAGTGTGATTCTTTAGATGGAGAAGTTTCCGTTTTATCCATTTGCAATTATACAAATAACAAAAGGTTTTTTAAATGAACTACGCAATTGCTTAGACCAGTACTGTTTAAGCTGAAGCGGAGATAACATAATGTGGATTCCTATCACATGTTAACAGGTTGAGAATGAATATGGGTATGTCGAAGGGGCATACGGTATAGCTGGGAAGTTGTATGCCAAATGGGCTGCAGAAACTGCTGTTGGTCTGAATACAACAGTTCCATGGGTGATGTGTCAACAAGAAGATGCTCAAGATCCAATTGTATGGATTAATTTGACAGATGCACCCAGTTTATCCCTTGATAGCTCACTTTTATCTGTAGAGTTGTATTTTCTTTTTTCATATATTATTTCAATTGTAGGAGCACTTATATATGCGTTCTTCCAAAATTGCATGCAGATAAACACATGCAATGGATTTTATTGCGATCAGTTTGTACCAAATTCAGATTCAAAACCCAAAATGTGGACTGAAAATTATAGTGGATGGTGATCCTTTTACATCCAATTCATCCTTGTTGTTTCCTTGCTTGGAAGACTCCAATTCCTGGTTCTAGGTTTTGATCAATCATAGAAGTTGGTTTTTGCAGGTTTATTTCGTTTGGCTATCCAGTTCCTTATCGGCCTGTGGAAGATCTTGCTTTTGCTGTTGCACGCTTCTTCGAGTACGGTGGCACTTTTCAAAATTATTATATGGTAATTCTCTTTCCCTTCTACCAAATAAGATCGTAAAGACTGCCTTATGTATACATTTTCAGGAGCAACTCAAATATGTTTTTATGTTATTATCTGAAGTATTTTGGTGGAACCAACTTTGGAAGAACGGCTGGAGGTCCTCTGATTGCAACGAGTTATGATTATGATGCGCCAATAGATGAATATGGTAAAAACCTCCTGACTAAATATACTTGCGCCTTCTACTCGTCACAGAAGAAATCATGCTGTTAATTCTGCAAGTGTTCCCCTCTGGCATTGTCACACTAAGGTTCTGGGATGAGTATGAGCACATTGTAACAGGCAGTCTTCAAGATATTTAATGTTTAGACTTCAAGTCAAGAAGCTATTTATACAAATCTTTGCCTCTAAATTGGCATTTATGAGGGGATATATGATGCAGGTTACATTAGACAGCCAAAATGGGGTCACCTACGTGATTTGCACAAGGCTATAAAGCTCTGTGAAGACTATTTGGTAAGGTCGTCAAAACCAACCCACCAGCAGCTTGGCATCAACTTAGAGGTATCTCTGGTTTTGGTCAGAATAACTTATGGCCCTGCAGGACAAAGAACATCTCTTATTTGTTTTAACTTGTCAGGCGCATATCTACTACAAGTCTACTACTGACTGTGCAGCCTTTCTTGCAAACTATGATAGCAATTCAGATGCAAATGTTACATTCAATGGAAATTCTTACTTCCTTCCTGCTTGGTCAGTGAGCATTCTTCCAGATTGTAAGAATGTCATTTTCAACACAGCAAAGGTAACCCCTCCAGAAATAGCACTTGACCACAAAATAAATCCTTAATTCCCTCAGTGCTCATTATCGCTCCTTCTTTCAAGTTGGTGCATCATGTAAGTGATATTTTAAACTAAATAATAAAATTCTTATGATTTCATATTGAAATGTTGATCATATTCCTTATTGCGATAACTGACTAAATTGATCTGTCTAAAGAGCTCATGTTTCTGTTTGTTGATTTGCTCACTTCAAACATGAATTAAAAAGAAAGTTTCAGGAAAAGCACGGCACTTATTTTGTAGAATTTATCATAATGAATAGACTCATACTGTTTGTTATTTTGTCCTATGTGCAGTAGTTCAAGATGAAAAGCAGAAAAAGTTCATTGATGCATACAGATTTTGCAATACTGAATTATATCTTTAAATTATAAACTACATACAAAAGTCTATCCAATATGTACAAAAAGAAAAAACAAAGTATATAACATGATATTAGTAACTCTTGATGAATGTTTATTCAATCCCTTGTTTCTGCATTGTTCACAAATGAAGATAGTCACACAAAGAGATATCAGCGATGCACCATTTGCTTCCAACACCACTTCCAGTGAGATTTTACTAGCAAAATCAGTGTGGAGTTGGTATGAAGAAGAAGTGGGTCCTTCTAGAAATAATTCATTCGAAGCCAAAGGTTTATTGGAGCAGATTAACACTACAAAAGATACCAGTGATTTTCTGTGGTATTCAACCAGGTATGTCTTTCAGAATTAGTGATCCACGTTTTGACAGGATTCTACTATTTTCCATTTGAATCTTGAATGTTTCTAAGTTCTCTATTTGGTTTTCCAATTTGCAGTATTAATGTGAACGCTAGTCAAGAGAATGGTGTATTGAGCATAGAGAGCTTGGGGCATGCAGCACTTGTTTTTGTAAACAAAGATCTCGTAGGTAGGTGTTCTATTGTGTTATAAATGTTAAGGTTACTAGCTTAAGTATGTGCTTTCATTTGGTAACCTAGCCGTTTAAGCATGATTCAGATAACTACTCTTTCAGTCTTTCTCTTTATCAGTTCAGCATTTCTTATCAGAAAGAAAAAGAATCATTTCTTTCAAACTTTACTGCCTGAAAATTGTTAAAAGAATTTGCTTCTGCTTTTCATGTTGGAACACTGAATTGCCCTCAGTTTTATTGTTTATTGAACTTTAACTAAATTTTCCTTTTATTTCCATTTTTATGTGTTCTGTAATTGCTGAACGAGTTGTGTATATGCAATTCCAGGAAGAACTACACCTGCCAGCCTCTTCTACTTACCAGAACTAGGTTTTCCAGAAAATATTGTTATACATGCTAAAGGAATTCCCGTTTTCTTTTGCACAGTTCACTAGTTTGATTATAGTTCCTTTCAAAACAAATCACATTAGATTTTGAATCTGCATGATTCCACATGATGATTCATATTTCATGCATGACATTACTTTCAGGGTTCGGATTTGGAAATCATGATGATGAAAGCTTCTCAATCACAAAGAAAATCAGTCTTAATGAAGGAAATAATACGGTGGATATTCTTAGTATGATTGTTGGTGTGCAGGTAAAAGATGGATTTGCTTTCACAAAATGTTTCATGATCACATTCTGAACTTTTAGCATTTATTGAAACACCTCCCTTACGTAACTTGAACTTTATGAGACTATATTGACGATGATGATAACGTTTCAGTCTTTGAGAGCCTGCTATGATTATCTAATCATAAGAGCCCGAACTTCGAAAAGATTTATTGAACCTTCAGCAGAAAACAGAAGAACTTCTGCTAATAGTTCAAAAGCAAATCAATTATCAGTAAAATTTTCTACTTTGTCCTCTCTAGAATTTTGGACCATGGTTCGACGTTCAAGGTGCAGGAATTTATGATGTGGCTCTAATGGACATAGGTAACAACGTGATGCTTCTTTCTGGTGAAACTTGGACCTACCAGGTAGCTAAAAGCAAGGTGTCGTGTATGTTTTGGCGTCTCATGCTCTATGCTTACTTACTACTCTGCGTTTCTTCTCGTCAGGTGGGACTTGAAGGGGAATATCTTTGGCTGGACAACTTGACTCAAGAGAACAGTGCACTGTGGACTCAGGGGACTTATCTACCTGTAAATAAGAGTTTAATATGGTACAAAGTAAGTGGAAACATGAAGAAACCATAGATACAACGTGGATGACTTTGCTCTTACTTCTTTAGTACACAAATCACATTTTTGCAAAACATTTCTGTGGGTTTCCTGATCGATTTCTGTTTCCGTGTTTTGATGATCCTTCTCTTCTTCAGACAGCATTCCTCGTTCCTGAAGGGAAAGGCCCGCTAGCTTTGAATCTCACAAGTATGGGGAAGGGTCAAGCATGGGTTAATGGGCAGAGCATAGGCCGGTATTGGCCTGCCTATCTCTCACCATCAAAAGGTTGTAATGACACCTGCAACTATAGAGGAACTTATAATGCATTTAAATGTCAGAAGAAATGTGGGCAACCAGCTCAAACACTGTAAGACGCTTCTATTGCAAAGGGCAGTTTTGTATCAAGTTGACATACTCGCTCTTTCAGTATCCTACAAGCATGTCTCTTCCTCTTCTAAGAGAATCATACATACATATTCCTCTTTCTTATTATTAGACAAATTGCATCCCTATCATCTAAGTCCTGGAATTTTGGATCTCAATTTCTTCCCGAAACAACATAATCCTCCACGTACATATTTTCAGGTCTTGACAAAAGTTCTTGTTTCTGGGTGCAATACTCTTGGAGTGCATGAGATACGAAAATTGACTGGCTTCGAAACATGTGATTATTCCGTATCTGCTTAATTCATTGCTTAATAGTTCTGTAATAGGTTACACTAAAGATCATTGTTTTGATTTTGTTGATGTTTTCCATTATATACTTACGAAAAAGGGATTAACGATAAAATATGTTCAATAGGTACCATATCCCACGCACATGGGTTCATCCCGGTCAGAACCTACTAGTCTTGCATGAAGAGCTTGGAGGCGACCCTTCAAAGATCTCCGTGCTAACAAGAACTGGACAAGAGATATGCTCAATTGTGTCAGAGGATGATCCTCCACCAGCTGATTCTTGGAAACCAAACATGGAGTATATGTTTCAGAGTCCTGAAGTTCAGTTGTCCTGTGAGCAAGGTTGGCACATTACCTCAATCAACTTTGCCAGTTTTGGAACTCCTCAAGGAAGTTGTGGCAGTTTAAAGCCAGGGGATTGCCATTCCGACATGTTACCACTGGTTCAAAAGGTTGGAAAATCTTCTTTCCATTGGCATAAACCTTCTGTAGCCTTGTCTATCATGTATTAGCTAAGTTTCTATTATGAACTCTAAGTTAAGCTCGCATATTTCCAAATATGTATCTCATAATGGCAGCCTAAGCCAGTTGCTATTGGGCATATTATTCTTGTTTATCTTTGTTACTAAAATGGACCTTTCACCTATTTGAATTGTGGTTTTACAGGCTTGCCTTGGGCAGCGGCTCTGTTCAATTCCCATAACAACACCTAATCTTGGTGATCCATGTCCCGGAGTTCGAAAGAGTTTCATGGTTGAGGCTCTCTGCAGCAGTTGATTCTTATTTTGTTTGAAAGGAGGAAGATTTCAGGATAGATTTTACATGGAGACTGTAAGTTTATGCTCTTACCGTTAATCGATTGGTTGCAATTTTATTTAAGACATTATTATTTTAATTAACAGAGGCATTATTTATCTTTATATATTGTGTTAATTATATTTGATATTTTAATACTAAAAGTAAAATCTCCAGAATAATTGTTATGTAATTGAAATTATGATAAGATCATAATCATGAGATTCAATGTGTATTTATATATTAATTCTAAATTGTTCACAGTTATAGTTTCATTAAGACAGGATATTGATGAAACGGTAAAATTAACACACGTTATGTTTCTTTTTTATGAAGAAAGTAATTGATCTTATAAATTAAAGTATAAAGATATTTAATCAAGCATATAGGTGCTTATTAGAGAATAATTTCATTAAATTGACCCAATTATTATGATTTCAAATGAAACATTACTTATGTATTTGTGGATTTCCTTATTATGATAATTGTATAATTGATCCTTAAACTTGATATTACTAAAGCATCTCATGTGGAAATAAATGTGTTTTGATGTTATTTATTATTGAGCAAGTTTTACTTTTAATAAAACTCCCAATATTTGCAAGTATACAGGTTGTAAACTTGTAGTATTAAAGGTATTGATCCCACGAAAAATTGGTGAACTAATCTAATTCTAAGTTATCTAAAGCCTAAAAAGATTATTAAAAAGAAAATAAAAACTAAACAGAAAAGTAGATTCGTGAATGTGGATTGATTGAAAGTTAAATTGCAAAATTAACACAAAGAAATCAAAATTGAACACCACCAATAAACAATCAAAATCACACAAGGAAGATTAATCGATTATGAGAAGGGGGATTTATCTTATCATCAAATGCTAATATAATCACTTTTGAGTTAATATGATATCGTCCTTAAACTTTCGAATGGTAGATTACTCTCTCTCGAGTTATAATCATTAAATCCCAAATCATAACTCGTAATTAAATTATGAAATTTGCAATATCTCAATTAACAAAAAACCCACAAATTCAATCAAATCTTAAGCCTTACAATAGACTATTGGATCCTCACACGAGATATCTCTTCGTATAAATTCTTAATTTAATTATTATGTGATCTATTAGATTGTTTAATTCTCATTGCCCAGTATAATCATTTTGCTATCAGTTCACTCTCTTGATTTGTTATCGAAGTATGCAAATCCAACAAATTATCATAGTACCCAATGTATCAACATCAAAAGAAATTACATTAACATTGATGCAAGAACAAATCCCTAAAGGAGTTTAGAACAACATCATCAAACCCAAATCTATCACTATCAAATCCATCTCATACATTCAAAAGAAATAATAATAAAGATGAAATGAAATGTCACTTGGAAGGGTCGAAACAGATCGAGAAGATAGCAGCACTGTAACCCTTCTTCTCCTTCTTCCTTTCTCCTCCTGCTTTCTTCTTCTTCCTCTCCCTTAGATATTTCTCAAAGTGGAAAAAAAAGGAGCTCCCTCTTTAGGTCTTCTTTCTTTTCTCTATATATCTTTTCTATTTAGGGTAAACATTAGGGTTTACCAGGCCTAAAAGTTTGAAATATCCCTCGAAAAGTTGCATTTTAGAAGTCGGTCTATGTTTGCTATTGGGCAGGCCATAATCATGAAAAAAATGGAGCTCCCTCTTTAGGTCTTCTTTCTTTTCTCTATATATCTTTTCTATTTAGGGTAAACATTAGGGTTTACCCAGGCCTAAAAGTTTGAAATATCCCTCGAAAAGTTGCATTTTAGAAGTCGGTCTATGTTTGCTATCGGGCAGGCCATAATCATGGTGGCACTCAATTTTTGCTCTTTTTCACGATCGTGGCAGATGAGACCACGATCGTGGCAAACCCACCAAGCTTTTGTCAAGCTATGATCGTGGCCCTGGGGCCTTGCTCCGAATTTCTTCCAAATTCTCTTCATTCTTCGACATTTGATCTGAAGTACTAATAAACACATCAAGGCACCTCAAACATTGAATATTAAAGCTCAATAACATGCTCTAACCCATAAAACACTCAAAATACAAATATCTAACTAAATACAAAATCCTAAGTTAAACATGTACTAATCATTCAATTTAACAACTAAACACATACTAAACTAACCACTAAAATACTATGCAACTTATAACTATCAACATCCTCATACTTAAACTTCTGCCTGTCCTCAAGTAAAACACAAAATACACCTAACAAAAAAACACACATTGGCAACAATGGTACAATGACGTTGAACTTTACGAAAAAAATTTAACTATAAACTCGATCCTTCAAGTTGTTCTAACTTATTAACTTATGAAATATATGTCTAAGTACTTAAGACTAAATATATATAGCAATCAAAACCTTTATGTCAAACTCATTCACTCCCATCACTTACACACACATTGATAATTATTCAGTCAATCAAAATTGTAACTATCCTTTTAGTGGCTTTTCATATGAAATCATATTATTCACAAGATCAGTAGGATTTATTAAAAAACACACTATTTTTGTTAATTTTATTAACACGAACCTAGCTTTTTGACGCGAAGGTAAACATTTATGATGAATATCCTCTGATTACTCAACTAGGCCATGTTTTTATTAAGTGACTTGGTTGAAATGTCATTATAGTCTTTTGACGCAAAGCAAACATTTGTGATGAATGTCTCCCGATTACTCAACTACGTCACATTCTCAACTAGATGCTAGCTCTATTCATTACCTGATTTATTTCAAAAAAGGCCAGTGGAATAATTATTTATTTAAGATTTACACACATTTTTTTGTATGTTTTTCTTACCTACCTCATTTCTTAAGCTAATCATTCTCATGAATGATAATAACAATGCTACTTATTCAATTTGCCTAAAGTTATAAATGAATGTGGTAACTTCCTAGAGTGAATATCCTAATTAACATGTATATTTAACCGAAACAACATAGAATACTAATTCCACAAGCTAATAAATCCTAGCAACTTAAAAGACTTTGCTCAAAGCTAAATCGATTCTGTTAAGTCCTAGCCATTGACACATTCACATGAGTCACATCATGCAATCCTAAACAAAACTAACATACCACATGCAAAATTCACATTCAAATAAAAACATATAATGCACATAACCCTCCCCACACTTAGACAACACATTGTCCTCAATGTGAGAAGAGTAAACAAACAATATATAAGGTGGGAATAAAAATAACGAAATAAGAGAAACATGAGAACAATTGAAAGAAAAACAAGGGTTAGAGTATAGAACTGTTATGGTGATTGAGGTGGTGATAGTGTTGGAGGTGGTAGTTGAACACCTTGAGCCTCGAAATATCTGTGAATACATCATATGTCCCGGCTTTGGCGTCTTTTTTCTCTAGCCATCTCCTTCAACACCTTGGCATTTTCTGAAATGGTTTTGTTAGTGTTTGAAATGGCTTCCATTACCTTCTCCCATCTCGTTGATTCTTCCTTTTCTAAATTCTCGCTAGTTGAGTTCTCCTATTGCGGTAGTGTCGAGCTCAAACTAGCCTGTCCCGCCCTGGTTTTAACATAAGATTTTACGTTGATATCTTGAAGTTTTATATTTTGGGACGTCAAGATTTTAGCTCTCATCAAGTGACAAGTGTTGAGAAACTTAGGACAATAGACAGTTAGTTTATGGCAACTAACACTATAGTATTCTGAAATAGCAATAACCAAGTACCTCATGCCTAAATTATTGCTTCTCTTTCTTATAGTAGCAGTAATTGCATTAAAGATGTGGGTGGAGGTGTAAACTTTGATGTTATGATCCATGCAACACAAGAAAAAAAAGTTATTTTGTTGAACACTTGTTAGTTTCGCTTTTGTATAATACAGTTTAATATATGAACTTGTGTAATAACAAGTATTTAGGGCTTTGAATAATGTTGTTGTGGGTATTTTTAGCGTCAAAGCTCTCCATCCCAGTCAGTTCAGTCCAATAGTGAGTGGCACGGAAGTCATTGTGCTGATCTACTATGGTTGAGTCAGGAAATCCACCGATTTCACACAAAATTTCATGGTCTAAGCCATATGGTTGACCCCGCAACCGAAACTATAGGTCCTTAGGGTTAGATGACTCGTATTGAAGGGAGGTGAATAATTCTAGGATTAGTTCTTCATAAACAAGATAATTAAATCTCATAAAATTTTCCCAATGAATTCTTCCACCTAAAGCTTTAAGCCATTCTCTCAAACCAATTGTTTCTAATGTTTCAAAGTCTAAGTATTTAGGCACAATAATTTTCTGCAAGTTAAGAGTGTAGAAGAGATTACCTTCCTCCTCTGAAAAGATCAAGAAAGTTGCTCCATAATCCATCGCTCGATTTCTTTACCCACGACCCAATACTTGGACTTTGCCTTTCTGTTGAGTGCGCTTAACCGCTTGCTTAATGCATGATCCTATTGGATTGAGAGTTGTAAGGAAATTTTAGGAGAGCTAAAGACTTAAGATGGTTGTAAAGAGATAAGTGAGTTCTTGTGTTTAAAGAGATAATGTGAAAATGAAATGTGTAGGAAAAGTGAGGATGAGAGTAAAATTATTGGTTAGGAAGGGGTGAAGAGATAGTGATCATCCAATTGGATAATAACACTTATTTCTTTTAAAGGTACTAAACATAATGAAGCATATATAGATTATGGTATAACATTAATAAAAAGCCCCTAAATCTAGTATAACTCTCTCAATTGTGGTGTTATCTATCTTGCAAGCAATGGTGAATATACCAAGATCTTTGAGCTTGGGTGAAAGTTTTCTTTAGAAGTCTACTGACACATTTTCACCCATCTTTATATACTCATTACCCTACAATTTTCTCTTGTTAATGCATAATTCTTTAAGAAATTTTGCATACTTAGATGCTTGTTTTATTACATCTAATAAGGATATATTGACCTCGCCTTTGCAGATGTCTCCAAATATCATCATACTTCTCTTCTTTCTTTGGTCACATTTGTCTAAACAAGAAAAGAAGGAGAAAAAAGAGAACTTTTTGTTTTTGACTATAATCATTATTTTATGTACTACTTCTTTATTTGTATTGAAAGCTGCCTTTTTTGGCTTCTCATTTTTTTACCACTTTCTGTAAAGAAATTTTTCTTACCACTTCTTAGCATAGTAGCATTTAATTTTTTGTATATACAATAGTTTGGGATGGAAACTTCCCTCTAGCCTAAGCTTCTATAGGAATCATCATAGTTGCTAATTGACTTACCTAATTTTCTAAAATTTGAAATAATGGATCTTATCTCTTATTCTAAACATTATTCTAAATATTGGTTCTTATCTCTTACTAGAACTGTGTGGTATTTAAGATAACTTATTTAATTATGTCCTTTAAAGATGAGTTCAAATTTTGGCTTTAAGCGACTTATTGTCTGGGATAGAATTTTTATTGCCAACTTCGAGTGAAACCTAGTGCTCCTTATCCATTATCATAGTTAAAGTGTAGATGATCCCTCTAACTTGAGTAAAGGTGTTACAAAAAGGATTAAACTACCTTAATGATCGTAGAAAATTACCAATTATGTTGACTTGATCAGTTTTTCCTTTTTGAAGTGTTGAGCATATGTCAACTGGTTGCCCTACATCAACACATACTTAGCAAGCATTAATCTATTGCATATTTCCTGTAACCATTTGTCTATGAAAGAGGTGAAGTAAGACAATTGTTGTTCAATAAAAGAAGTATTTTACCTTATTCATCTTTCTTTTTAGTTCATCGTGTTTTGTACCAAATTATTAGGAATTTGTGAACATATTTTAAATTAAATATCTAACAACTTCAAAGGTTTTGTCTACTAGTGGTACTATGTTTACGACATCTAACATATTTCCCTCCATTAGAAGTAGCCCTTATAGAAATATTTAATTAAGTGCTGGTTACTAATTTAGTGTGTAGACAACTTACGCAAAGCTTCTTGAAGTGCTTCTAGTACTTATAAAGAGTTTTTCCATTATACCACTTCATGTCACATATTTCTTTCTTTATGTCCACATCCAAGGACACAAGGAAATATTTATCTAAAAATTTATCATCCCATTCCATAAGTTGATTATACCCTATGATAGGTAACACATCCAATCTTTAGCAAAATACCCCAAAGAGAAGGGAAAAAAAAACTCTTTGCTTAATCCATTTATCCATTATTGTTTTATGGCTTCGTACTAGAATATACTACATGGAACTCTGTTAAGTGTTTGTTTGGATGTTCATTGAAAAACCATTAAAAAAAAAGTAGGCAATAAATGTATTAGTCCCTCTTTCAATTTTAAAGTTGCTTTTAACTTAGAAAACTCAATGGCTATTTATTTAAGTTAGGAGCAACCAACTCCTTTAAGTCTGATATTTGGTTATAGTCTTTTCTATATCTAACTCTAAGTTTGATAATATAGGGTTTGTAATTAAGTTGTCGTTTTGTGACTTTTGTTTGGCTTCTCTCTTTAACCTACACAATGTTCTTCCTATTTCTATATAAAACTATAATTCACCTTGATGAGAAGATCGAGTATTTACCATATATGGTTAAGGAAACAAATATAAGTAACAAATAAGAAAGTGAAATAAATAAAATAAAGAGCACAAAAATTACTAGATTAACTTCCCAATAGTAACACCACAATTTGTATGTTATTGCTTACACCCAAAAATTAAACCTTACTTTCAAACCTATATAGTAGCAAAAGTATTAGTCAATCTCACATAAAGTATCTAACCCACATTTTATTCTTGTTCACAAGTACCTCTACAGGATCAACTTTTACTTTCACTGCTATATAATGTTTTACGGTAAAGTTTTAACTTTGGGTGCAGGGATAACATATCAATGCAATATTTTTCTACATTATTAATTGTAATCCTCAAGACTCTCATTTCAAAATTAACAAAAATTCTTCTGGAAATTATCTTAAAAAATTTTACATGTGAAATTAATGCCCAAAAACAATACTACTTTACAACAAATAAGATAAATGAAATTTAAACAAATAACCATAATATGTAAATACAAATCAAACAAGAATAAATTGACATGACTAATTAATAATATTTGTTTAAAATACAATAACAAATTTGAACTAAGATAAGCATAAAGGTAAAAATTAAACATGTATTTTTTAATTTTTCTTAATTTTTGATAAAAATTTGAAAGAACAATAAAATTTAAGAAATTAAATTAGGTGTTCACACTTGGGTTTCATTAAGAATTATTTCATCTTCATCAATGCCCCTATTGTCTTTTGTTAGCTGCAAAATAAAAAAAAAAAAGCATGTATAACTTTTAGTATTTATGTCTATTTGAGCCTATAAAAATTATTCTTAAAACTCTTCTCAACCAAGGTTCTCGTGGGTTTATATATTATTCTTCTCTTCAAATTACAAAAGCTTAACCAATATTTTCTTGAGTTTATGTACCATACTTCTCTTCAAATGACAAAAGCTTTCAACATAACCATAATGAACATGATATTAATCACCATGATAATAATATCTAATAGCATATCATCCTATATTAATCACAATAATGGTATTGTGGCATACTACTATTATGCATATTAAAATTGGGAGTGGCATCATTTTACTAATTGTTTAGTAAAACAAGACAACCTTAAAACGACGCCCTTGAACTTGTATCAGTTTCAGTAGAACTTGCATAAACCACACACACAATCCTAGTTGATCATTATTTTCAATTAAAGATATAACAAAGAGAAACCATCATTTAGCTGAAGATACAAATATCAACTGCTGTCATCCAAAAGCTCAATGATTATTAGCATCATGGAACAAGTATGATCTTGCCAACGTGCTGACTACTTTCCATAAGCCGATGAGCCTCCGCAGCATCAGAAAATGAAAAGCACTTGTAGATCACTGGCTTCACCTTGCCTGCAGCAATGGCCGGCCAGACAATCTTCTCCACCTCATGGACAATTTGTGCTTTGTTTTCTGGACTTCTAGTTCGCAATCCAGCCGCTGCATCCACACAGAGGACATGTGTTAGGATGTATAAACTCTACTTAACATTAATAGATCAAAGAGCATATAAAGATCATGAGAAAGCTGCATTACCCTGTTGCTGTTCAAGCATATTTTAAACCCCACAAAGTAACGCATGACAACAGGTAGAGCTTTCTATGATCTTGATTTGTCACTTAAATGAGCTTGTAATAGTATGAAAATCAAACAGAAATGTGCACATAACTCTACAACTTCTCAATATGAAAACAAAGCAACCTTTAGACATAACAACTACCACTTCCTGGAAGTTCAAATAAGAAAAAGCTGATAAAAGCAAGTTAACTAGAAGAGGAGTTCCTGAAAATTCTTTGCAACGAAGATTCAAACAAGAAGATAACCCTGATTAACATATCAGACACGTTTCTTCTATCATCAAAGATTTTAACTGCAACAATAAATTATAAGCTTACATGAAGTGCCAATTACACATCTCAAAACGACTGGTATACATATGTATCCAATTCTTATGATGTTGGTAGAATGAAGAATCTGGGGAAAGTAACCACTAGAACAAAATTCTATCCACTGTTTAAGGAAGACCAAAAGAGAAGCATCAACTATATTTTCAATACCTTGGACGGTTAGGCGTTTTGCAAACACAGAACCTAGATTTATTTCTGATACAGCTCCACTCATAAAGCCAATGATAAAAAGTCTCCCATCAATATTTAAACTGTCCAGGTTTCGCTGAAGGTAAGAAGCTCCAACACAGTCCAGAATACAATCAACACCTGCAATTGAAGATAAGAAGTTAAAAGGAAAAGGTTTAATTCTCTTCAATACGAATAAAAAGCTTGGGGGAATCCTTTGTGCATGCTAAAATACATCGAGGTAAAAATTAAACCTTTTCCACCCGTTTCTTCCTTTACACGTGTAACAAAGTCTTCTGTTTTATAATTGATGCAAACATCCGCTCCAAGATCCTTACAAACAGCCAACTTCTCCTCAGTCCCTGACGATCAAGAATTTAAAGTCAAGATACTTGCTAGGAATGCTCCGAAGACAAATCACATGACTCAAGCAAAACTTGTAGCCAGACCTGCTGTCACAAACACTCTAGCCCCTTGATACTTTCCAATTTGTATTGCAAAAGTACCAATTCCACTAGAGCCCCCATGAACCTGAAATGATTAATGTCAAACAACCGGTAAACAATAAACCAAGACCCATGGATATAGGGACAAACAAAATAAAGAATAAGCACGTTTTGAACTAATACTTATTAGGGACTGTTTCAGGGTAGCATAGAGATGTCTTGATCCCAAAATGATTTAATCTTGTAAATCTCAATGAGACTAAAAAAGCAATATGAAAACAGATTGAACAAGCCGCCAAGCATTACATACCAGAAAAGTTTCTCCAGCAGAGAGCTTACTGGTCATAAAAACCGTGGACCAAACAGTACAAGCAACTTCAGGGAAAGCAGCTGCATCCTTGAGCGACACACCAGCCGGAATGGGAAGCACTTGCCCGACCGGAACAACCACTTTCTCCGCATAACCTCCTCCACTAAGAAGAGCACAAACCTTCACCAACATAACACAATTAATACATTAACATAAACTAAAGAACTTACACGATTTCCCACCTCCTAATCACATAGTTGTCTAATAAAAACTAAAACTTTCACCAGCATAACACAATCAATAGATTAAAAGGCTCTACTAAAGAAAGACGATTCCCACTTACTAATCAGAACCTTCACCCGTAAAAGTTTGAAACTTTCACCAACATAACACAATCAATATATAAATAAGTTCTACTACCCAACTCACACAACACCGACTTCCTAATCATAAAATCCTGTCATAAAAATTGAAACTTTCACCTGATCGCCGACTTTCCACCTTGAAACTTTATCGCCGACGGCCTCAATGATGCCGGAACACTCCAGGCCAGGATACACGCTGGCTCCTTTGGGCGGCGGGTAGGAGCCTTTCCTCTGCAGCGTATCGGCCCGGTTCAGGGCGGTAGCGACCACGTTGATGAGTACCTCATCGTCTTTGATTTGTGGGACTTCAACATCTTGTACTTGCAGCACTTCTGGGCCACCCGGTTTGGTTATGACGACAGCTTTCATTTTCTGGTTTGGGTGTTTATCATTTATGAAGTGGGTAAGGACTGCGGAGAGTGAAGATTGAAGATTGAACAAAGAAGACGGGGAGATGGCTCTTATACCAGTATCATACGTATTATTGCGATTTCTTTATTGTTGACGAGAACAGCAACAAAACCATCCACGTCGCAACAAGCATCAGATCAGATAGGCGATTCCTAATTTCCTACTTAGTTCTGCTGTTAATCATTTTGATTCATGATTAATAATTTATTCTAATACCATAGGATTACCTTTTCTAATTTTAGAAGTTTACAGTATCATTTTGATTACAATCACATGTAGGATTGACTACCGCTGCAGTGACAGTACGTATGTGATGATTATTCAAATTGGTAACTTTCTTTTCTAGGCAGACTTAAGAGGTTTAAGATTCATTATCCAACAACAATATAAAACTTTATCAAAAGTTGAGAAGATATTGAGAATGGTTCGATTTAAACCAATTTAACCCCAACCAAGTTAATAGAATAGGTTGGATCAACCATCACTTTCTAAGCATAGAGGATAGCACAATTATATTGGGAGAATGATTGCAATATTGGATCTTGGAATCAAATTAAATGATTTTTTTTGTAAACTAATTAATGGTAGGAAATTTTATTTTTCATCTCTAATGTTTTCTTGTAAGAGAAGAAAAACATAATAAAAGAATTGTGCTCACTTTGATCCAAATTACAAACCAACTCATACACATAAAACATAGTAAGTACTTAAATATAACAGAAGTAGAAAATTTAACAATCTCAATTGTTACCAATGCACTTTTCAAATGGCAAACAAGCCATCACCCGAAACACTCTTACAGATCCCTCACCCCGTACTTAAACCAAGGTAACGAGTTAAACCAAGATGGGGGATTGATGAGGAGTTAAATAAGGAGTAAAGGGTAAGGAAAACTGCAATCATAGAAAGCAACGATAAACATTGCCTTGGTGATCATCCAAGGGGCCAGAAAGTACCATCTCGAATCCCAAACCTCAATATGACAGTCTGCGCCACCAAATTTATTAAGAATTCAGAAGTATAATCAGCCATATTACTAATTTAATTTAATTGCTGAAGGCAGATGAATGGAAACTAGGAATTAAATTTCGTTTTGATCTTCATCACATAATGATACAAACTCTCTTAGGCATCATGAGTTCATCAAGGATATCGCTTTCTTGCCTTCTGACCCAGAATTGTTGAGCAACGAGGCAAATTTCTAATGGAAGTAACCAAGAACTTGACCACCTACATTTCGCCTGAGTGCTTCTTCATGATCCAATACACCATCAGGAGTTGTGATCACAACATAACCCCACTGCATGACAGAAGTCACGAAAACAATACCACCCATACTCAAGATGTCAAAAACAAAGCATTTCAGAAAGAATGTTCCATATATTATTAAAAACAATGCATTTCACAAGGAATGTTCCATATATTATTACTTCAGAAGAACATGAACAAACCTGTTTTGAGGGAAGTGCTCGCAATCTATATTTTTCTATGTCTTTGGCCTTAAGGTCTTGCCTAAATGTGATAGCTCGGCAATCAGTTACCCTGCCTTGTAGTTCCACAGTGATCCTCCCAACTCTATGCAGATCATGAACTTGGAAATTCTTGATATATCCTAAAGAAAATAAACACCAAATTGAAGCCGTCCTAATAAATATACTTAATTGATTGTTTGACAACTTGAGCTCCACAAAATACATACGAAATAATGCAATAGTTGTTTAAATAGATCTAGTAACATCTTCATTGAGACTTTTACTATATCTAGTTAATCTCATATAGGGACAAAGATGGGGAAAAATCAAAATAGTTAAGATGGAAAGGGGAGGCTATAGAAATTATTCAGAATTTCTGCAACTGAATGTGTAAGACAAGTAACGGGGACAAAGCATCTAATACTTGAGAAGAAATTGTATTTCACACTTTTGACATTGTGCTTGAAATCTTACTCATTGGTTTTAAACCAGACACAGGAAAGGACTATTAGGCTTTCTCTTATTTACCTTCTTCTAGATCAAACATACAGTTGGGGTGCCAAGCAGGACCCTTAGCCTTGCATGCAAATAGAATTTCTCTCAAACAAGGACAGTGATACACCATAAATACCTGAACAGCAATGTCCTTAGCCCCTTCAAAAACTATAAGCTACTATGAACAGCCTGCTGCTGACTATGGCTAAGAGAACATCTGCACTGAACCTGACAATCAAACAAAGTCTGCTACTTCAAAAAGCTTTCCTGGTCTACTCCTAAAACTCCACAACACTTCTTGGAACTTTCATGTGGGAAACTCAAGTTTTAAAATGATTCTAGAGCTTCTGAGAGAAGCTATTTAGCATCCTTCAATATCAAACACCAACAAATTACAAAACCCTTACTCCCATTCTATCGGAGACTATAAAACAGAGCACGACTCAAAGGCACAATCAATTGACTTTCAAAGGAGCTCAGTCGAGGTAACTGAATATCATGAACAAAGGTCATCAATAGTACTCTTCATGTCAACTAGCTCCATTGGTAGCAAACAAAGGAATGAAAGCAAGCACCTAAAGGACATCCTAAACTATATTGCCGCATTCCTTTCGTTGAGCATACACATGGAAGCTTGAATTTTCAACTTACAAGGACTTCAGAAATTGTAGAAACAGATGAAGTACAGAAGAACATATCCTCACATATAAGCAAAGGCAACGAGAACACAAAAACAACAATTGGCCCTTAAACTTCGAACACAAATATCAGGGGGAAAAAAGTACGAAGTTGCATTGAACAACATATAGAAAAACCCAGAAATTCCTAACCATATCTACGACTTCTACTCATATAATCGTGTGGCTATGCAAAGAAAAAGGTAACCTTTATTCTTCATGATCCCTAAAAAAGACGACATGAGAGTAGAAACCGGTTGAAGCTCCACGGTAGCTTTCCCTCTCCTTTCCGCATTCACTATTGTCCTCAACGCATCGTTTAATATCCTCCTCCCCATCTCTCTCTCTCTCTCTCCCCCCCCAAACACCCCAGAGCCAGAAGCTTGTCAATGGAACTGGTATAGAAAGCGAAGCGGACGACTGACACCTGCTGTGCGGGTTTGGAAGATCCAAGCTTTTGTCTAAGACCCTAAGAGAAGTCGTCACTCTCAACCATGTTTTTATGTTTTGGAGTAGGGCCTATGGTGGGTTTTACAGAAATCTTAGCCCAACCCAATTGCCAGAGGCGTCGTTGATCCTGGAATTAGGCCGGAGCTCTCATGCCTTTTGTTTCCATCGGCAGATACTGTTTTGCTTTGTTTCTAAAGAATGTTTTTTCAGATTGTGACATCCAGTAAAAATAGACATTATACTCTCCCAGTTTTATCACATTATACTCTCCCATTCTTATCATATCTCTTTCCCGACGGTATTCTTTTCTGTATTATTAAATTTTATCTACATGTTTACATAAACTCTATATAAATACGTCAATAACATTTAATGAGGTAGGTAAGAATTAGTTTACTAGAACAGAAAATGTATTATTTGTCTATATCTCTTTCCTGTCAATGGTCTTTCATCCACATATTTTGGTGAACTTCACATAAATTTGTTAATAACATTAAATAGCATATAGTAAGAAGTAGTTTACTGGAACAAAGGAACTGTTCTTTATTTTTGTTGCTTCTCTTGTTTGAATTTCTTTGATTCATTTTTTAATCCTTCCATTATTTTCATTGGTAACGATTTGCATTACAACGACAATTCTCAGTAGAAATTTCGCTGAGACTCAAGTTCTAGGAAAGTCTAGTAATAAGCAATCTTATCCCTAACTGGCAGAAAAATTATTTTTAAAATATAAATTTTCATTAAAATATAAAAATATTATTAAAATAAGTTTAATTTTTTTATTTTTTGAAAACTAAAAGTTCAAGTGTTAATGCAACTCTTAAATATGTTTTTACAATTACAACATCGAATTGACAAAATAGGAAATATACTTCTCATTCTTATTTTTCTCTCTTTTTTCTTAAATCTCAACATTTCTTCTCTCTTTTTTATATTTTTTAATTTTTTCTTAAATTTGTATTATTTTTCTAATTTCGTGAAATTTTCATTGCTTGAATCTTTAATCAATCTCTTTCAAATTTATGAGCTTTTGTTGTTATTCTCTTAACTTTTCTATATCTTGTCAATATGACACTATTTTCTTTAATTTTAAGCATTGTGTTCTTTAGGCTTGTAACAACCTTTGTTTTTAAGCTTTGTATTTTTATAATTT
Source organism: Erythroxylum carthagenense (assembly GCA_026413575.1). Lineage (NCBI taxonomy): Eukaryota > Viridiplantae > Streptophyta > Magnoliopsida > Malpighiales > Erythroxylaceae > Erythroxylum > Erythroxylum carthagenense. The sequence goes on from JANZLD010000002.1 coordinate 62,389,055, forward strand.
CTTTACAACAAGGAAGGATTTGGATTAAGATTTGGAGGCACCCATAACAACTCTTCTAGTTATTTTTTCTTTTCTTTCATTTATATTAATATTATTTTTTTATTTATGTTATGTTTAGCAATTAAATCCCTAGTTAAGATTAAGGATCAATAGATCTTTTTTTTAATACATGAACTAATATTCATTTTGTTGAATTTATTCTCTTTTTTCTAATGTTGGATTTATGTTTGATCATCGTAGATTCAATTAGAAGAACTGTATAAAAGACTAACAGGGGAAGTATGATTTGTGAACTAAAAGAAAAAATAATTTAACACGGGAGAATGATAGTATTGTAGAATTTTGTGATAATTAAATAGATTAACTGTGCTTAATGAATTTGATTAGGTAAAATTGTACATCAAAAGGTGGTAATTACCTTATTAGGTATACCTGTTTGCCATGATAGAGAAAATTGATGCTTTAGTTCAATTATTATTTCAACTTATATAATTAAG
>JANZLD010000002.1:62464467-62474538 GCA_026413575.1 Erythroxylum carthagenense
ACATTTTCGGTTGCTTCTTTTTCATTTGAAGTTGGAAAAATGGAGTTGATTTGGATATTTAACAAAATGAATTTCCTCTATTTCTTTGTTGCATTGATCAGTTGGTATATTTTTTAGACAGTCTTAGTATTGGAGTTAACTTGTTTAATTTTAGTATATGAATTAAGGGGTATATAGACCATCCTTCTAAGACAGGCATGGCATATTATTTTATGATATTAAGCATCATTTTTGCATGCTGATTAGAAACTTTTAATTTATATAGTACCAATAAAATAAGACATGGCGCTTTATGTGCATGTAAATATAATATAGTGGAAATAGGAGTTCTGGTTATGCAACATTCTCTTCAAAATTTTTAACATATCACCGATCATAATGGTCATAATCAACCACCTATTGTACCTTCTATGAGGAAGAGTTTGGTGTAGGTGAATAGCCTTATAGAAACTTTCCGCTAGAGGAATATGTCAAAGAACTTGATCATTTTAGAGGCGATTTATACTATATAACCACTCTCTTGGTATGTGCTATAGTAAGATGTGATACCTCCTTTTATAGGTGATGTCTTAGGCTCTAAGGAATTCATATGTACATCTTATTCATTGTTCAATTTTTTAGATCATACAATAGATTCGTTGGATCATGTAGATAAGGAGACGACAATGTAAAAAGGTTGTCCAAATATGGCTTCTAGTGCTACGCACTTTGGAAAATTTTGTAATTGACACTTATCTTCATGTATGAGGGAAATGTGTGTGCTTGTGAGTAAAGCAAAGTTGCACGTCTCCATTGATAGAAATCTTCTTGTCAACTTATGCTTGTAATTACCAGAAAATTGCTCAACTAGGTGATTTCTTATAGAAATCTCATCTACTCATGTAAATGTTTGTGTATTGGCTTGACAATTTCAGATTTCAAGACATTTTACTAGTTGTTGGAGCTAATTTTGTTGTAGTAATGTTACGGGGAGGGAGACTCCTTTGACCTGAGAAAGAAACTGTCATTTGTGTTTGGTTGCTTTTATGCCCATTTATGGTGTATTGTTTCATTTACTTATAATGAATGCCGATAATTTAATATTTTGTGTAGGAATAAAGAATCACTTGTCAATGTTATATTAATTATATTGGTACAATTTAATGATATTTATGTAATTTTACTTATATAAGAAATGTTCCACATTATGAAAATAATTTTTTTACAACTTAATTTGATAATAATAACCATATAATTCACATTAAAATTATTTTGAAATATTATTATATAAAAACTGTCAAAAAATTTTAATATTATGGATTACATAAAAAGTTAAAATTTTTTGCAACATTTTTGCACGTTCATTAACAAAATTACAAAAGTGTAGCTAAAAGACTATTTTGTAAAATTAAAAAAATGTAGCAAAAAAATATAACTATGATAGCATAAAATGTAGCCAAATATATTGGTTACATTTTGGAAAACATAGCCAAAAATAGTGTTTACAATCATGGAAAATGTCACTTAAAATTTTATGTGATAAGAAATTGGGGACATTTTTTAATAGTAAATTCAAATGTGACAAGTAATAATGCGCAACATTTTATGATAAATTAGCTACATTTTTTATTGTTGCCTATAGCTTAAATTGTTATCGTGCATTTTTTAACATGTTTAGGAACCTAATGGTTAACATACAAAGAATGAGTTAAAGAGAGAAAAACTTATCTAAACTAAGTTGAATTTAACTATAAAGTTTAGAGAACTTTAGAATTAAATATAAATATTTAATAAATAAAGACTAATATGAGATACTAGATTTTATTTTAACCAATTGATATTTAATTACAATTTATTATAAATTTAATTAAAATTTTATTTCAATTAAATTATTAAAAAGTCCAAACTCCATTACAAATATGCTTAAGTTTGGAAGGAGTTAACACTTCTTCTCTAATCATCTCTACACATTTGTAGAATTTTTTTCAACATGTTTTATGGATAATATTGGAAGTTAGACACATGTGCACTTACAATCATTAAGATGAGCAAGTTTCATAAACAAATTCAAGAGAAAATAACAAGAAAAGGATCACGATTTACAAAATGATACAAATTACGATTCATATTTTTTTATATTTTATGTGTTAATTGTATTATAAAATTTAACCGATCTTAACTTTTGAAAAATTATACCAAAAAATTATATTTATTTAGCTACGTGGAACTACAAGTTTCGCCCCAATTTTTCAACACTTTACTAGGTAAGTGTGAGATTATACATAATACATTAATGAATTGGCCTAATGATAGGTCCCGATCGAAGCTACACAACAATCAAATAGTCAACTAGAGTGAAACAATGAGAACCGTAATTTGATTGAAGAAATGATGATGATTTTCATTTAAATGGAATTAACATATTCCTACAGCTGATCAATTACTTCACAATTTTGAAGAAAACCAAATTGACAGGACTCCTCTAAGTGACACTAGTAGTAGAAGCCAAGTTATTAGAATAGACTCCACTATACATGAAATCAAAAGCATAACAAATAACAGATAATGTTAAACAAACATAACAAATCAAAAGTTTGACCACAAGTTATGTAAATAACCATATTGCACCAGCCATAATTATTGCTGGCATTTGAGATTAACTATAGGCACACGCTTTGAACATTATAACTCAACATCTAGATAATGCAATACATAAGAATGGAGTCAGACTCGACTCTAAGGGGGGGTCGGAGGTTAACATCTAAATGCAAAAAAAAATTTTAAAAAGGGCCACTTATATTTATAATTTTAAAAATTTTAATTATATAAATAATTTTATTAAAAAAAATTGAAAGGCCCCCCTCCTCTATAACATAGCTCCGTCTCTGGCAATACACCATCCCAGCACAGTTAAATTACCTCTTACCTTCCGGAAAATGACTGAATTTGGAAAGTTGTTGCAAATACTATGAAGCATACACATCAAACTTGCAAGCTAACGTTCTTTAGAAATTTAGTTACCTATGTCCATCGCACTTGTTCGTGCATCTTTTGAGCCTAAAACTGGAAACAGATAGCTTGAAACTAAGTCCGCTGGGTCCATGGCTTGAATACAGAGATCAGGCAGATCATGATTGGATTTGGAGGAGGCTTGTAAGATTACCTGGTAAAAAAGAACAGGGGAAAAAGAAAGAGCAAGTTGCACAGCAAAATGTTGAACAATATATTTGTACGTCACGTTGATGAAATGAACAATGTATTTGTACGTCACGTCGATGAAATGCCGCAGGAGGGGACCGTGCCATCGTTTAGGGAGACAGATTTTTTGTTTAATATTATTCTGTCTTATTCTGTTCATGAAATCTCAGCCATTTATTTTGTAGGACTCACGCGAGATTCACGCAGGACCTACACAGAATTTACAAAAATAAACAACTGAGATTCATTAGAGACAATAAAATACTATAATATTAAACAGAAGATCTAAACTCATTTAGGGCACCAAATCACTGTTCCCAAATAACCTTATTCTTCTGTTCTTAAAGATCCCATCATCTAATTAATGTGGATGCTACTTATTGGATGGATGGGATCTTTTAAGAACGGGGTTATTTGAGAACAGCAGACCTGTTCCCATCGTTTAGATAGGTCCTCTTGACTTGTGAGATTCAAGTCACATCAAGACATTGACATGGAAGACTCTGAACAATGTACAGCTGCCGACAAGAAATTGAAAAATAGTTGTCTGATTCAGATTATGTCACGCCAACGGAAGGCTGACCGATATCATTACTATATTGAAAATGATGCCTTTGATATTTGATTTAACATTGGAATTGTAACAATGTAGGTCTTATCTCGAACCCTTTCCTAATGGCATGATAAAACCGAGCATAAAGCCAATTAGCCTCCATTAATGATGGGAATTCTTGATTATCCACTTCTGAATTGCAAGCGATAAAGAGATTAATTGTCAAGAACAGGAAGTCTTGTGAGTCAAACAGCATTTATCACATTTCTGTTCTTACAATCTAGAAGTTCAGTGTTCACCTTAAGAAGCCAAAGAAAACTACAGGGGGGAAAAAATTAAAGAAGGGAACTATAGCTAGTGGGTAAATGACATGGCCGTCAATTTTTCCCAATTTTTATATTGACTATTAAATTACTTATCGTGTTCACAGCTGAGTGATAGATCATGATACTCCTTGAGAAAAAGCAGGGACTGAGATTTAATCAAGATAAGGAACTTGATATGTATGAGACTACTTGGACAGGGAAATAAGAAACTACAACATCTGAAGCTTAAATCACCTTCTGTCATGCATAACAATGCATGATGTCATATCTATATATATATATATAACACGAGGAGCATGAACTCATTTATTTTTTGTTAATGAACTCATTATTATGATGGAAAACCTATAATGTAGAAATTCATTAGACAAAACTAATAATTTCACTACTAATAAAATATTTTATATATTTATGTCCTGAGAAATTAAATTAGACTTAATTTGTGTATATATTTATCACTATCATGGTTTTGGCATTCTTAGTAAAACGCTATTTAATTACTCATACTTACTAATTTATTAATATTATTTTTGCTACTAATATTGAAATTTTGTTAGAAGAAGTGTGAACATTGCATGGGAAGAAAAACTAATCACAAAGAAGAACAAAAGTACACTTAGAAGTTTTTATTCCAAACCACAAAATTTCATCTATAAGAAGTCAAGAACACATTTTAAAGTTACAAATTAAATCATCACATCCTGGTTTTTGACTCACTTTAAAGTTGCAAATTAAAATATCCATTTAAGGCAATAAATGTTAAGTTGAAAATATAAAATTTTTTCTCCATAGTCTGGTAATTAGAACAATCCTGATTCTTTAGTTAGGTCCAACCTAATGAACAATCTAGTTGATCTTTATCTTGAAAATTTTGAAGTATGTTATATCATCTACAACAACCAGGTTCAAAAAGAATTCACTGATCAGTTTGAGAATATGGCACCAAACTATCTTCTAAGAATAAATTAGGTGGACTCTTATATTTGTCTTAAACATTCTTACGAGATTTTCAAATTAAAATTTTGTAGAATTTTGTAGAGCTTTATTTAAGCCCAATTGCAAAAAAAAAAAAAAAAGCTACCTACACTAAACAGGCTTAAATTCTTCAGCATTCTTAATCAGTACAGGCTTTGTAAATCCTCCTCAAAATCTCTAAGTTACCTCCTTTCAAATTATAATACTCATTAGTTGTTTGGAATTTGATCTAAGCTCTTTTCCAACTAAAGGGGTCCATAAATGATTATGAAAAAGTCTTTGAATGGCTTGATAGCTCTAAGGCAACTTATCAAGTAGAAGATAAACCTATTCTCACAAGAGTTTTGAGAAATACAATATATTCAATTTGAAATGAGAGGAACATTAGACTACTATAGGGCTTTAAAAAATCAATAAAAATTTTCTCAAAGGTTTTTGAACAACTTGATATCTAATCTAGCAAGAACTGTGGTCCCTCTTTAGGCATCTCCTAAAGAATTAATATGTCTTTAGGGTAAGGAGTGTAAAAATATGATCTTTATGATATGATTGACATTCATAACTTTAGGATCTTAAATAAACGATTGTTGTAAAATATTAGATATAAGATTATGTGTTTGATATGGAAAATGTCATTGTCATAAAGAGATCAAGAAACTTCACTGTATTCCTGGCTAAAATTGGTTTCTCTCTATTGGCTTTCTTACAATTGCATTAACTTGGTGGAAATTATTTGTAACCCTAAACAGTACAGAGATGACCAATTTATATATCTATGAATTTTAATCTGGTACATCCATTAAGTGACCAAAGTAAACAATTGAGATTTATTCTACTGTTAAATAGGAAATGGAATAAATATGATTCTTTAATTATATTAATATCATTATTAATAAATTTAGAATATAGCCACTAATCGGGTCTCATTCTTATAATCTCTTACTTGGCCTGATACTTTAAATTTTATTTCAATAGAGTAAACATTAAGCGTGCATAAACAATTCTCTTAATATGTTCATAATTTACCTCAACATAATAAACCACATAATACGAGTTATAATAGCCATACACTTCAATATCACATACTTTTATATATCATAATACTAGTAATTTATCAAGTCAAGAAATACAGGTGATATATAAAAATTATAAAGGTTCGCATTCATGTTTTGACATTTTTATTTCTTATTTAATAACAATTACATGTAAAAAATTATAATAAATAAGAAAAATTTCTAACTAGAAACTTCATTAAGCTTAGGAGTATCAAACCTTCATAAAAAATAATCATCAACATAATCAAGGCCCATTCTTTGAACATGTTCCTTAAATATCTTTGGTGGTAGGCCTTTAGTTAATATATTTGCAATCATAAGATCCGTCTTAATATATTTAATATACACTCTTTATTTCTGAATTTCCTCCTTTATGACAAAATATGCCAACTTCATATGTTTAGTTCCTCTAGAGTACTTATCATTCTTGGAAAAAAAATTGTTACATAATTGTCACAATAAATTTTTAGTGGCTTAGTAATAGTGTAGATAATTCTAAGCCCTGAAATAAAGTTTTGCAGCCATAAGGTATGAATTGTGGCCTAAAAAGAGCTACAAATTGTGCTTCCTTAGTGAATGAAGTAATGACAGACTGTTTATCGCTTTTTTCATGAAATTTTTCCTTCCAAAACATGTAGACAAATGTTAATTTTCTACTATCAATGCATTTAGAAAAATCTAAATTTGAATATCTAATAACTTCTAATGGATTTGTTCTTCTATACATACGCATAAAATTCTTTATTTCTTGAAGATATTTTAAGACTTTTTTTTTAAACAAATTTCTAGTAATCTACACTAGGATTACTTTGATATCTACCTAGTATTCCAACCATGAAGATAATATCAAGTCTTGTGCATGTTTGCAAATGTGTCAGACTGCTAATAACAGGAGTTTATGGAACATATTCCATTTCTTATGTTCCACACCATTCTTTGGAAATTGCATGAGACTATGTTTATCCCCTTTTTGTATTGAGACAATTAGTATTGAATATTTGTTCATATTAAATATCTCAAAAATTCTTTTGATGTAGTCTTTCTAAGATAACCATATCAGTCCTTATGATCTATTTCAGAATATTGAAATTCTTATCACATATGATGTCTTTCTCATATCTTTCATTTTAAAATCCTTAAAGAGAATATCCTTATTAATTCCATAATCAAATTCTAACTCTTACAAATAAACTATATAGTCATCAAGAAAAGATGATTTCCTTATTCTTATAGTTTTATCTAAAGCTATTCCATATGGTTCATTTATGTCAATTGGTTGTAAGTTAGTTTCTTCATGAGGTAATGTTTCATCCAAATGTCGTCCCAAATTATTTTGTTTTTCCAATATTGGGGTAACATTTGGTATAGATGTGGATACTATAACATTTATGGTTAATGGAACATCAAGTGCTATTTCCTTAATATCCACAACAAGTTTTCTAGCACTCCCACTAACTTCACCATTTTCATTAAACATAGAATTAGCTATTTCAACAATTTTTGGATTATGGTTTGGATGATAAAACTTATACCCTGTAGATTTCTCTTGGTAACAAATAAAATAACCACTAAACATTTAAGAATCGAATTTCTTTTCATGTAATTATAATCTTATGCTTTTGTTAGACAACCTCAAACATATAGGTATCTCATACTAAGTTTCCTTCTAGTCTATAAATTAAAAGGAGTTTTAAGGACTAACTTACTAGGAGTCTTATTCAGCAAACACACAACAATTTTAAGTGCATGCATTCATAAACTTAGAAGGAGTTTTAAGGATTACCTTACTAAGAGTTATATTCAGCAAACATACGACAATTTTAAATGCATGCATCCATAAAGTTTTAGGTAATGAGGAATTATTCATCATATTTTTAACCATATTCATTAAAGTCCTATTATACCTTTCTGTCACACTATTTTGTTAAGGTGTATCTCGCATAGTATATTATACACATATGTCATATTTCTCAAGATACCTAATAAATGGCACTGGAATTTATCTTAATTCATCATATTTTTCATAATATTTACCATCTCTAGCAAATCTTACAATTTTTACTTTTTTAATTAATTGCCTTTCAACTTCTTTTACAAACACCTCAAGAGCATCTATAACTTGAGATTTTTCATTAAGTAGATAGGCATATCTATAACGTGAAAAATCATCTATAAAGATGATAAAATAATTTTCTTCGCTAAAAGATGGAGTGTTAAAAAGTTTACATATATTGGTGTGTATAATTTCAAGGAGCTGAGTACTTTTTGTGGCTCCTTTCTTAATATTTTTAGTTTGCTTTCCCTTATTCCAATCCACACATACACTACGATTAGTAAAATCTAAATTCAAAAGAATATCATTATTTACCAATCTTACTTTAAGTATATGACATAAACGTTTATGTCACAAGTAAGTTGAATTGTCATTCATTATGTTATGCTTAGTTCTAATGGTATGATAAACAGAAAATAGAGGTTCAAAAAAATTAAAATCAATTTTCATATATAAAAATCATTCATTAGAATTCCATAACCAATAATGGAATTATGTTTAAATAAACTAAAACAATCGTCACGAAACTTAAAAGTAAATTTTCATTAAGTTTAGAACCATAAATTAAGTTTCTAAAAATTAAAGGTACATTGAGAGTTTGTATTAGATCTAGGTGATAACTAGTATCTAATATTAAAGGCTTCAATTGGGGCCTTTTTATAGTTTCTCACGAATAGAAAGTTCTTTGTTGGATTTATTATTCAAATTATAAGGAATCCCTGCATAACATTAGAAAAATTAGTAGCTTCAGAATAAAGTCACTAAGTATTATAAGGAAATTTAGTAGCTCCATAATTAACAGAAATGACACTTATCTGTCCTTTGTTCCTTCTTATTAACATTAGTAGTAACATGTGTTGTTTTTGTAGTGACGTTCTTATTAAATTTCTTAGCCTTTGGCTTTTGAATCTTGCTAGTTCTTTGATCCATAAGGTTAATTAAGTGAACTCCTTAATTCTTTAGCCTTAATTGTTTCCTTCTGAATAAGCATATTAGACAATTTATTAACATTCCACTTGTTCTTTATAATGGTGTAGTTAATTTAAAAATGTCCATACTCAGGATATAACGAGTTCATAATGAATTATACTAAGAAGGATTAATCAACCGTTATACCTAAGTTTCTTTAAATTTGTTGCAATATTTGTCATTTCTAAGACGTGTTGTTGTATGCTTCGCGACCCATCAAACTTTATGGTCGTGAGTTCAGCCATTAATGTACTAGCGAGAGAGTTGCTCATAGAACATAAACATTCTTCCACAAATTTAAGATATTCTTTAACACTTTTAGTTTGTGGAATAATGCTTTTAATGTGGTCGATAATAGTCATTTACAGGAAATTAAGACGTAATTTGTTAGACTTTTCCTATATAGTTTGTCTTCTCAACTTCATTACTTGTATTTGTAATGATAGAATGTTTTTCTTCCAACAATGCCAAATCAAGATCTAAAACACCCAAATTGAAATTAACTTGTTTGAATCATTAAAAGAAGTTTAAACCATTAAATATAGTAATAGAAGAAGCATGTGAATGAAGAGAAATAACAACAAATATGTAAATGCTGAATAAATTACCAAATTCAAATAATTAAACATTTAGAATATGGTACAGGTTTTTTTTTGAACAAATTCAACAATATATTATCATAAGTTTATTGTCATGCAAACTTTATTATGAAATCAAACAAAAACTCATCAAATACAATCGATATCTTTGGATATATAACATATTTGATAAGTAAATATTGATTTTCTATTATGTTTATCAATCATAGAGTATTAATTTATCTTTGTTAATGTCTAAAATTCTATCAACTAATAAATATCATTTATCTATGTAACTAATTCAATAATAAGGGGGCGTTTGGTTTGAGGGTTTGGGAATGAAGGAATGGAATGATTGTAAAAAAGAGTGTTTGTTTTGGGGTTT
>JANZLD010000002.1:62476013-62493839 GCA_026413575.1 Erythroxylum carthagenense
TATTTGGATCAAATATTTTTATTTTTTAAAAAATGAATTCGATTGAAGCATATCTTGAAATTTTATCAGTTAAATGAACATGTTAAGATAAACTCCATAGATTTGAAGTAACAATGATATCTTTCTTTCTATCCTCAAAAGAAATAGTAAAAAAACCAGTTTTGATGCACATTCATATCATTAAGGAGTGAGTGAGGACCACTTTTGGTTCCTGTGTCTGTTGCGTGCGCGGACTGTACAAGGAGCTTATAATCTACTTATTTAGCTTCGCTCAACTCATCAACGTCAGAAGAGGTACATCCATACACACAAGTCATTCAAAAAACTGAGAAAGATCAACAATCCAACTGATGCCTTTAAATTCTTCAAGCCTACTGGCTGCCAAAGCCCCACACTTCTTGGGACTTCCCACAACGTATGCACCCAACTCTGCAGCCGCTTTCTCTTCCTTGCTCCCTTTTCTCAACAAAAAACTCCAAAATAACTCTTCCCATGTTATGGCTGTCCCCAACTTGAACCAAAGCCATGGCCTTTCGTCTTCAGTTTTTGAGGAATCACCAAGCTTGAACCTTTCGTTTGCAAAGGCTGATAAGTATTCCAGAGAATTGGATATTGCTGTCAGAGCTGTGCAAATGGCTTGTTCTCTCTGCCAGAAGGTGCAGGGCAGTCTCATTTCTAATATCAACAATGAGATTCATGTCAAGGATGATCATTCTCCGGTCACCATTGCCGGTATCTAGTCGAATATGAACTGGGTTCTCCATAATTTTCGTTTCTTTCCCTGGTTTGAATTTGATGCTGAATATTAAAGTTGAAGATCTTATTTGAATACGGGATAAAATTGCTCTTTGATATTTTTCATTTTTTCAATCTCAATCTGTCTTAATCTCCTATACTTTTCCAATCAACAATAACAATAGGCATCTGTGGAAGAGAATGAATGACCAAGTATATGTGCTTTATCTTATCCTTTCATGGATGAATATAAGTGGAAGAGATTATGGCATCTGGAACTGCTTTGGAATTATTTGATTAAAAACAGCTGCATGTAGTGCTGTAACTTCATCCATTCACTAATGCAACTGCAAGTTCCAAAGTGATGCCACCTGTGAACAGCGAAAGCATATCAGAGAAATGTCAATTTCCTTATCATTTTGATTACTGTAGGATTCCGGACATACATTTTCCAAATAAGAAATATAAAGAAGTAAGAGTTCTTAGGATTGGAGTTAGAAATATGGACTTGAGTATCCCTTTGAGTTCTCTCTTTTGCTTTGCCTGTCCAGGGTGTTCTCTGCGTTCTCTGCGAAAGATATGTTAAATTCTTGGTGTCTTTCTATAAGAAAACCCCAATTCAACAGAACCATTTACTCAAAATCATATTTTTTTATTGCATCAACATTTTCCATTTTTATTTTGTTTTTGCTTTTGTTCTTTCGTATTTGTATGTGCCTCATCTGCTTTCTAAATCTTACTACTGAAACTGGTTGCTGATCTTTTAACTTACTGTCATTATTCGTTGTCATATTGTTCCTGGGTCTTGCTGATTGAACTTTAAAATGGATCTTTCTTATAAGTTATCCCCTAACGTAGTAATTCTATTTGACCCTTTTGACTTCCTTTCCCTGTTCTGGTCAAAGCATCGGAACCTGTTGCAGAAACTAATTGAGCTTGATCAACTGATAATATTGTTAACAGAGCCTACAGCTGTGCTATGTAGATGCTTTTAGAGTATGCTAACTCTTACACAAGTAATAGTTTTCTCATCACTAATTCTGATTTCTTATATATATGAGATCTTAAGTGAACATTTATTGCATAGATTGGGGCGTCCAAGCCACTGTCAGCTGGATACTGTCCACGTCCTTGGGAAGTAAAGATGTGTCAATAGTTGCAGAGGAAGACGTACAAAAGCTCAACAAGGCTGATAAAGCTCCGCTCCTGAAAGTTGTAGTCCAAACTGTGAATGAATGTCTTGCTGAAGCACATCATTTTGGTCTTAAAGCTCCAGGGATGGCCCTGGACAATTCAGAAGTTCTTGAAGCCATCAGTCGTTGTAACTCAACTGGGGGCCCTACAGGAAGGTTTTGGGCTCTTGACCCTGTAGATGGTACGCTAGGATTTGTCCGCGGAGATCAATATGCTGTTGCTTTAGCATTGATAGAGGATGGAGAGGTGGTGCTAGGAGTTCTTGGTTGCCCCAATTACCCAATGAGAAAGGAGTGGCTTAGTTATCACCATCGTTACTATAGAATCATCTCTAAGTTGATCCCTCCAACATCTGAATCTTGGGATAAAGGCTGTGTAATTTATGCCAAGAAAGGCAGTGGTGAAGCTTGGATGCAACCTCTAACAAAGGGACAGAGAAATTTGACATGGCCAAACACTGCAAGGCCAATTCGAGTGTCCTCAATTGATAATCCAGCGTTGGCGACATTTTGTGAACCAGTTGAAAAGGCAAATTCTAGCCACTCCTTCGCTGCAGGGCTGGCTCACAGTGTTGGACTTAGGTGCATATGCTTTTATTCTTTTTCTAATATAAGTTTTCTGTTATTTCCATGCAATAGAGTAACCCTCCGAATGAATTCAAGTTTGTCAATGTTTCATTTCCCTCCGTTCTTCTGAAATTTGACATAAACATCCTCTACTGGAATAAAAAGCATCCCTTAAGAGTTAAACCTACCATTATCATCTATTATGCATATACATACTATGATCTATCAAACTAGCATAAATGAAACAATAAAAAGCAGTCATTTTTTCCATTCTAGAGGACACAAATCCATTAAGTTGAATTTTGAAGAAAAGCTAGCATTTGCAGAAGCAAATGGGGAAAGCTACAAGATCATTCAGTTATGTGAAGCTATCATCTTTTACTGCAGGAAGCAGCCGTTACGTGTCTACAGCATGGTGAAGTATGCTGCCATAGCTCGTGGGGATGCCGAGATATTCATGAAGTTTGCCAGGGCTGGCTACAAGGAGAAGATATGGGATCATGCAGCTGGTGTTATTATTATAGAAGAAGCCGGTGGTGTGGTTACTGATGCTGGTGGGCAACCTTTGGACTTCTCAAGGGGTGTTTATTTAGAAGGTCTTGATCGGGGTATAATAGCTTGTGCCGGAGCAAAATTACATGACAAGATCATCACAGCCGTTGATGCTAGCTGGAACTCCTCTAGTCTGTAAGGTTTTGCTATGTGATATTAATGAGAGCAAAATGGTTACTTAGAGTACCGCACAGGGAAGGCCTATAGAATTGGATATTTGTTCCTGTTCATAAAGTTTCCAGGGAACCATTTGCTTTTTCATGGGTTCTTCACTGTCTATATGTTGCAAATTATATGTTAGCAGTTTGAGGCTTTTAAATCATGATGCTGTACAGAAGTGTTTGTTAGGTTATGAATCAGAGATAATGCTCTTGTACCACCCTTTAATCCATTCAATGATCAGTTCCACTAAGCTAGCACTGGTGCAGAAAATTTATGAAGCCCAACTGCTAACATTACAAGTCCAATTTGGAAATGGATTGAATCCCTCCTTGTCTATGCCTTGAAATCACCCAGATATGAAATCAGTTAGAGCAATAAAAATGGCATAGGACTTTTTTCAACAACAAAAAGAAGAATGCACAAGTTCTTTTGATATCGTATGGACTTTATCATTCTTCTGTAAGAAGACAATCATAAAGATTATAGGACAATTGTATATATTAAAAGCAAAATTACATAGATTAAAAGGATATATTCATAATAAATATGTATAATCATACATGATTTCATTTATTTAATATTATGTTGAATAATAGTAGTTATTAATAGATAACACTAAACTCATTCAATGGTGTTTGAGTGATTATCATCTCCTATTCACTCATGAATGAGTTTAATCAATTGTAATTCTATAGTATAATCTAACAACTTGTGCAACCAACATACTATGAGAGCTCATTGTCATATATCTGTTATGAGTATATGACATGAATCGATATTGGGATCAATATCTCCTTAAGTAGATATTATATACAATACCCTAGATCATATCTATATTAAATCTCTTTTTGATCTCATTTGTTTCATCATATTGAGATGGTTCATTTATATTTCTAAGATACGAAAACCATCTTTGAATTCGTTTTATATGAGTCTTTAAACATAATGACCTTCTATTATGAATCCTTTAAAATCAAATTTAATTTGCTTTTCTAGAATCGTTCCATAAGATTGCATCATACATGATGTGTTGGTAACATTTTAAAATAGTAAACCTTAAATTTAATTCTCAAGAACTGGATAAGAATCTTAAGGTTATTTAATGAGGCACCTTAACTTCAAGGATTTCACACAATGTAAGCTGAGATCTTGTAACTTATATTAATCCCTTTTGCGGTCTTATGTGCATACATAATACGAATTATGTGTTGTAGATATTATCTTTATGTGAATATCTTTAATTAGCAAAACATTATACAGATGTTAGTTCAAACGTATTGAATGTTTAACTTGAGTTAACTTTTTTACTCTAAAACAAAATTTTTTCGAAATCTCATATGACAACTTAAGATAGATATAGTGATAATTTAGTAACTTTGAACCAACTTCCTTAAAATTTAGGGTGAGATTTATGGTTTAAGTTTCTTTCTCTCAATTTTCACCTAGATAATAAACTTTAACTTGCCTTATTTTTAATGATCACAAATCTTTAAAGGCGATTGCTTCTATGAGAAAACCAATCTTTGATATGTCTTACATATCCTTAATTCATATATCTATATAAGTAGATTTACACAAAATAAACAAATATATGTATGAATCAAATATTATATAACTTATAATTTTCTTCAAATATTCTCATATAAATATGACATTACAACAAATGAACATACAAAGAGAAATATTTCTTAGTACATTTCAATATTTACGTAAGCTAAGAGACTTCACATACCCAATATATACATCTCTAAAAACTGGCTTTATCATTGGGTTTGCCACTATATCTCATGTAGTTATCTACCTTATGTTCAATTCTCCTTGTGCCACTATTTCTTTCATATAATTATACTTGGTATCTATAAGCTTGGTGTTATAATGAAATTTGAAATCTTTTGTATAAGTGATTGTTGCTTGACTATCACAATTGATAGTTATTGGTTCAATTTCTCTTTTAGTGACTTCCAAATGAAGCAAGAATCATTGAAGCCATACAACTTCTTGTACTACTGTTGAAAATGCTACAAATTTAGCTTTCATTGAATACAATGCAATACAAGATTATTTCTTACTCTTCCACAATATTACTCCATTATCTGGAGGTATATTTTCTGTCATCTAAGTCTCTTTCCTAGCCTTCATTCGTATATCCTTATATACATAAGTCATTGCTTTGATAGTAGTGTATAGTCCACTGTGCCTTTTAGATAACTCAATATGCTTGTCTTGGATTTGATTGATATATGTTCACCATTCTAACTACATAACAAATATTTGATCTTGTACACATTATTAAATACATAAGACTTCCAATTGCACTATAATAGGAAATTTTCTTCATTTGTTTCCTTTCTTATGGCATAGATACACAAAACCTCTTAATGAGACTTTTGCCTTTAGTAATAGGATTATCTATTGGTTTACAATCTTGCATATAGAATCGCTATAAAAGCTTTTGGAAATAAGTCTCTTAAAAATGTGACAATAATCTTTTTAAACAATCTTTTGAAATCTTAACTTTAGTAATGTATGCAGCTTAACCCATATTCTTCATCTCAAATTTAGATGATAACCAATATTTGATTTGCTTGACAAACTCACAGTCATTACAAGAAATTAAAATGTAATTTACATATAATGATAAATTGCAAATTTATCTTTGGATCTCTTAATATATACACAATGATCTTCATCACTATGTGAGTGACCTTATCTTGGTCATTGATATTCTCCCAAATCACGTGACTAATGCATATCACATATCCTTATCATTTTCATATTTTCTAAACTCGTGTATGATATCATTGTCCATGCTACTCAGTAACATAATGTGAGTTAATGAGTTCTTCTTCCAAAGCTTCTATGTATCACGATCCCTTTTATATTGGGTCACATTTCCCTCCTTAAGAACATCTATGGTCATGTTTAACAACTCAAAAGCCTCTTGCTCCTTCAGCATATATTGGATTTTTTTGCTCCATATTTCGTAGTTGTGCTATTTAGTTTCTCTCCCTTATTAAGTTCAGCAATACTATTTTTTGAAGCAGTAGCCATTGTTGAAGCACTAAGTTTCTAAAAAAAAAAATTTATGCACGTCAATGTCATATAAATCATGTAAAGAGTGACTAATCGAATATCAAATGCTTATGAAATTGAAAGACCACATATGTGTTCAATCATCATTTATACTAAAATTGAATACCAATTTTCATACTCTATACGAATTCGTTATATATAGTACATATCATATGTGTTATAATATATCAATCATATATATTCATAAATGAACAAACTACATCAATTTTATCACAACATATGTCATAGTACATAATTTGTTTGTTCAATGAACGTATTGACTATAACTAACAAATCCTACATGGAATAGAGTTAATAAGTTTATGCGACAAAGTTTACAAAGCTTGATATGAAATATTTATGACTATTTCTATCAAGAAACTTGTAGGGTACAAAGTTCTAATTTGTTTCCCTTTTTTAAATTTCCTTCATAAATGTCTTCACTAGCCAATCATACATTTTTGTGTTAGGTGTTTCCATATTTTAGAGCATTCTTAGCAATTCAGCTTCAAATTGTGGCAATGTTGAAAATAAAGTCATGTACTTAATGTCAACTTGTGCGTAAGCTAAATAACCATTGAAATACAGTTCTTGCATCAAATTATTAACTGATATTACGTATTGTACTAGGTCTTCTTCATATACTATGCGTATATTGAATAACCCTGCTAACATGATGATGACACGTCTCATTGTTGTTGTAATATGGAGAAGTCAGGGTGTCCTCCGAATAATTGGCATTCTCTTGAAAAAGACAAAATTTCAGGCATCAAAGACTTATATAGTATACCCATAAAATAAATAAATAATTTTACTAAAACAATAAGGAACTCTTTCTTTTAAAATATAGTTCATAACTTTAATTGATTAAATTCATTTACTTAGAATTTCTCATTTAATTTATCAAGTAAAGAATTTTAATTCAATTAGAAACTTACTTTAATTGAATTAAAAAATTATTTCTAATTCTGATTATACTAATATGTCAATTTATTTAATTTATTGTTTAACTAGACGATTTTTTCTAATTATGAAAATATTTAATTAAAAACTCATTTCTAATTATTAAACTTAAGAACTTGCTTGTTTAAATTTAAACAAAAAATTATTTCTAATTATTGTTAAACTAATCATTTTATTTTATAATTCACTCAAAAACTTATTTCTAAGTATGATTAAATTTAGATATTTCTAAATTTAAGTACCATATAATTTCATATTATATAGAAACTATATTTAGTTATAAATCTACCTCAAAATTTTATCCCTTTTTCTTAAGGTATTTCAAAGTCACAAAAAAGAGATTCTTAAATGATTTTAAACGAAGTCCAAAAGTTAGCCCATGTATTTGCTTTTAGCCCATTAAAATGGGCCTAACCTTTAAGTTCAACCCATCAGCCATAAGAATAATAATAATTTTATGACAATTTTACGTTGTCTTCTTGCCACCCATTTGCCGCCGTCTCTTATATTTTCTCCTACAATTGCAACCGATGACAGCCAAAAGAAAAATGGAGGATTGATGCAGTGGTACTCAGCCACCAGTAAGAGTTTGTTTCCCTCCTAGGCGATGACGGCCAGTAGGAAGAAGTTTTGAGTTGTGTGGGAAGCATCACTGCATCGGTGAGAACTCTAACTGAGGACCTTGAATTAGATGGATGTATTAGCTTATGTTTCTTAACAGAGTTAATTGTTTTGAGCTATGTGGTTTCAATAATTATCAAATACTTTGTTAAGATCTAAAAACTATTATTTATCTCTCTAAACTGCTAAAATTGATGACGACACTTTCAAAATGACGTTGCATAACAATGGGATGCCTATGTGGATGCTTGCAAAACATAAAAATCGGCTGAAGACAAACGCATGAATTCCGACTTCATCTCACTTCTCCTTTGGATATAGGATTTCATTGTCATACCTCCTGAACACTACAAGCAACGATGTTCTATCCGTTGATTGCAAAGCATGATATCGTTATGTCCTACATATGCTCGAATGTAACACCCTATTCCCATTTGACATATGCACGTGTGTCCATTAGGTACACGTGTACATGCCTAACAAAAATGACATATTAACTATCTCACTTTCACTGTACATAACATGGCATCATAAACTAAACCATCAATCCCAAAATTTCTAAAATCCAAATTGTTATCATATTATATCAAAAACCATAATTTACATTGTTTCATATGATACAATATCATCCATGTTTATACAACATTGTCCTATGAACATAAACAACTCAGTACACACCAAATACTATAAACTCTAAAGAAACAACTATGTTCTCAATCCCAGTTAACCGACCTTTGAGTCAAATCTGACTATAGCAGTTGCACAAAATATGCTTTTATAGAGTCTTAGAATCTAGGTCGTCTCACTCTCGAACTTGAAAAGCAATGGTGCAATTTTGATGAGTTTTGCGAACTCAGCAAAGTAACCATCCTTGATAGTGCACTCATGTCATAAAACAAGATCAATTATAGTATGTAATCATACAGTTTAAATCCACTTGACAGGTATCAAATATTATCACAGATAAATTATTTATCAGTTAAATAGTTCAATCATATAACAACATTCACACAGCTTTGCAAATTATTCAATGAATTCAAATTATATGTGGATGCTATATATATAAGACTCGCATTCATTTTTATATTTTTATGAATATGTGCTTTTACACTATTCCGAATTATCGGGCTCAGTCAGTCAGTCTGTCCTTACCTAATATAGATATAGGGCTCATTAATCACAATGAGCATAGGCGTAAACCACATATGAAGAAGCTTAAAGATCTTATCAGTAACAACATTAGACACAACTCCTTTATATTACATGCATTGAAATGAAATGCATGTCACAATTCAGTAATCGACATCATTCACTTCCATTTACAGGTATTATGATAGTATAGCAGTCGCAGTAATAGTCATAGTAACAATTATAGTAGAGTAGTCATTGGACTAGGTTCAACATTCAACTTTTCAATTGAGAATCAGAAAAACATATAGGTAGTTTCATTCACATATAAATAGCACTTTCAATATTATTCTTATGCATCAAAATGCTTCGGAAAAATATTGTTTGGAATCTAGTACACAATCAGCACAATTCAGTACAGTTTAATAAGATAGCAAGACAGTTCAATTATGTACAAAACATTAAGGTGAGATCATCTTAGGTTACTCATAGTATGCTCCAAACATCTATTTCCTTGAAGTCCTGGCAATGTCTAGATGCTGTTGCTCAATGTGTTCCTCTAAACATTCAATACATACACATATCACAATATTGCACAATTATGAATTCATTTATTCACATTCATGTATACCAAATATGCATGTTCATGATAATTCCGGATTTCTTATCATTAATCTTGTCACAATAAGGATTCAAATATCCATATTCAATTGATCAATCCAATCTAAAGATATACTTTCGAGTCCACTTTGCATAATTATTTTCATCAGGAAAGTGAAGGAATTTGGTAACACTTCCTTTTAACCAATTGTTCTCCTATGTCTTAAGTCTCTATTGACACCAAGATCATTTAGTGTTTCCAAAGTTATATTCAATTTATTTTGGACTATTCTTAAAATATATATGTACTTTGTGTTCAAATTCAAGTCAAATTCTAAAATTCTTAGAGACAGAATTAGAATTTAGTCTCTCTATACAATTTGTATCCTTATGTCTCTAGTTCAATTTAAATCAAAAAGTATTCCATTTGGCAATCTACAGATCAAGATATAATAAAAATACTGAAGTATGTTTAGTAAAATTATCTCAGTTATCATACTTTACTATAGTCAACATTCTCATTTAATTTCATAAATCAATTCATTTTAGATGGCTATAATTTTTTTAGTGGAGATGAAGATCAATGTCTTATGAGTTTATTATGATTGTGCAGAATCACGATTGTTACTTCTTCTCTTCCTCTTCGAATTGCACTTCTTTTTCTCTCCTTCTTTCTTTTTTTTTTTTGATCTTCTCACTTCTAAACCATTTATTTTACATTTCTATATCCAATATAATCTTTAAACAAGTTAGGTTCAAATTTACTCTTCAAACATCAAAAATTCGAAACTTCATATAAATTTGCTCTCTCAACTGCATTTTTATAACTTCTGCACTTGCCCATTGTTTTCCTTCCCTCATTAGTCCACATATTTTATCATCTTACTCCTTCTTAAAACACAACACCTCATTATGCTCTATGTTCTATTTAACTCTAACCCCACATAAATCTATCACTAACATCAGCCAAACATTTACGTATATTTAACGAAAACAGAGCATGTTCATCAACTTTACTGCATATATGTTTCTGCATGTGTTTTAATATCCAACAACAACCTCATTTCATCATGAATTTATATTTATCGCCTCTATACCACGACTTCATCCAAATCTTCATTCCATATTCATTAAACTCATCTAAATCCATTTCTACTAATACCCAACAAACTCATGCACATATAGAGCAAAATAAACCTTCTGCGTAATTCTCAGTACAAAACAACGTATCTTTTTATACATCAACTTTCATGATTTTCTGCATCATTTTTATAGTCAAAGACCATTCCCATATAGTACCCAACTCATTTATTAGCAAAATTCATCTACTATTCATATAACTCATCACTATCACCGAATTACTCCTTACATAAGTCATGCATATATTCACTACTAAACCATAAGACATCATCAAATTAACAGAACCTAAAACCTTAAAACTTCACTTACGTGATTCAACAAGCTTTCAGCTTTGTTAGTGGATCACATGTACAGGATAAACAACAATCAACTCTTTATCAATAAACTGACAATCTTGCTTTAGTTTCAGAATCAATAACCAAGTTTCCACAGCACACCTCAATGTTTTCATATTATTTTTGTCTAACAAAACCTTCAGTATGAAGGAATAACAACAGAGGAATGCTACACCGAATTCATACAGCACGTGGTGTTTTGCATGTTCTTGTACGTATCACTATGCAATACAGCCCCATGTCACAGTTTTATTGGTCTATTTGTTTTTCTTATTTTTCTTAATCCAAAAAAATGCCCCAAATTTTCAGAAGTTTCCCAAAATTCACCAAAAATTTCAAAATAATCAGAAAATTCTCCAAATAAAATTTTCAGCTCAACTAATTAACAATTCACATTTTAAATTGCATTAATTAGTCAATTATACCTGAAAAATGTCAATGAATGCATGTACAAATAATTGTAATGTGCAAGATCAATAATATCGTGTATGTGTATGTCATATAATGCATAAGCTTGAATTATGCTTCCTAATTCTCATTAATCTCTAATAAATGCCATTTTAACCATAATTCAAGTAACAAGATGTTACATCGAATGTCTGAATTCAAAAGTTGCATTATGTTAGAAATTTTGAATCTCCACTCCACTAAAAATTGAAGATCACAAACCCTCAGTCAAGTTCATCTTATGCAAACTCTTCATAGGTGGCTTAAAATTTCTTTGCATAATTAGTTAAACCTACTTGCATTGTTGTCTAATTAGGTCAGTTGTTTAAGATTATCTTAAACTTAAAATTAACATAGTTTATTCATAAACTTGATCTTGTATCAATTTGTTTCTTTTAAAATTATTTTTGTCTATGAACATTTATAAAACTATGTTTAACATGTAGCCATTAGTTAAGCACAAAGTCCAAAAGGTGTAGTAGTACTTGGTTATAATTTCAAATATGTCTAGCATATAAGCAAATATGTTCTTTTATATAAAAGAAAAAAATTAATGAGGACCTCAACATTAAATTTAGTCATAGATCAAAAGAACATAAGATTTGGCCTCCTAAGAGATCCAAAAGCCCTTAACTCTACGTTCCTCTTAGTTATTTTAGTTTTTGGATCAATTTCAAAGTTTTAGACCTTATTGGTTAAGGTCTAAAACTTTAAGGTGAGACATTGCTTTTGTTGTTACCTTCTTAGGACCCTTTGGTTTTCCTTTCAATTATTTCACTTATTCTTCGTCTTTTCTTTTCTTTGTTTCTACTTTTTACAAAATTATTAATATTTAATATTTTACAAATTCTATCATTATGACAATATTTTTTCCATTTGTGGCATTTAATTATACCTTGTTTTCTTTTTGATAGGTTATTTGAGGTTTTTGCTTATTACTCTTTAATCCTCTTCTTCTCTAGTCTAATTGCTCTAGCATTAACCATTAGAGGTTGATGAAGTGACCATGATTTCACTATGTATAGGCTACAATTCTGTACTTAGTATTAGAATGATTCCTTTCTAGTAGAATCTCATGTATATGCACAAACTCTTTAGGATTACCTCTACTTAGAGTAATTAAAGCAATGAAATAATCATATAGGATATCAATCAAATCTCTTCTCCCATTTGTGTAATTTCCAATATGGCGATCTCTCATAAAGTGCTTGATTTAAAATTTTCCTCTCCAACAAAGTGAGTTAGATAATTTGTTGGATTTTTTCAATTATTTTCCAACTATTCTAATATATTATGATAATTTTTCTATTATATGCAATTATCACTTGCTTCTTTTGATGAAATGTCTTTGTTATTTCTCTTTTAATTATCATTAAGCATGTCAATATAAACTTATCCCTTGCTCTCTTTAAGTATGCATTGAAGCACTTACCAACGTTATTGTAGAAAAAATAAGTCTTCATTTTTGTGTCAATAGAATGGCTACCAAACCTCTTTTTGGATTTTTTTAAGCCAAGTATGACTTTCCTCCTAGTTACTCATTTATCTTTTAAACATTTATTTTATGCATTCAAAAGCAATATTCCACATTTGATATCTTATAACAATATTCACCTTATTTGCCCATGTAAATTATCTCATAGATGTCTAAAACAAAATGTGTATCTTATTGTTTGAATTCAATTTTAAATAATGATTATAGTTTCTTGTATACATCAAACTATTAGGTCAAATAACATTAAGCTTAATGAAATTCAACAAGAGTCAAATTTATATAAATATTATATTTTGCTTATTAGACTAAAAATCTATTTATTGTCCTCATCAATGTCATCTAAAAGGAATTAATTAAATACCTCCAAATTTTGTTATTTATACTAATGACCTATCATACCAAAGGTTATATATTATTATTTAGATCCCTGCCATTGGTAATGAGCTCTGACCTCAATATTTAGTCTTTAAATGACATTCATTAATGTATAAAAGTAACGTTTTCACTTGCTCTGGACAAAAATAGTAAGAATAAAAACCCCTCAAAGTTCATTAAAGAATAAAGAGCTAATGGTATTGTATTCCATCATAACTAAAAAAATATAATCTTATTTTTTATACTATGCTCTTTCATCATCTATTATAAGATGCAAAACATGTATCTAAACTCTATATACTTTGATTTCTTATTAATATCTCTTAGAATTGCTCCCTTCAAGCTATAAATATTCCAAGAAGGGTTATCTCTAAATTTCTTAATATATTTATTAGAAATCCATTTGTAATACATCTTCTATTCGCCAAAGATTATAATTAAAACTATGTTTTCTCTGAAGTTTTTTAATCTAGAATTAATCTAGAATGGTTCTCCCTATTAAGAAAAAATATTATGAATCTTTAAACCATATTTTTTATAATCAACTATTACTCTATTTTCTATTCTTCATGTTTGTCTAGTCAAACCCTTCCTATATGATTAGACTTTTAAGTGCTTTCCTAAATGTATCAACCAAAAAAATGTCATATTGTATTTCATTTCAATCTTATCATCTAGATCATCAATTGTGGGATTGAAACAATGATACTTTGACTTCTTTATACCCTCACCTAAACCCCCTTCAATAATGATAATGTCATGGTCATTAACTTTAACATCCTTGTTAACTAAATCAATATCATTTGTATTAATGTTAAACTCAGGCACATATTGACTTACATCTCTAGTGATGCTCTCAAATGTGTTATCCCAAAGCCTAAAACTCACCACTTACAAGTAATATATAATCTCTCTTACTCATTATATGTTAGTTCACCTCACTTATTAACTATTAGGGGTGTTATTAGAGTGGAGCACCAATACTTTATTGTTCATCTAAAGAAAATGTTGGAGTTGTTGGATTAATGCCAATACCTATTGTTTAGAAGTTGATGGTACAATTAAAGGAGAGCAATTCAAACTTATTCATTATTAGTTGTTGTTTTTATTGTTAGAATGGACCCTAAACCAACAGCTTCATCATTAATTGCACTTATTGTTGTTTGTGTGCACTCCTTATGAAAATAGTCCAAAATCAACTATTATAATAGATAGATTTAACTTAGGATATATTTTAACCTCTAAATAAACTTACACTACTCTCTTTCCCCTTTTTAATAATCTCAATCATCTTCCTAATGCCATTATTAGTTTTGGTACTTTTAAAATTATCTTTAAAAGACTATGATGAAAATTTTATGTAAATTCTCAAGTCATATCATAATCTAGAGTCTTAACATTAAACATACATTCTATCATACTAATTTAGTCTAACTTAAACAAAAAGAATCATAGTCACCACCCTCTTATATCATATCCAATTTAAACATAAAATAACCATAATAGAAGCAATCAAATCTAATCATATAACCATCTTCTCTAGTCAGTAGAACTTACATTGTTTTCCAAATTCATATTAATATTTAGACTATATTCATTTTGCATATTTGTAAACAACTTCCATCATTACGTTTTCCCTATTGGTTACAAAATTAAGACGCATAAAATGAGAATAATTTAATCCTATAATACCTACATTCCATTAGACTAATTGTTAAAAGCACACACAAGTCTTATGTAATGTTTCATATAAGTTAAACTTCTAGAAAGTATGACCTGAAATCATTGGTATAACAACTAAAAAAAGATCAAATTTGCCTAAGAATTAAAATAGAGTAATTACTGAAATGCTGCTTATCAATTATCTATTAAAACATACTTCATAGGTACCCATAACATAAAATAAATACTTCATACCCACCGAGAAATCATATCAAAACACAATCATATTCAAACATTAGGTTCATATAAATGTCTCATTTCGCATTTATACATTCCCTTTCACACTAACTTTCAATCGTAATTCCATACCCCACAAGCTAAAAATAAAAATTGGACTTGTAATAACTCTTAAGAGCTTTTTCTATAAATTGATGCTTTTAATTGACAAAAAATAATAGGATAATTGAGGATTACCTTAGAAATCATAAATGTGATGCACCATTCATATAAAATTAGAAATAAATATAATAACCTAATTTTACTATACTAACCTAAATATTAAAAATATAGATAGATAAATTATAACGCAATCAACTAACCTATGAAGACTTCACAAATTTCGTATTCACAAATTTGGGGATGGCTTATAGCTTATAATGTTAAGCTACTCAAAGGATTAGCTCAAAAATTAGAGATGCCGAGCTTAATAAACTCCGGGCTTTAGTATGGGGGTGACATCTAAGAACTTTGGGAGAATCAACTAAGTTTGACAACATCATAGGAGACTTTTAGTCCAAGCCTATAGACGCTCTTACCTTGGAAGTGCTAGACAGTATCAAAGAACTTGCGACGCTACGCAACCTCCCCACTAACAACAACATTCTCTAGATTATTTTCTTTTGTTTATGATATCTTGTTCAGTTAATTAGTATCTCATGTTCACGTGGTTTTAAAGGGTATTCCGTTTGTCACGTTGTAAGACATTCACTCTTTTTACATTTAAATGCATTCTATTCTTTCTTTATTAAAAAAAAGTTATGCTTAAGTAGCCACAATGACGTTATCAAACTACATTATAAGTTTTAAGAGCACAATTTTGTTTTGACAAAGTAAGCTAACAATGTTTGTTTTTTACAAGTATCCATATAAGCATTATACGGTTGTACAATGTTATTTTAAGAGTGTTTCGTTAACTTAGTTTACAAAAGCCAGGAGTATGGTGTGACATGATAATTTATTAATTGTTTAGGGAGTTAAGTGATAGCTTCCAAATCTTATAAAATGTTGGAACCCGATTTCAGAACCCGATTTCGGAACCGAACTCTAACCGAAGAACGGAATCACAATATCGAAAAGCAAAGCAATGGAGACAAATCAAGCGTATCTCAAAGCCGAAAGTGATCAAAACAACGGCGAAACACAAGTCGGATTAGAAGGCGAACAATTGGACACGAAAGTATCGAATCAAAACGAATCGAATCAAAAAATCGAATAACAAAAAGCAGAAACAAAAGCGAAAGTGGAATCGAATGGTTCGGAATCATAAAACAAAAACGGATTGACAAACACTCAGAATCAAAGAAACCAACGGATTCAATCGAACGGAATCAAAATTTCCGACATCCTAGAATCGCAAAAACTTAGGAAAACCAAATTAGTGTTAGAAACCTTAAGACGTTATATCCAAACCAATCAAAACCGATATAAATTTTTTTCTTCTTCTTTCTCATTCTTTAATCCATTTCATACAAAGCAACTTAATTTCCCATTTGGAAAATTTATCCTCAATCAAACTCAATTCATAAGATTCGTCTAATTCATTTAATCATTTCTCTCTTTTTCTTTAAACAAAACATAATTTTTTTCATATTATTCATTTCTTTTCTCTTTATTCAATCTATATTTGAACAAGAATTGGGCAGCATAACGGCTGTATTTTAACAATCCCAAAAACCTGCAAATAGTTTTAAACTCACTTTTATATACCAAACCAATATACACAATTTATCGGACCTCCCGTCCGGAATCCCAACATAAACAAACACAATCCAACACATTCATCCATATTCAAGTCACAATCATACCTCAATTCAATACACAGAATCATAACTCATTATTTACATTCCAAAAATAAATACATTATGAACAACACCACATTAATCTCAGAATCCGAAACTAAATATAAAGATACAACTTCAAAATACACATGATATAAATGTCCCAAAATTCTCAACATGACTAAGATCTAAATCTTACAACAAATTTATTTAAAAATCACAACATATACAAAATCGAGCAAATGCCTTGACTTCTTTCATCCGATCTCCTGCTCGATACCTGAAGATGGGGATGAAAGGGGGGTGAGCTTGACAGCTCGTGGATAACATGTTTATAAATCGAAAAATAAGCAAAAATTATTTTCTAAACTTTTTCCCATTTTATAAAAGGTTTCCCAGTAGAAAATTCATCGAAAGCTTATTTTTCAAACTTTTCAAATCATTCATAAACTATTTCAAATAATTTTATGGCAGACAATCCTCAATTGATCATTTCTCAAAATCCTCAAATTCTTCACAATTCCCGAACAATTTTAAAACATGAATACATCACAAATATAAACAAAATCAAAAACACATATGTAGCACCCCACTCCCGACGAGACCCGAACCCGATATCGATAATGATATCCGAACCCGTGACCCGCGAGGGTGGCGTACTAGGACAAACATTACCTTTTAAACTCGTTCTAACATTTTCTTTTCTTTCAAACACAATTGAG
>JANZLD010000002.1:62493939-62512588 GCA_026413575.1 Erythroxylum carthagenense
GCTAATTAATCTTCAAAATCATAAAGTATAACAAAGTCCCAAAATTCATTAAATCATGCATAGCTTAGGATATTTTTTAAATCATCAAATTGAAGGAATTTGTTAAAACTTCCTTCTAGAGAAATGTTCCTCATAGACTCAATTTCATCATGCCACCAAAATCATTTAATTTGGATCACTACTTCAAAAGTTATACTCCAAACATTTAGGACTTGTCTTATGCTGAAACATTTTCCAGCGATTTACTTTCATCCAAAAATTGACATTCTTAAAGACTAAATTGAAACTCAAGTTCTTCATAACATTTGTAGTACTATTTCTCTAGTTTAATCCAAATCAAGAATCACCTCATTTGGATAACTAGAGCAAATGTTATGGCCAAAATACTTGCAACTCTTATTAATCCAAGACTGCACACTAAACCCGACTTTAATTCAGAAATTGAAAGTCTTAGGGGCTAAATTGAAATTCAATTCCTTCATATGACTTGTAGCTCCATGTCTCTATTTTACTTTGCAACAAGAATCAATTCAATTAGATCTCCACAGATTGGGAATTTCTCGAAAGACTAATCCATGTTTAGAAAAATTATCTAACTCACTTTGATTAAATCAATAATCCCTAATTGAATCTAAAAAATCCCCAAATTTTCCATGAAGATGTAGATAATTGTCTTAGAAATCTAACGCTTTTAAAACCAAATCAATCGGATGTCGGAAGGAAAAGATATAAGCAAGAGAAGGAAGAGGGTCTGATTTGGGGTCGGGTCGGACCGGGTTGAGCCGGGTCGAGCCGCCCCCGGATCGGGCTGGTCGCGAAGCGACCGGTTCGCGATGGCGACGCGTCTTTGTCGCGAGACACGACGCAAATCGCGATCTCACGATCGCGACGCGTTACAACCGTGAGATGTGAAGTGCACCGCGTCGCGAGGACGACGCAGTCACACTCGCGAGTGAGCGCGGGAAAAAAATTTCAAACTTTTTTTTCATATATATATATATCCGAATTTTCAAAAATTATAGCTCTTGATCCCAAATTCCAAATTTGGCAAATTTGGTATCAACAGAAAGATAAAAGGAAGCTTTACAACTTCCATGAAGAACTCGAAACTAATTCCGTCTCTAAATGGGTCAAAAATCCAATCAAACTTTCTGTCCAATTAATAAATCCTTAAACAATAACTCAATTTTGAAAATTTCTATCTTTCAACTCCAAAGTCCAAACATGTCATATTTTATATCAATGCAAAGATAAAAAAGAAACCTACAACTTTTATTAAGGACAAAAAAATCAATTTGGCCTCTAAGGGAGTCAAATTTTTAGTCAAAAGTTCTATCCACTAATAATCATACTAAACAATAACTGAAACTTCTAAAAATCATAACTTCCTATTCCATGGTCCAAAAATTCCAAACTTTACATCAATGGAAAGATCAAAGCATAATCTTAAACTTTACTTAAAGGCAATTTCAACCTCTAACTAGGCCAATTTTTCAGTCAAAGTTTCTACTTAGCAATTGTCATCCTAAAACAACATCCAAACTTCTAAATTTCATGTCTTCCAAATTCCACAACCAAAAATAACATATTATATATCATTGCAAAGATCAAAACCTAAACTACAATCTTCCAGAAGATTTTTTGATCAAATTCTAACTCTAAGAGGGTCAAAAATACAATCAAAGTTTCTGCCCATTATGAAAATTTTGACAGCATCTCCCCTAAATTTTCACTAGCCAAAATCTTCAAACAACCACACAACCTGCACAACACTTCACTTATCCACAATCTTAAATTCCCAAATCACAAACCAAATCATATACACCCAAAAATTCATCTCAATTGGCAGCAAACACAACTCTCCTCATTTAGCCATTTTTCCAACCATACCACAATACACTTTTTTGAAACATATGCAAAACATAAGAAGACTTAAATACCTTTCATTCTTATCACAACATGAATTATTACAAAGCTTTAGAGGGCGTTTTAGCCCTAATTTAGCAAAGTTTCAAAAAGTTTAATTTATAAAGAAAGGTCACATGAATAATTCACCACAAAATTCCTAATTTATAGTCAATTTATAACTCGCAATTTTAAGAAAAGTTCGTGGTCCAACATAAAGACATTCAATAATTATTGAAAACATAAGAGAGTCTAAAGCAATTAATCCTTCTTAATACAAAGATATAGTGATTGTATAACAAACAATTTCATATTGTGAAATGATTTATACACAATGGACCATAAAGGAACTAACCTCGAAGTAAGAGGGAGAAGCACCTCTCCAACTAATTATAACTTAAATCTTCAAGGATATATAAGGTGAAAATTATTGGATATACTTTTACTTTAAAAGTAATATGCAAAGTTAATAAGGCTTAAATAAGACAAGTCTTGCATGGTTTAAGAAAAAATAATATAATTTTTTATGTAAAATATGAAAGTCTTGCCAGCACTTGTTAAAAAATTTTCCTTTACTAAAAAATTATTTTTATTCTATTTTTTGTTTATTATAAAATTTTCAATTATAATTTATTAATTTGTTATCTTTTACAAATATTTTCAGATAAAAATATAATTATCATCATCGCTATAATCATTTAGTTACCTATCATCAATAATCCACTATTAATCACATTAATCTTTAAAAATTATTACTCATTATTTATTTTGTAAATATTTTTATATAATAAAATTTTATTCTCAATAAATCTACATGTAATAAATTATCTGTAACTAGTAAATGTCATAATCTTTACATGTTATTTATATATTTTACATTTTGTATTATTTATTTTGTTATATTTATTTGTAAAATGATGTTCTTTATGATTATATTTATATCTTTTTTAAGGGATAAATTCAATTAATGGTAAGATGCTCTTCAATTTTTTAAATCTTTAAATAACTCACATAACAGATTTCGTACGTGAAAATAAAAATATATTAATCGTTAATGTCAATTGAATCAAATTTATTGCTTAATTTAAGTTACTAATTCGTTAATTTTATACTATATATTAAGTTACTAATTTGTTAATTTTATACCATACGATCTGTGAGCTATTTCATAGTTGGTTCTAGTTTGTCTGGTCCAATATAATATTAATTATATATGCATAGGAATTTAGCAAACTACTTGGGCAATTGTCATTACTTATGGATCTGAAATTGAGTGATCTATCTATAACCATATATGTTTAATAGTTTATCTAATGTACACTTTTCTAATAATAACTACGAATTCGATTATTATAAAAAATAAAAAATAAGCTCTTAATTGAAACCGAGTTTGGTGGTAGAAGACAATAAGTATGAACTTTTGAGTTTTGACTACAGAGAATTATTATTAGGGACGGCTGGCTATTGAATTGATACACTAACGTCAAGAATCAATCGGTTCCCTGTAGAGGATCGGATATTGAGGGGACATGCCACTGCAGAGGAGCATTGTCAAAAGAAGTTAAAGAAGTGGTCGGGCCCTCCTTATAAAGTTTGTACTTAGTTCTCCTTCTCTCTACTTGGTCGTAGTGCTATACAAGTGTATTATAACCAGAATGACAGGTTATGGATCCTACAGGTTTTGACATGGTCCTTCCTTCTAGTGGAATTCCTGTGCGTGTAACATTTTCAACAAATTTGCGTAAGCGTGACTGGGACACAGCATTTCAAGTTTCGAACTAGTTTTGTGTCTGAAGTGAGAGAGTTATTCAATCTTATGGTGCTGTCAACTGTTTGTTTACCCCTAGATGAACACACAACTCTTTTTAATCCATAACGACTTTGTTCATTTTATTGAGCAGAAAGTGTAGCTGAAACTGTACTGAGTTGCCTTGAAAACTTCAGGTTAAAAGATCCAATTCTCTCCTCTATTTTATTTCATTTTTCTCAAGTTGCAACGACTTAGGAGCTTACTTATGAACAATGCAATTTACATGCACCAGGGCTCTGAATGAAAAAGAAACGAGATGAGGTCTTTTACTGCCAAGCACATGTACCATTAACGCCAAGTGCAGATTATTTGACTAAGATATAGCTGGCAGGAAAGCATTGACTCTTACAGACGCAATTAAGATGTGGATGCATGTGATTGGGATATTTAGGTATGAGATTCACGTCTTAAATGAGTTATGCAGGTAGGAAGTTCTCCACATTTATGCCAATGATATTTGACCCGCAATTCCTCTTCGAATAGGTTTCACACTCTCTTTATTGTTGACAACTCGCGAGTAGGTACTTGATGGTACAAACACATATATGATGACTCTGTAGACATATAATGTATCTGCCTATACATTTAATCCCTTTCCTTTTATACCTACAGGACCATAAGATCCAGCATTGAATCGCCATGCTACCAAAATTACATACATGTTTATGAACATCAACACCCGTCAATTTTATTATGCTTGCTTCATTGACAAAATCCAAAAGGACTAGAAGACGGACAAAGATGACCAAATTAAATACTAACAGTAGCATTAATCAATATCTTATGACAAAGCAACACTGGAGGGGATGCACTAGCCTTTTGACAATGGGAAGGAAAGATAGACCACACACCTGTATGATGATGATGATGGCTAATCTTCCTTTCTCAGTTTCGCATACATCGATATTTATGTTTTTTTTTTGAAATTTCTAAAAAGATGTGGGTGAGGGGTGCAATACGAGGACTTCCCAGGAGATCACCCATCCTAGCACTACTCTCGCCCAAGCACATTTAACTTCGGAGTTCTGATGGGATCCGGTACATTAGTGCTGGTATGACTGTTAGTTCAATGTTCAAATTCTTGCATTAGTTATAATCATTTTGTTATTTAAAATTTTGAGAGATGCATATATATTTATAAGAGTCACAAGAGAGATGTAAGATATGAGATGCAGAGTTTTAGAGGCTCTTATGATAATTTATTATTCATTTATAATTCAAATTTTGGTGATTAGCATGAGTTCTAACTTAGCTACTATTTTTTTTAGTGAAAGTTGACATAATAAGGAAGAAGTTCTAGTGCACATGTGGGAGAGCTAATATCTTGTGTTACAATAGTCCAATTGATGTGAAGAATTTTTTTTTAGTATGTGTAATAGTTTTTATTTATAATATAGTGGTATGTGTTATATAGTCATGTGGAAATTTTGCAAAATGCAGGGGTAATTTTAAATAATTGTGTATTTTTAGTATAATACAATGGTGTAATAGAGATGAGTAATGAAATCAAGAACACGTTGAGTGATTTAGATGTGACAACCTTATTTGGCAAAGAACATTGAGACAACGGTGGTACTTGAAATAAGATTGGAGTTTGAAAATTTTAAAATAATATTTGATTTGTACCAAAAGTATGCTAGGTGTCAAGGATCTTTATAACTGCTATAAGGAGAGGAAGAAAGGTGAAAGATGAGGATTTAAGATAATAATATTTTCTTGTCTTTGAGGTTGATTTTACAAATTCATGAGGGTCAAATAAAATAATATTAAGTAGAATTAGGTGCAATGGTTAAGAAAGTTATTGATTTTTTGAAGGCATTTAGATCATAATCAGGTTTGAAGATGCGCATAACCATGATTCAATTCCAAGTGATACGAGGTTTATGAGGCAACAATTAAGACTTACATTGGAATTAAACATAAGTTATGGAATAAAGTAGTGCTTAAATGTACAAGTTGGTATGAAAACATGACATGTTTATGAAAGAATTGCCTTGATCATATACAAATATTAAGATAAGTGTGGTTCGAAGAAGGAGATGTAGAAGTGGTGTAATATGTTCATTAAAATGAAAGAAAAGGATAGTAGATATTTCCACAAAATTGAACTTGATAAGCAGGGAAGGTTGAGGAATGTTTCATGAGAAGATGCAAGGATTTAGGAAAACTTTTTAAATTTAGTGATATGGTCATGTTTGATACTAAGTTTTTGTGAACAAATACCTAATTTCATTTGCTATGCTTGGTAATATAAATCATCACATACAAATATGTGCACTATTTGGTAATGAGATGACTAAAAGTTTTTATTGAATTTTGTATACATATTTGAAGTTTATGAATATGGAAATAGTCTCTCTACAATGTAAGGGTAAAACTACGTACTATCAGCCTCCCCCCCAGACCCTGCTTTACTATGGGACTTCAGAATATGATGATAATGATGAGTTAAGGTTTATGAATAATAAGTCTCCTATTGGTATAATTACAAATGAGTGCAAGAATATAGGTAACTTCATTGAGCTGGTATTCCCTAATATAAGTTATAAACTGTATTTGTGACAAATACTGAAGAAAGTACTTGAGAAATTCAGTATCTATACGTGATAAAACTGTAATATATATTTATGGATGTTGTTTATAAATGTTGAAAGATAAAATGAAATAAAATAGTTGTCAAATTTTACTTAAAAATAATTCATGAGTTTAGTCTCTATTTGATGATTGTAAAAGATGGGCTATAATATACATTAGGAATATTTTTAGTCAACATGTTAGCAAGATAAAGAAGTGAGTGCATGAAATTTTTTTATGGCTATATGCGTGCCTATAAGAATAAGGAAAGGGTTAATAGATTGTATAAAGGAATAATGTGATATTATTAAATCCAACATGTAATTGTCTAAAAGATATCTATGAACCACATTCTCAAATAACAAAATAGATGAAAACTCACTAACAAACTACTAGGTATACATAATGTGAGAATAAAGTATGAGATCATTATAAAGGAATTTGGAAAATATATTATAAATTAATTTACTCAATCATCTCACCATGTTACTTTGTATCTCTTAAGCTTATGAGGATGCTGCTCAATGTCAGCTTGACCTTCATGTTTAGAAACAATGTTAAATATACCAACTTGCAACAACAATTTAATAAAAATGAATCAATTTAAATAATATAATATAAATATCGCCAAATTTAAACAAAATTTTTACCAAAAATAATACTACCCTACAAATTAACTCTTTGTAGGAATTTAACATAGATAGAATTAGAAGTCAGAAGTCTGCTATAAGATGTAGACTTTTTTCACAATTTTTACCAACTTCAATTGTGTAACACCACCTAGACTTGCATCCAGATACTTAAAATTGTCTTCCCTCATTCCCCAAGCTCAATATTTATGCTATCAACTTCATTATGTTACGGATAGTGACTTAGTTAAGATTTGGTCGCTCTTACCTCCTTATTCATGCCTTTATTTATCTGTTCTCCTTTTTATTTTAATAACTTAGATGCCCATTATTGGCATTTTACCCCACTTTTAACTCTTCATCAATGCTTGTAATTTGGATATAATTTTAGAAATCTTTATAACTCTTGTATAATTTACTGATTATTCAAGATAAACCACTCTCTTAAACCTTTTTTTTTAAGTCTTCACTATCATTGGCATCTCATCATGCCTTGCGATAACGATATCATTTTCTTTCTTTATAATTGATATCTCTTCATTCCTTAAGACATTTGTTTTAGGTCCATCTTTAGTGTCTTCTCACATTTTAGGGTCGATTATTAATTTACCTTTTTTATCATAATCTTCTCTTAATGTCTGAAGACTTCTTCTCTTTTCTACTATTTATCTAGAATGTCAATAACTATTCATATGCATACTAAAAATTATGGCCAAACTAGTAAACAAAAACTTACTAACTTATTACTAGTGCCTCTTCTACCTCCTAAAATACCTTCTTCACTTTTATCGCTGCCTCTTACCC
The DNA here is from genome assembly GCA_026413575.1 of Erythroxylum carthagenense. Lineage (NCBI taxonomy): Eukaryota > Viridiplantae > Streptophyta > Magnoliopsida > Malpighiales > Erythroxylaceae > Erythroxylum > Erythroxylum carthagenense. Next base: position 62,501,662 of record JANZLD010000002.1, read on the forward strand.
AATGTGACGCTTTATTGGGTATATTTGTTGTAATAAATCCTCCATGTCTAAGACTAGTTAAATAATTCACCTTTTTAATCCTTAGAAAATTATTTCCAAATATTACTATGATTTAGCGATAAAACAACAATACCTTCAACTTTCATATTCGTGCACAAATACTTTATCAGGATTGTAATTTTTGTCATCTTGTCTCATTTAACAGGATGATTCAAGCACAGCCTGTCCAAATAAATAATTGGCAAACAAATAAAAATAGAATTCGCATGTTATGTAATATAAACTTTATATAGGAATAAATAATTATTAATACTTTGAATTTATTGGATGCTTAACTCGTTGTTGAGATAGCTATACATCCACCTGTGTAAGGTGCAACACATATCACTAATAATATCATCCCCAACTTATAAATTCGAGTTTTAAATTAAATTAGCATATCATCTTCATTAAATTTATTTGCACATACAATATTAATTTTCATTCTAATATGCTTATTAGTTATCTTCTTTTCATGATGTTCTTGTTTCTTTATTATAGAAGAGATTGTGATTTCATCGTAGGTTTTAGCTTCCTCTATAGAGTATGAGACAAAGGTTTATAAATGTCAAAAAGTTCCCGTACCAAAAAGCTTAATCAAGTAGAAGTTTAAAGCTATCTTATAATCCCTGTTGTCCTTACAAAAAAAAAGTATATCATCAAATGGATCTCTATAAAAACTTAAACAATAAAAAATATATAAACCAATAACATGTTTTTATCCCTTAATCTTGTCTTTGGTCACTAAGACAATGAAATCGTGCCTGAATATATAAGTATAAATTGTTAAAGATAATCCTAATGACTAAGTCTAAGCCTATTATCATGCCTACAGTCAAGCAAACTAATTTGTTAAATATCTCATAGGATGTTATTTTTGTTAGTATTGTAGATATTATCTTTACTAATTAGTTGCATATGATAGAATTTCCTAAGATTGCGTTGATCATATATTCTCAAAGCCTTGTATATATATTACTGTATCACATTCACCAAAAGTAATACACATAAATTATTCTTCTAAATTTCATATGGTATTAGAGCCTCGATCTCTTTCTTATTTTTCCTCTACTCTTCAACTTCTTTTCTTAGTCTTCTCTATGGCTCCTAATGATTCTCAACTCATCCTCTACTAAAAACAAACTTGACTCACGCTCCTCTCTATGTCTTTGTAGGCTATTCTTCCACTCAAAGTGCCTACTATTGTCTCCAATCTAGTATAAACAAAATTTTGTTTCTCATCATGTAAAATTTGTGAAAAAAAAAGTTCTCTTTTATTGCCTATGCATCACCTACTACTACATCCCAAACAATGCATGTTGATCATTGGTGAGCTTTTCCTCTACCATCCTTTCCTCTACTATGCTGCCCACTACTACTCCTTCACCTCCCTTATCACCACAGCATTAGCAACCCTCCCCCGTGGCCTTCCTAATGCCTAGTCTTGCGGATGCCATCACTTCTCCACCAATCCCTCTAACCCGTCCTCCCCTTTCATAACCACTTATTACTCGGCTAAAGAATAATATTCGCAAAACCCTCAATAAACTCAATCTCATAGCCACAGTGCAAGATGTTTCACACGACCCATTACGATCACTCAAGCCCTTCGTAGTCCTATTTGGTGTCAAGCCATGCAAATTGAATATGATGCTCTCCAAAAACATAATACTTGGGATCTTGTTCCTCCTTCTCCATCTCAAAATCTAATTAGGTACAAATGGGTTGTTCGTACCAAATTTAATCCTAATGGCTCCATTAAATATCATAAGGCTCGTCTTATGGCTAAAAGTTTTCACCAAAGATCGGGGCTTGACTATACTGAAACCTTTAGCCCTGTAGTCAAACTTGCTACAGTTCGAACCGTGCTCTCCATTGCAATAAGCCATGGGTGGCCTCTTCATCAAATTGACATTAACAATGCTTTCCTCTAAGGCTCTCTTATGGAAGATGTTTACATGGTTCAACCACCGGGTTTTGTAACCCAAACTCATCCTACTCATGTTTGCAAATTATGTCAAGCTCTTTATGGTCTTAAACAAGTCCCTGAGCTTCTTATAATGAGCTTAAGACATATCTCCTTAGTCTCAGCTTTCGCAACTCTATTCCTGACTCCTTTTTATTCATTCTACAGCATCACCAAGATATCTTCTATATTCTTGTATATGTTGATGATATCATCTTTACTGGCTCTAACCCTACTCTTCTCAACTCTCTTATCATCACCTTAGCCAAACACTTCTCTCGTAAAGATCTTAGCACTCTTTCCTACTTTCTTAGTTCGAAGTTCTTCCTCATCCAACTGGTTTATTTTTAAGCCAACATAAATATGTTATTGACCTTCTCCAACGTGCCAAAATGAGTGGAACAAAACCCGTTCCAACAGCTATGAGTTTTCATCCCCCTCTTTCTAATACATCTAGCACCCCTGTCTCAAACCCAACCGAGTATCGGGCCCTTAGTGGAAAGCTTGCAATATTTATCATTAACTCAACTCGATGTTGCTTTTACTGTGAACAGGTTATCCCAATACATGCAAAAGCCAACCACTGATCATTGGACAACACTCAAACGATTACTATGATATCTTGCAGGAACTTCACATCATGGTCTTTTGTTGCATCGAAGCTCGCCCGCTTGTTTACATGCCTTCACGAATGCTGATTGGGCGGGGGATAAGGATGACTATATTTCCACCACAAGTTATGTTGTTTATCTTTGAAGGAATCTCATCTCTTGAAGTTCTTAAAAGCAACGCACATTGGCTCATTCATCTACCAAAGCCGAATACTGAGTTGTTGCTACAATGGCGGCTGAAATTCCTTAGCTACTCGATCTACTATGTGAGCTGGGACACAAACCTCTTACTTCTTTTGCTATCTATTATGACAATATGGGTGCTATCTATATTGCTGCTAATCCCAAATTTCATTCCAAAATGAAACACCTTAGTCTAGATTACCACTTTGTATGGGAACATATACAAGGTGGCATCATTCGTGCCTCTCACATCTCAAGCAACAACCAACTTGCTGATGGTCTCACCAAACCGCTTGCTCGGACTCATTTTCAACTTCTAATGTCCAAGATTGGCCTTACTCTTCGACCTTCCAACTTGCGGGAGGATGTTAGAGATAATCATAATGACTAAGTCCAAGCCTATTATCATGCCTACAATCAAACAAACTCATTTGCTAAATATCTCATAGGATGTTATTGTTAATAATATTGTAATTATTATCTTTACAAATTAGTTGCATAGGATAGAATTTCCTAAGATTATCTTGATCATATATTCTCATAGCCTTGTATATATATTACTGTATCACATTCACCAAAAGTAATACACAGAAATTATTCTTATAAACTTCATATAAACAAAACTAATCAATCCAACAGTTGGTCCTTGTAAGATTACTGTATCTTTTTCTTTCGTAATTAACTATTCTAAACACAACAACTAAAAGATTGCAAGTCATCATCTCCAAGAGCATCCCGTCTTAAGAATAAATTAGCTTCCTAAAAGTTAATTATAAAGGTAAGAGATAACATAGAATGTCGAGAAAGAGAGAGGGAGGGGAAAGAAGGCAGACAAAGTTTCTACATATTATTTCTATGGATGATTTGTTGAGTCCGTTCATAAATGGCAAGTTCGAGTACTTCAATTCTTCTCTTCTTGTTATGCTACTTTTTACCTGTCTAGATGTATAAAACAACTGAGTTGGGAGTGATTAAGGATCATTTTCGATGCTCTTTTACAGTTAGTAATGAAAAAAGAAGAAGAAGGAGAAGAAGATGACATAAATGAGTGGAAGGAAGAGAAGATAAACAAGCGAGGCCATTGTCCGAGTTAATATAAAAAGATACTGATCAGCTAAGTATTACTTAAAATTGAGTGAGTCCAGCATAATGACAAAGTCGGATTCAGATCCTAATTTCCTTTTTTTTTCCCTCTTAGGTACGAACATAAAGAAAGACTGATTGCAGATTATATCTGCATCTCTCACTTAGACATATTTAAACATAATTATGCTTTCCGATTAAGAGAAAACAAAGCATCTAGTTGTACAATCTATTGTCTTGCCCCAGTACCAGAAGCTGATATGTCCACTTGGTTGTCAACCAATGGAAGTTAGCTCATTTGTGTTAAAAGTCCATGTTCAGAAGCATAAATTCACGACATTAACTTCAAAGAAATTGAAATGTAAGTCCCATAAATGCACCGTACCTACTTAACATTCAATGAGGACCCTCCCTCTCAACTGCCCTCCAACCCCTCACCCCAAAAGATTCAATCTTTTCATCTTTAAATGTTCCAACACTTGCACTTTCTTCTTCTACCATATCACTCTCCAAACCCTACATAATGAAACCCATTATCAGTTTCCTTCTACTAGCACTTCTGCTTGTTTCCTGCTCACTCTCAACCAGCACCCGATCGGGACCCGACCCGTTTTCTGAGCTCTTGTCATCAAACGGGAAATCCATTAACAACCCAAGCAACAATAAAGGCAGCGGCGGTACTGGAAACAACAACAACAACAATGGTGGTGACATAGGCGGGATGTTCGGACCCGGAAATGGGTTCAACATACCGGGTTTTGGAAAAGATTGGGGGCACCTCGGCGGTGGCTACGGCGTGGGATATGGTAGTCCGAGTGGTGGTTACTCCAGAGGTGGTGTTATAAGGCCTACTATGGTGTGCAAAGAGAAGGGTCCGTGTTACAACAAGAAGTTGACATGTCCAGCTAAGTGCTTCACTTCATACAGCCGGTCAGGGAAGGGGTACGGCGCCGGCGGAGGCGGTGGAGGTTGTACTATGGACTGTAAGAAAAAGTGTGTTGCTTACTGTTAGAGGAAGCGGAAGAGTTCTTCACTTCTTTGGATCGCTAGCATGCCCTCAGTCGCTTAATATCTACATCTTCTACCACCTAGTAGTGATGATGTAACTTAAAAGCATGTGATTCGGTTGACGTCGAATACTATGTATGTGACTTACTTATGATTAATATAAATAAAACAGATTATAGCATACACCCCCACAAATCAGGTATACTTTGATTGTTTTGCTTTAATATTGTTAAACCTTTTCATCCTCTTCCATGGAATTTCGAACACAGCACGTCAGAAACATGAACATGCAACGTTTCGCTGCTAGTTTCCCTCTAGTTTCTGTCGTGGATTGGACCACTTTCTTTTTGTAAATCCTTCCAAGTTTCCCTTAAATGTTACTAAAGTTGGCAGCAGTCCACGAGTTCTACCAGCGGGAGGCTGCAAGTTTCTGCCAATTTCTTACATCATTCGGTAAGTGTAAATGCTAAAACACCGATGTTGGTCCATCCTTCCAAGTTATAGCCTGTTTTTTCAGGTCCATGGAAAGCGTCGATGAACTGGGTTCAATCCCAAATTATCCATATATGATATATCTCAAATTGGATACTAAAGCTGACATATGGCATTAATGAAAGTTGGGAACCGGTGGGTGGTCACCCATTATGAGAGGGATTGACAGCCTCCTTACACCCTGATAAGCAATGACGCCAGTTTTCTTCCTCCTTACCAATGCCACTAATAGCCCTATCAAGTCAATGAACACCGACCAGGCCTCGTGGATGTTAAATGTATCATATTAAGGGAAGTTTCTGTTTAATTGGAAATAAAATTTTTAACAGGTAGAATTGAATAAAATAAAATAAAATAGTTTATAATAAAATAAAATAAATATAATATAATATTAAAAAATTATTATTTGATAGGAATGAAAAAATTTATAATATAATATAGTAAAATATTATTTAGACGAAAAATTTATAATAAAATATAAAATAAAATTATTTACTATTTTACATTTCATTTTAAACCTCTTAAATCAAAAGTTTTCATTTTTACTATTTAAAATAGAATGAGATATAATGTAAAACTTTCCTCTTTTATCTTATCTCACTTCATTTTTATTATAAACTCTTTTCTAATATTACATTTCATTTTATTCCATTAATAAACTCTCTACCAAACATACCTAAGGCTTCAATGGACAAAATTATGAGAAGCAATTGAATCTGAATTTGGCATTCATAGAAATTTTTTTTCCTTTTTTCTGCTCTTAAGAAAGGCATTTTAGATAAACAATGGAGACAATAGCAAGTAATATTGCAGCAAAGAAAAGATAGCCAAGTCTGCATGATCCCATAGCGGTACTCTGAAAATTTACAAGGACACAGCATCGAGCAAGCAATCAAAGACAAGTAAGGGAAGTCTCCAAAAATTTACGTGGCTAGGGGCATCTACAACCTAATTTCACACATCCTATCATCATGTTGCCATTCGTGAATAGCTTAAAGAGTCACATTGCTGCCCTAAATGCTCCTCTTGCAGCCTCCCGCTTCATCTCTGCAGCTTTACCACTGCCACGGAAATACATGTACACTTGCTGCAGAGAACAAAGTTACCGGCAAGTGAGGAAATAGAATGTTTAAAAGCATTACAACAAGAAGAAGAAGAACCCAGTAAAAGTTCCGCAGATATGCAAGATCTAAAGAAGTCTTAGTAATACGCAGCCTTATCTCTAACTCGTAAAGAGACTATTTCAAATAGACCCATATGAAAGAAAAAAAAATATTTAAATGCTTTTCCAAAGCTAAATCATGACATCGATTGTGCATATGATAGCATGAAATTGTTCAATGGTACAGCTTAAGTACCTGCAAAACCCAGATGCTGACCACCACTTCAAGACAGAAAAGGCCAAATCCGATAAAGTAGAAGATCTACACAAAAAGGTAACAAGTAATATGGTAAACTAAATTTAAGTTTGTTCATTTCAATCAATATAGAGAGTGAAATCGTGGGAACTGAACATTTATATTTGGGTAGGGGACAGCAAAGAAAAGAAAAAGGAGCTAAGAGAACAATACAGAGAAAGATGGCCCAAGTGGTATTCCTTGAGTGCTGAATGATACAACAGATATCTCTTTTACTTGCATGCAATCCAGTTGGGCCAAATATACACAAAAGTTTGGAAGCCCATAAAATCGACCAGAAATATAATACTAGATCAGACATCTTACCCCAACTAAAACCGTATCACCAATAACGTCAATTGCAGACAGGATGCCACTGTTCCAAAGACCAAAAATTGACCAATCAGATACAAACATTAAATTTCAAATGCATCGGTTAGAAAGGTTGAAACATCTGTACAAACATACGTAAATGATTTTCCTTTGAAAAATATAGGGGGAGCAACAGCAGCAACAACGCAGAAGCAGATATGAATCTGCAGACATGGAATATGGAAACAAAATTAGGTTTCATTAATTCTCCAATGAAACTTGATGTGAGAAATAAAAATTACCATGTAAAAGAGGAAAAACCATCCGAATTTCATTGCACTCTCCGTCCTGAGACAACCAATGTCCCGATAAATATATTCGATATATGGAACAGCCAATTCAAAAGCAGTACCAATTATAAGAAGGTAAGGAAATTAACTACCTAAATGCACGATATAGAGGGCGATACCACAAAACATAGGCCCCAGGAACTCCGGCTATGAAGTAGATAATCGCAAGAAACCATATTCTCACTCCTATAAAGAAAAAAAAAACCGCTCTAGTAAGAATTGAGAGAATAGAGGACATCACAATGAAAACATTAGAGAATAATAAAACTTGAATAAGCAAGGAATGACAAATAAACTGTGTAATAACCTTCTCCTTTAATCCATGCTGTTGTAACAGCTATGATATTCCAGAAAAGACAAAGAACCAACCCTGCACCAAAATCACAGCCCATGAAACAAGAACGCAGCACTAGATAGTCTACAAGTTGATATATGCTCATCAATAGGAATATGAAACGAACAAACAAAACAAGATATCAGAAACCAAACAAGTATCTGTTTGAATAATAATAGAGCAGAGAAAAGCAAAATGACTTTTAAGGTTTGAAACAAAAATAGGTTAATTCAATAAGCCAGGCATATATTAAGGACTACGAGAATGAAGTTCATGAAAATAACAACCACCCAGTAAAAGTCTTGTTGACATGCGAGATCTGGAAAGGTTTAATAGTACACAATTTTACATCTAACTAATAAAGAGGTTGATTATGATAGACTCATATGAAAAACAAATATATATATATATATATATATAATTAATTAAAAATAAACATAAAAATAAAAATAAACATAAAAGATAATAATAATAACATAAAATAAAAAATAAGTAATAAACTAAATAAGACGATAAAAATAGAACAAAGTAAAGAGAAAAAAAAAAGATAAAATAAGTAAATAAACCGACACAAGAAACAAAAGAAGTAAATAAATAAATCAAACAAGTCATTACAAGTCTAAAATTTGACCGTTAACCATGAAAACAAAAGTTTGGAGCAATTGAATTTCCACACTTTCTGAAATAATTCCTCATGGATTATTTTCCAACACTAATGAAAAAAAGGAGACAAGGATAAATTACTATCTTGCATAAAGCTCAAATAATAAGTTAAGAAACCTCAAGCATATCAAGAAATTTGCAAGCATTGACCCTTCTTTCCCTCAACTTCACAATCAGTCTAAAATATCAAGATAGGGATGAAATTACCTAAAAATGTTGAAAATGCAACATACTGGAGTCTTTGCAAATGTACTGGAATTTCATTTGCGATATCATGATGGATAATGGGAAAGAAAGGTGGCCAATTTTTCTCCTCAACAACAATTCCAGCTGTAAAATGAAAGAGAGAACAGAAAATTAAAATTCCATTGCAGGATACCTTGCATAAGTGGGACCTTACTCATCATGAATTACTACCTACACAGGATATTACCTCGTGCAACAGCATCCTCTCTCCGTTTTACCTCCTGTATGCAGTAAAAAATTAGGCTAATGAGATTGATAGTAGAAGTTAATCCCATAAACAAACAGACCAACAAATTATAAGGATTTATTTTAAAGCCAATAATCTCACACTCAATGCCCAAAAAGTGCAACAGATAAACAGACGACAAATGTCAGTAGAACTCATTGTCAATAATCCAACCGATGAATCAATGAGCTAAATGAGTACATTTCTTATTTAAAACTTATGAGCAACAGACTATTAAAATTCATTGCCTTACAAACAATAACAATTACCATTACTAAATCTCAGTATCTTATATAAGTGCTAATAATCTAACAATATCTTCCTACAAAATGCAAACTAACATTTGTTTATAATCCAACCAGAGGGGTATTCCCTAGCATTCATCAATTCCAATGAAGGAGCATATTGCCTTAGTACCACTACAATGAACTAAAGCATGTTGATATTAGTAATGACAGTGGAAAGTTGCTAAAGATTACCGCAATCTTCAATTTCCAAAAGCTAGAACTTCTAAATTAGCACTTTTTGAAAACCTCCAGTAGTAACATTTTAATATATAAACACTACAAAACCTCCAATATGATCTAACTCTTGAAAAGGCATTACGAGATCAATGAGGAACCAACTCTAATATTAGGCATAGAAAGTTTTTTATTTGACTACAAGATCATGCAGCATGCAGTGCAAAAATTTCACATTTGACCGAACATATACCTGCTCTCTTCTCCTCAATTCAGCCTCTTTAGCTTGAAGCTCCTTCTCTTTCTTCCTTGAATCCTAGATTGGAAGAAATTACCAAATAACACACAGGGACAAATAGTATAGTTCTGTTTCCACCAAACTGAAAGATTAGTCTTACCTTAGAAGAATCGATTGGAATGTCTACAGTTGCACCATGATTGTAATTGAAATCTGCAGGCTCTGGAGGAAGTGGGGAAAGCCTCGAATTTGTAGCAGGAGGAACACTCTGAAAATTAAGGCATCATGATTCTCAAAATTTTGGTAACAGTAATTGGTTACCACCTAGAAACATGTTTCTGAAACCTGAATAACATAAACTGGCCTCACATGGATTTGAATTATAGCAACTGTTAGTATGGCACCAAAATCAACCCACAAACTGTACATCGGAAACGCTATACTCGGTACAGAAACCAAAAAGTCAACAATAAAAAAGATTCCAGATTCGGGTCTCAGAATTAACCGAAAACCAGTATATATCACCAACTTCAGAGTTCACAGAACAGCCCTTTTCAAATTTAAACTAATTATGAACAAAAAGAGCATGAACTTCAAAACAGGAGACTCACAGAAAAGGGGTTGACTTCTTCTTCGTCGAACGGGTTGGGATCGTAGCGACCAGCCATAGAAAGAAGCAAAGACAGTGAACAGAAGAGATTTCAAGGTACAAAGGCTTGTAGAGAAAAGGCAAAATTTGAACAGAAATGTGAACAAGGTGAAGAGCAGATTTCTCCAAAAACAAAAAGGTGAAGAGAAGAAATGTTGTAGAGAGATAAGATGATGGCAGGAGGATGCTTACGTTGGACTGTCTTAGCTTATTCTGGTTAATTTACTAGCGTAGTCGTTTTGATAATAATAATAATAATGGAGTAGTTTGAATTTTGATAAAAAGTATAGTATACTCTAGAAATTTTGTAGGCAAAAGAATAGACAAACCTCATAATGGTTTATTTTTTCAATATTTAATTTAATATGACATTAGTAAATTCCATGTTATGATGTAATGTGCTATATAAACGCCATTAATTGTAGAACTAACAACGAACTATTTTATAAAAAATTAAAACTTACTTTGAATATTTTATCTTTTTTAATAAAATTGAATTTAATTTACCTTGAGATATTTAAGACATCATTCTTTTGTTAGAGAAGGTTGAAAATACAACATTAAAAATAATAACAACTCAATAAAAATTTCTCTTATACATGGGAGAATCTAATAATATACAACCTTACACCTATCTAATAGAAAGACTATTTTGGATAAACTCACATT
>JANZLD010000002.1:62518245-62532540 GCA_026413575.1 Erythroxylum carthagenense
GTACTTGTCTCAACAAAAGTATGTTCTGGACTTGCTTGAGGATTTGAATATGCTTGATTGTAAAGGTGTGCCTACCCTGATGAGTCCGATAACTGATTTCACTCTTGGCTCTCCTACTGCCGACGTCGATGATTCATTATATCGTCGAGTAATCGGTAAACTTCATTATTTATCATTTACGCGACCGAACATTGCCTTTGCGGTCAACAAATTATCGCAATTCATGCACAACCCAAGTGAAAGTCACTGGTGTGCAGCCAAACGAATCCTACGTTACCTTCAACAAACTTTGGCTATGGGAATACGCATTGCATGGGAGCCAAATCAGCAATTGGTTAAATACTCAGACTCGGACTGGGCTGGGGATCCTCTTGACCGCACATCAACAACGGGGTATGTTGTCTATTTTGGCAGCACACCAATTTCTTGGTCCTCTAAGAAGCAGCGCTCGGTGTCTCGATACTCCACAGAAGCAGAGTACAGGGCTGTGGCAGCTGCAGTATCAGAAACAAACTGGATCCAAAACTTGTTGCTTGAACTTCAATTTCCACTCTCGACAGTTCCCACGATTCTTTGCGACAATGTGAGTACAACATACATTTGTGCCAATCTAGTCTTTCACAGTCGGATGAAGCATGTTGCAATTGATTTTTATTTCGTTCGTGAACAAGTTCAAAATGGCGCTATCAAGGTTAATCATTTACATTCAGCGGATCAAGTTGCGGATATTCTCACCAAACCTCTACCACGGGCTGCTTATCTTCGTAATCTATCAAAATTGGGTCTCGTTGATCATATCCCCAACTTAAGGGGGCGTAATAGTAAAGCAGATTAACGGCATTGTTGACTTCGTAAATTCCATTTGTTGTAAATATATTTGCTGTAAGTTAGCTACCTAATTCCTAGGAGTAGATATTGGAGATTCATTCTGTTTTGAATTTCAAATGTAAATAATTGTAATCTGTTTTGAGTTTAAATACTCACTATCAATAGAAGATCCAAAACAGCTTTTCCCAATCTTTTAAAAATTACCAATTATGACATTGTTTTTTAGCATTCTTGAGATAGATCTAGACATAAGTGGGAATGCATGGACTTTTGTTAGCAATTATGAGAAGGTAAACTTTAAATATCCATACATGTCACATTAATAAAGGCCACACATATAGGAGCTTATTTTGGAAAGTGGTGAGTTGTATAATGGAAGTTGAATTTGATGAGGTAATGGAGAAGTTGAAGGCTGAAGAATTTTATAAATGTATTTCAGCACAAGATCGAAGTATGAAATAGTTCATAATAATATATCAAAGATATTTAATGCATTCATTTGTGAAGCTTGTATGAAAAGCTTGATTAATATGATAGAAAATGTTCGAGTTTCTTTAATAACTCAAATATATGAAAAAAAAGGGACATGATGCTTAAATCCACTAATGATATATGCCCAAGAGTGAGAAAGAAAATAGAGATTACAAAATGGGAAGCAAGATATTGTATATTAGGGATTCCACGTAAGCATGTTATGGCTTGTATATTATATTAAATGAAGGATATCGATGCTTATGTCAATCGATGTTACAAACGTAATTGTTATTTGAAAAGTTAACTGTATGCTATAGAACCCATTAATGGTCCTAAATTTTGGCTGAAGGCTGAAAATTTGGAGCCAATATTACCTCCATTGATTACGAAGATGCCTGCAAGGCCCAAAAAGGTAAGAAAAAGTGATAAGACTGAAGAACCATGAAACCCAATAAATTGAGCAAGGTTGGAGTACCTATGAGAAGTCATCGTTGTTATGAAATTGGTTACAATATAAAAGGATGCAAAAATAAGAGTCAACCTACAATTGTTAAGGTAGTTTATTAAAATTTTGGTTCTTCTTATTTTAATTGTAAAAAAATGTCTATTTATTCATTACAAAGTATATTAATATGTATAATGTAGTGGAAAAGAAGAAGACCACCAAAAACTAAAGCCCCTTCATCCAATTTTGGTAGTCGTTTAGTTTGAAGACCTACACAATCAGTATCTACAGGCTCAAATACTACATCTTCTATCTTAAGAAAAGAGAAGAGAGTAGTTAGTGAATATTCACATTTAATTTTAAATTATTTTCTCTTTAACTTATTTAACATTATAATTCCTTTTATTTATATAGGCAACTAGAGGATATGGAGTGAAATTTGGGAAAGTTAGTAGGAATACCTATTATAAATCATTTAAATACATATTTACACTACTTATATCTAGTTATCAGAGAGATGGTAATATTTAGCTTTTTTATTTTTACGCTTCATGTAGGGTGGAAGTCAATTTCAATTTCTAAAAATCCAAATACTAATGCAACAACTACTCAAGCTTCCTAAAATATAACTAGCAATACAATTCAAACTAGGAGGAGGATTAAACTGAGGGCAAAAAGATATGCTCCTAGAAATTCTCAAGTTGTTGATGATTGAGAATTACCAACTTCTAGTTATGCATTAGTTTTGGATATGTATTAGTTATCATTGGGTTGATAATTTTGACATGATTTGGTTCATAGTTTGACCACGGTTTGATGTTATTCTATAAGTGTTATGTTGTAAAATTGCTAGTTGTGCTTTGTTTAGTAATATAGAATTGGTGACTTAGTTTCAATATGTACTATGTATGTGTTTGATCCAGGCTTATATATTTATGAATGTAATCATTTTGACCTGCTCATTTGTTGTGTGAAACATATGATCCAAGTGTATATGTTCATGGAATTGATATATTAATGATACAATTGATGATGCCAGAGTTCTGAATTATCGTCTATAAGTTTTATTTTGAAAGTGCTTATAGTTTCTTTTAAGTCTTACATTTTCTCATGACATTGTCCACAAGTTTTATTTGCTTCTTTTCTTCATATCTCACACTATCATACCATGGAAAAAGTCATAGCTGCATATATGTTTAATGTGATTATAATAATATATTATAGCATATATGAGTGTCTTTATCCTTCTAATTAATAATTAACCAAGTGAATCTAACATCAATACTATGGTTGGGTGCCTATTTGCATTTGATAATCACTAGATGCCATGATCTAAGAATTATAAACTAGGTAGTTAAATTTGTTTTATTCTTTCTAATAATGTCCCAATATGAAATTGTTTTCTATAAAAAGATATGACAAAAACATCTCTTTATCAATTTAGTTACTGTTAAAATGTTTAAGCTAGCCTTTTAAAACTAAAATTGAACATCCCTTTATTGATTTAATTACTGTTGAAATGCTTAAGTTGGCCTATTGAAACTGAAATTGACCAAAATTAAAACAATAAGTTCAACAAATTAGAAGTCATTAGTGTCGTAATGTCCTTTTCATTATTAACCCAACAATGAAGTTTGCAAATGACTCGTCATCAACACAACATACTATTTGTATACTCAATGGCTTCCTTATTCTTTCAAGACAACATGCTACTTGCAGTTGAAAAAGAGCAAAAATTTACATTTCAAATTTAACTGTTACAATGTCTCCATATTTGTCATAGTTACATTTGATGCCCAAGCTATGAAATCATATAGGACCTACAAAATAAATATATAAACAAAAATATTAAACTTATGATGAATTTGCTTATGCAAATGAATTATTACATAAACTTACTTGTTGTAAACAATAATGCATCTTGTGAACAAGATTCTTTCCTCAACACACATAAGATGTTTGACATATTTTCTAACAAAATCAAACCTTCATCTCATTTATAAATACTAAGAACCTACAAGACACCTTTAATTTGAATATTGATTAAAATTTTGTATACTAATGGCAATGTTAAAAAACAATAATTGAAATACTTACTTTTCTATTGATTCATTCATAAAAATGTTAACCAATGTTAGACTTAGTATTTGATATCCATAACTTCATCTTCTCATTACAACAGGGGCATTCAATATTCAAAATATGAATTATATATACATATATAAATGGCAATATTAATCATAATTGGATACAATTAAAATATCACATTTAATAATAAGAATATATTAAAACTATTTTACCATTGAAATAATGCTTTTTCTTGACAAAATTGAGAATATATCATTTCAACTTCTACTACATTATCAAAACAACAGTAAATAGCATCCTTGAATCCATTAACGACACCTTAACACTATTCCCACATCAAATATATATTGGGTGTATAAGTAATGAAAACTAAATATATTTTATTTCTACCATATTTATTTATCCTATTATAATATCATCATACAAATATTTAACAATGGTTAAAAAACTGGACTTTAAGTTAAATCGGTAAAGTAAAAGATTTAAATTTTAAAAGATCCAATCAGTATTAGACTGTCATAAAATTAGCTAAATATTGAACAAAATTAAAGAATTTGAAATACATTAAAAGAGATTTTCCTTACCTATCGAAGAAATGAAGTTTAATTAAAAAAGACTATTGAATGAAAATTAATTTATTTATTTTAACTTATAAAAACTTATTAATTAATAAAAATAATTGATTAATTAATAAATTGATCAGTTTTTAACAACAAGAGTTATTAAAGTAAATCAAACCAAAAAGTTGGACAGTTTAATTTTTTATGGTTAAACTGGCCAAACCGGTTAAGTTTTTTAATCATTAATATTTAATTAGTAACTTAAATGCACTTGAAAATAGAGGTTATTTACTCAAAAGTTGCTTTTCACAAAAGGGTTCAGGGTGATTTGCTTCAATTGTAGAATTGTGATCATTTACGTATTAATCTAGTAGCAAAACCTTTAATTGGATCTAACAATAGATCACTCAGAACAAATTAGGGTTTGTTGATGACAAGGTTAAAATGCTTGAGTACAATTTGTTTGAGTGAGTAATTGCAGATGGTATATTATATGGTGAAATGGTGGATTTTAAATTCAATTTTGAAGGATTTTGGTAGAGGTATTCATGTATATTACATCCCCCTAAGAACTTTGAATGAAATACATGATAGATTATGGGATGAGTTGACATAGTTAGATCCTCAACCACATTTTAGTTGCGGAGTAATAAAACAGATTAAAGAAGTAAAGAATATGAACAAATTGATGCTATTCTTGATGGAATTGTATGAAGGATATAATCAAATGAGAAATTAAATGTATTATGTAATTCTTTACCTAGTAGGAACAAAGATGATTTGATGATATTGAGACTATAAGCTTAAAGAGAGGTTGAAAAAAGTTTTTAAGGCCTGAGATAAGTTATCAAGATGAGTACACAAAATAAGTAATTGGATTGTCATAAAATCATTCATCAAAAAGGGATTAAAAAAGAAGTTTTGAAGTCAAAGAAAGACAAAGATCACTGTGATTATTGTGATCAAGACGAGTAAACAAAAGGTAAGTGTTTGAAACTAGTGAGGTTGGCACTTAATGTTAACATTGCAAAGCTTGCCATTTGAAGAGGAAGTAGAAGGAGAACTTTCCAATTTGTAATAACTGAGTGTTAAGAGTGGAAGACATCATGAGGTTACTTAAAGGAAAGGGACGGATTGTGCAACACTGTCAATGCAAAAAGAGTGGCG
Source organism: Erythroxylum carthagenense (assembly GCA_026413575.1). Classification (NCBI taxonomy): domain Eukaryota; kingdom Viridiplantae; phylum Streptophyta; class Magnoliopsida; order Malpighiales; family Erythroxylaceae; genus Erythroxylum; species Erythroxylum carthagenense. The sequence continues at coordinate 62,523,808 of JANZLD010000002.1, forward strand.
ACATAACTATTTCTTTTGTTGGTAAACTTGATAGTTTCTATTTTGCAGCCTTTAGATGCAAGCTTTTGGATCATTGATACATAAGTTATAATGAAGCAGAAGTTATAATGAGTCCTAACCTAATTGTTTTCCAAAAATTAATCAATCTTGACATAGCTTTAGTTGGAAATGTTCATTTAACATCAGAATTCCTTTTACATGATGCTCTTTTTGCACCTATTTTTTGGTTTACTTTCTGTCAACGAACTGATAAGAGATCATCATTTAACTATTATTATTTACTTACAAGAAGGTGCTAGTTATTGGAAAGGAAGAAATGAGGCTTATACTTATTATCTTTAGCAAGTTTTCACCTAAAATACATAGATAGACTTAAAATACCAAGGTATTATTTCAGTTCCACTAAGCAAAGAAATGACAGGAGATGTTTTTCTACAGAATAAAATTGGAGATGCTTATTGCAAAAAGTTGTCTGATAGAAGAGTTGCAATGACATGACCTTCCAACAAGACATGAATATCATACAAGAAGTTCAATTTTTCATATAACACTACAGAAATACTATCTTGTGAAAATGACATTTGAACGCAACTCTATAAAAAGCAGAACAAAGATGATTATAGAAAGGTACGTTATATTCTGTATGAGAGTGAATTAATTGGAGTAAGAATAAAGGAAGGAGGCCTCTTCCACCTTAAAGAAAAGAAGAGAAAGCTCACAGCGCTTATTACAGTAAAACTAACAACATAATTTTAAAAATGGTAAGAAGCAATGAAAATTTATATGCAAGTAAGTAGTTTAGTTTGTTAGTCTCATTGGGTGTGCCGCCTCTGTTTCCTAGTGTTACTGTAAGTGCTGCTACGCCTTCGGGTGGAGGTTCTAAAGGGATCAACCCACTTCCTGTCTTTCTTTACAGCTTCCTTCCACCTTTCCTTGAATATTTGAAGTTCCCATGTTGACTGCCTTCGAATCTGTTGTTTTATAATCAGTCCCTTTACTACACAAAATCAGAGATTAAGAAAGGATCCCCGTTCTCACCTCAACCCGAGCATCCACTGTTGCCGAACTGTGTTTCTGGATAAAATACAACAATTAAAATCACATTACCATAACTCATCTACTGTTACTGCTGATATAGACACACTCTTGTTACCTTGCCTAAAGCTTCAGGCTTTGAACCCTGCAATCACATCAAGAACAAGAAACAAAATCTAAGTTTATATAATACTATATATTTTCGAAAAACAGAAAGTTCAGCTGACCACCTTCTTCCCACGTCCACCCAAAGTCCGTATTCCCTTGTGAACAATGTACTCGCTATCTATCACACCCACGTTCTTCGTCCTATCTCCCTGTACAATGCCATATGCATTCACTCCTTTACACCTCTTTCATAATATAGCTTGACCATCTAAAATATAATGGCTAAGGACATGTACTAACAAACTTCACTGCAAGCTAAAGAATGAAATCTAGGCAGATGTTCAAAAACACGGCCTTCACGAGTTCGACAGTGCAGCATTTACTGATCCATAAGGAAGTAGAGCAGGAAGTGGGATAGCTAAAAGTTGATGTTGCACAATAATACTACCCATCGATTGTAGATTAGGGTCAGATAGCTTGACAAGATATTGAAGAACAGACCACACAAAGTTATGTGAACTAATTTATAGCCTTCTAATAAGCAGAACTGAGCCACAAAAATAAGTCTGTTTCAAGGAACAGAAGTAGAAAATAACAGCAATGAACACAAAATGTTTCTTGGGGTAATCCGCATCAATTTTAAGTGCATCACGAGTATGATGTGACAGTAAAAAACATTGTTGAATAGTATACCTGAGCACAGTATCCTAGTTTCATATCCACTCCCCAACCGTGGACTAAATCATTCTGAAAGGAGTGAAAAAACAAAGATAATTTAGAATTCAGTAGCAAGCAGGTACAGGCTTTTCTTAAGAAGGGCATACTAAGCAAATCAAAACCATAGTCCATCTTCAGAAAACAGAGGAAAAGCAAGTGAAAATTCCAGTTCAGAACAAAATCTTGTTTCAAAGAGTTAAGCCAGGAAGCGAAGAAAAGTTCGTATGATTGGACAGTGTATTATTCATTACATTAACGTTATGAAAAACAGGATGGCTCAAGGATGAATGTTACCTGTATAAGGTGCCAAGTACAGTACCAAGCTGACCTTGAAAATACGGGAGCCATACCTTCCACAAATCTAAAAGGAACAATGGCAAACCAAATTATTTTGATAATGCTGTAAAAGGTAAATGGAGAGACTGGAATCGACCCAAGAGAAAAAAAGCAAAAATTTGAACATAAACAAGTTTGACAGAAGAATAATTTACCCGGTGCACGGTGGCCCCTCGCTAGCATCTGAACACTTAGTACTGCCTCTGCTGTCATAGACTCTTCTGCACAGATTAAGAGAAGGTCATTAAGCCTACAAACGTTAGAAGTCCAGAATTCCAGGAAGAGTTCCCAAAAGTCATCCCATTCACCTATGAAACTTCTTAGTTCTGGCACGAATCGTGATTCTATGATGTATATCTGTTGAATTTGGGTCTAAAGCTGGCTGAGATATCTCTAGACCTTCTGATCTCACAAGCTCCAGATATCTACTTAAAACGAAATGAGTTCAACCGTTCTTCTAGATTGAGTTAAGCTTGCCAATAACACTTGAGAAAAAAGAATATAAAAGGGTGGACACATGAGCATATTGGAGGAAATTATGTTCAACAAGTCCTCCATTGTTTTACCTTCTTGGATCAAATTTCTCAACCCCCAAATCTTCATCCCAGAGAAATATGTAGTCATAAATTGAAACAACAGCTGGATGAAGAAACCGCTTAGCAAACCACCTGGAAAGAAAACCAGACTCTATTAAAACTAATGCTGAACCACAATTTAGTTCCAGTGTGCATGCCAAGTACAGGGACTTTGTATTCAGATAGATAGAGGCATTGCAGTTGGGTATGAATCCAATAAAAGATATCCAAATGTTTAAACATCCAAGGCCCCGGCAACCTTTTGGAGATTCAAATTCTACAACTTTATTGTACAGCCTCCCTTACTGCCTTTTCCTTTTCCTCCCTTAGCAGACAGAAAGTATACAATGAAATAAACAATAACCAATGGCCAGATAACAGTTTTTCAAGAACTCATAGAGGTTAATCTAACAAGTTTTTCTTTAATTTAGAAAATCTTCAAATTCAACAAGTCAATACTGCTCCCTCAACTAATATAATGCATATCCTTTGCTAATGTACAAATATATATATATAGACTTGTGATTTACAAAGTCAAAACAAAGCATCTCATGACTTGAGGATGCAAAAAAGAGGAAACTTTCGTCAAGGTCAACCTCACCATTTTGTCTGGTTCTGAGCAACAATATGTATGGCTTGACTGCTCCATTTAAGATCCCACCAACCATCCACATTACCATCATAATGGAACAGAATAACTGTAAAGTTCTCTGGAAGAAACTGAATTCCATGGAATTAGGGAAAATGTTTAGCTCAAGAACTTCAAAGATTTCGTAAGACAGACTGATATACCTTTTCAACAATGGTGTCAACATTATTTTTTAGCTTTAATCCAACCGGAATAGCTAGCAAGTTCCTCAGGCTATAAGATTCGACCTGCTCTTGATATTAATAAACATATAATGAGGAAACACCAAGAAAGCATCTCGCTTGAAACAGAAACATTAGCACAAGGAATTACATCTATATCAAATTGTAAATCACAAAAAAAAATATTATACAATCAGAATTAGGAATAGAAGTGTGCTCTCAAAGAGCAGACAGAAATGGGGATCAGAAACCAACCTTTGACCTATTAGTTGACCAAAGAGGTTTTAACTCCAAATCTGAACTGGCATGTACGATACCATGAGGCAAATAATGCAAAAATCCAGAAGCCAAAGCTGATTCCTAGAGTTTACATCAAAAGCCACAAGAGACAAACAGTAAATCATTCCACAGTTAGTGAAATAGATAGAATTGCTACAATTCCAGAACTAGCTCAAGAAATGGTTCTAGCTTTGTAAGTTCTATGATCTGAGACCTAAAGAAACAAAAAAGAAAAAACATAAGTAGGCAATTGGATGGCAGTTCCAAACTTACCTTCAATGTGTCAAAGGGGTGCAGCCTTTCTTCCATCTAATAACAGGAAAAGAGTAACAACACATAAGTATATATAAACAAAGTCTGTGCAACAGAAGAGACTGGAGGAAAAAAAAAAGTGAACAAGTAAGGAGCTTTGAGTACAAAAAAACTGAAATCATTTTGCTGGATAGAAGCACAGCACGTAAGTAGGAAAAAGATAGCTACCGAAACAAATATAGAAGTTCAAAATCATGATCCATCAATGGAACGATGAATATTGAATGAGACCACGGATTGATGTCAAGCTTTGAACATTCCAAGACAAAATTTTGATAACCCTTAAACTTCACACCAGCAGTAGTGAGAAGCAAAGCCAATTTATATTTTTTTGAACAAATTGAAAAATCAAATGCCATCAGCTAGTAAAATAGCACAACAAATGTGACTCACAGCACTACCTGTCTCTCTCCCTCCTGACACACAAATTAATCAAGAAAACATGACAAGCAGACAATTGATCTCTGCCTATCTAGTATGTGTCCAGATAATGTAAAATCACAAATAGAGAAGCAAAAGTCTCATGGAACCTGTGTATGCTGATATTGATAAACTGTGGTTCTATACGCAATGAACAACATTACTGTACACAAAACTGCCATAAATGGCAGCTGCTTCTTCTTTAACCCGCATCTTCCCTGCAACAGGGGTGTAAAGTTAGACAGTTATCAAGGAGAGAAAATGAGACTATTTTAACAGCTGCTTTGGTTTCTTAGCTATTTGCAATCTTAAAAGAGTAAAGTGAAGAAGCAGAAAGATAATAACCATACCCCGTCAAGAAATGCATTCTTTTTTATTGATTTCCATGGTCTGAGTGACGTCATGGACAGCTGCACTTGTTATATTTCACATAACAAACTGCATAGCGATGCACCAAAAATTTGAGATGAAATGAGAAGCCATTACCACCAGATTGAAACCATAATTACCGCACTTTCTGTTCACAACAAGAAGCAACTTACCAAGAAAAAGTTTCTATTACATTCTGCCTATTCATTGGATTTCTAGATCAAAACAAGAATAAAGCTACGTACACAAACTCACAGAACAAGAGATGCACAAGTTTTAGAGGGAATTAACAAGCTCATTTGTCTAAAAGTTCCAAAAGTTCAAGGCTCTATTTTTATTACCCAACACCCAAAGTACGTTGACAATTAGAAATTGAGAACTTTCAGAAGTCCTTTGCCCCAAAGAAAGTGTGCCCAATTTAAACTCCTGAATGCCTCATCAAGTTTTAAGCAAACTAAATACGACACGACCTATGTATTGAATTTTAGAGAGAGAGAGAGAGAGGCAGGGAGGGAGAGAAGAACGTAAAAATAAACTTTGTAACCAAAACTCTGGTGTTAAAAGCGCGTTTGGGGCATGCATGTGTCGATGCAATGCAAAAAACTAAAACTCCGGACAAGAGCTTCATTGATGGCTTCTTATATTGAAGCTCATGACTACACATTTAGAATATAAACTAGGAGGCAGACAAAATTATCTCCAAAAGTAATCCAAAACAGAGTTCGTGAATAATATATCCCTAAAGGACAACATAAATTAGAGTCCGAACATGAGAACGCACATTTTTCCAAATAATAATTAACAAAACAAATCAAGCAATTTTATCTCCCGCCGCTTCCCAAGTCAGTTGTTTCTTTTATGGAAATGGAAAAGATAGAATCTTCGATGGTTTTTCATCACAGATTCCAGATTTAATAAACAGAAATAGCTGCGGAAAATTTAAGCACCGCCATTAGATCTAATAAAACTTTTATTTCCTGTTTTGACATTTGAAAGCAGATGATATGCGGAGCTTTATGCATTTCCAATACCAAAACAAGTCTCAAATAGAGAAGGATCACAAACCTTCAATCCAAACCGAAAGAGCCAGATGAACTAAACAAAATGGAACTCCAGCAGCTGAAAGGAGCCAACCCCAAATGCAAACAACCCCAGAAAGAGAGAGATATGGGAACAGAAAATGAAGAGACACGGAGACCGAGAGCTAAAAGAGAGGGCTCAAAAGACACAGGTGTAAGAAGCGCCACGCTTTAAGGGAGAACAACTAAGGAAGAGACATACACGACTGTTGACAAACGTTTGGCCTGTTCAGCTCCAAATTTATAACTGAAAATTTTTCATTTTTATGATCTTTTGATACATAAAAAATCAGCCTTGCATCGACGTGCAGGGACTGGGTGACGCATAGAAAGAGAGATAAGGATGCTCGCTTGTTAGCTTCTTTGCACTGATGATTGCCATTGATGCTGATATTATTATTATATAGAATTATAGATGGTTGCCTAGTGGGATTCGTATTAGTGCTGTATTTAACACGGGACAAGAAGTAAAATTAGAGAGATTAAAACAAGGGTCAGTGAACTATCAACTACATATGAAAAGGTTAAAAAGATCGTGTCTTTAACCAAGTTTAAGGTTCCTGTAGCAAGAAGCAAGCCCAAGGCTGTCCCTTTCCTTCATGAGATCTCCCGACTCAACTCTTGAAGAAATTAAATGTGTTTATATATATATATTTATGAAGTAGTTTACTGTTTACATGCCCACGTTTTGTATAAGCAGAAATTTCTCATTATTGGACTTCCATCCCATGATCATGCAATAATGTGTTAAAGTACCTAATCTTGAAAGGTGATTAGGACAGACAGATTTCAATTAATTGAAAATTTAGAACAAATACTTGAAACATTCATAAGAAAAATATATTTTAGAAAGAGCCGATTTGGTGAAAGGAACGAAAGCTTTGCGAAGCCGAGGACAACTGTCGTTGACGATTAACTCTTGGATGATGTAGGAAGTGACGGAACAGAAGAGAAAATGTGGATTCTATGCGCGTCAAGATAAACGGAGAGAAAGACACAATCCAACACGCACGTAGAAATATAGAATCGCAGCAAGCCAACAGAAAAGGACCGCTTAAATGATAAAAACTACAAGAAAATGAGACTGAAAATGGACAAGGACAAGGACAAGGACAAGGACTTGTTCTTGGTCCGAGGATTTAACTTATTGACCAATCAATCTTCTCAAGCTGAGAAGATTAAGAGAGTAGGAAAATTTATGACGTCCCAATAGTGTTTGAATTAGCAAGTTAATGTAATTAAGACCGAAAATTAAACCGATAAGATAAAAAATTTAAAATATTAGTTAAGATGACGTTTAGTTGTGACTCTTGTCATGGAGATGTTTGGTGGAAATGAATGATTTTACTAGAAATGGCAAGAGAGTGATCATAGATTGTTATTATGTTTGAAATTATACAAGGTTGTTGGAATCTTATCATAGTCTGTTATTATGTTTGAAATTATAAAAGGTTGTTGGAATCTGACAGATCTTGTAAGGTTTGATCTCATAAAATTGGCAAGCCAAGTTACAAGATACTGTGTCCAAAACTGGACCACTTCTTAAGTTGATTTCAGGCACCAGAGAATCTGTTGGTAATAACGACTGCTTCCTTTTGCAACTGAAACTGGAAAATTGTGTTCGGTTTTGATATTTTGGATGGTCAGCTGAAGACCCGTGGAGATGGGGAAGCAGTTTGGTGGGATATGCCAAAATGTAATAGAATTCAATGTCTTCTATATATGACAGGTTACCAAGAAAATGGTGTGACATTAATGACTTCTTGTGCCTTGTGCTGTACTTCACAATCGGTCTTAGTGGGGGGTGGATGAACTAACCCAATTATAAGCACTGATTGGCAGAAGCTGTACTAATTCAATGTGGTGATTCCTTGTGCGCATCAAACACTGGATCGCTTTTCTGAGAAGTTGGTTGGAATTAAATTGTGATTTACCTCCCTCACACAATATCGGGCCGGAGTGTGGGGCGCCTAGAATGAACGTTCCACCTTTTGAGTCCAAAGTTACCAAAAAAATGGTGTGAAATTAATGACTTCTTGTGCCTTGTGCTGTACTTCACAATCAGTCTTAGTGGGGGGTTGGATGAACTAACCCAATTATAAGCACTGAATGGCAGAAGCTTTGGTGGAGACAATATGTATGTATAAATGAAATGACCTGCAACCAGTAGGGCAACACAGCGTCCACCCCACTACACGAGCCCCATCGATTGCGCACCAAGAGGAGTAAAAGGCAACTAAGGATGGTACCGGCCACCAACCTAATCCAACCAAACCATAGACATATGTTACTATAACCTGTCTTATTCCAACTGCTGTTGAATTGCTTTTTGGACATGTGTATTGTTTTTATTTTCTTATCCAGTTGAGTTTGGTTAACTAAATGTTACGAATACTAAATTTGGTATTGAATTAGGTTCTAATACGGTATTATATTAGTATCGATTAAATTAAATACTGTTTTGAATAGTTTTTTAAATTTATAAAATAGTCATTAAATTATAATAATTACAATTTTAATTTAATTTGTAAAATTAATTTAATAATTATAATAAATATAATTAAATTTAAAATATATTTTTAAATATATAAATTTAAAATAAATTTTGATTTAATAATTAAAATATATAAAAATAAATATTAGTTTATAAATAACAATTTTAAATTATTTATTTTAAAAATAAAATATTTTAT
>JANZLD010000002.1:62535936-62556325 GCA_026413575.1 Erythroxylum carthagenense
TTATAGTCCGATCACTTTTATGTGTGGAAGTCTAATTGCATATATTATGTATTCAGCCCAAAGGTGTTTCATAATATATGTGATCGAATTTTTAGGAAAGATACTATTTAATGACTTTAGTATCACTGTTGTCCTACATTAGTATTGAATTAAAGATTATCATCTTAAAATCGCCTTTCAGTCAACTAAATCAATGTCACAATTGAAACCCTTGCTAGTTTCAATATAAAGAATTGGACGGAGGATGTTTTGAAGGTTATGGAGATAGCTGTGGTTGAAATGGCTATATGGAAGGGTAAGCCATCTCCACTTACATCCATGAACTCGACAGCTCATAAAGCAGCCTATGAAACCTAGAATTGGTCTAACAGATTATATTTGACGACCATTAAGAAATCCAATCCTTACCATCTACAAAGTGGACTTTCGGACACAAACATAGTGAAGAAGTTTCTTAATAATGTCTCCCAAAGGTACACAGTCTCATCTGGTGTTGAGACAAGTGCCTTGATGAAAGTATTATTTTCTATGAAGTATACAGGAAAAAAGGGGAGTAATTGAGTACATATCGAGAATAATTCATTTTCACAGTAGGTGAAGATATTGAGACTTCAATGCTTTGATATCTCATTGTGTTGCTGAGGTGGAGAAACTCAAGTTTTGCTACTCCTACAGTCCTCAAAGCGGTTTAAGGGAAAACAAAGATGAAGCCCATTAAGTTCAAAGGTAGAAAGTTTAAATCTTCTTCACGTGCTAACATTGGTCAAACCAGTTCTAGTAAAGGTTCCTAGGACATAAAGAAACCAATAGTACGAGGTTTAAAGGGAAGACTATGACCATCAAGTTCTTCTTTGGCTTGTCAATTATAAATCTAATTTGCTATAGTCGCATTAAGTATAGGTGGCTATTTAGTGGAACATCTTATCAAGGTACTTTCACAATACAGTAGTTCATACTCAGGATAAAGCCAAATAAAGGGAAGGAGGAACTAGTGGTTCACAACAATAAAAAGGTGGAAGTAATATTTATAGGGGGTGTATGTACTAAACTTTATAGTAAGGTTCATTTGGTTTTTACACGACACATTTTATATATGATCTTTTGATCAATTTAGGACACTAAAGGTTGATGTTTTGCATTTAATACTTCTGTTATACAATTGTTGTTTAATGCAAAACATAAAGATGCAACTTTTTTATCATATGGTTTGTATAGAATGTGTCTTACCCCGAATTAGATATATACTTCTCCGTATCATGCTAAACAAGTTATGAAGGACCTGATGAATGGGAAGTCATATATGGTGTGGCATAAAAGTTTAAGCTACATTTCCAGAGCTAGGATTGAGAGATTGATCAAGAAAAACATTTCTCAATTCTAGATTAAGATGATCTGGGAATAGGTGTTGACCGTTACAGGGGTAAGTTGGCTAATAAGGACACTGAGATCAACTCATACTTCTAACTTGTTAAGTCTGATACATAAAGATTTTGGTAGACCTTATACAATTGCATTATGCAATTCTGAAAGTATTCTGACATTTCTTGATGATTATTCCCATCAAGGTCATGTGTTCATGCTTAAAGACTGAAGGTTAAGAACTAGTTGGAAAAATTCATCAAGATAGTCAGATTTGAACGTGGAGGAAAATATCATGACAAACATAGTATTTCAGGACTTTAAAAGGTCTGTTTACTATATATATGGAGTCAGTTGGAATAGTGACTTAGTTCACTATGCCGAGTAGTTCTAAACAAAATAATATATTGCCGAAAGACATAATTGCATCATAAAGGACTTAAATAAGTCAATGCAAAGCATGACTAATCTCCCTAATAATCTAAAAGTTTGGAAACTCAGCCTTGCACACATTTGTGTAAAGGGCTGCCCTACTGAGGTGGGATAATCCTTATAAAGCAATATTGCAAGCTCGTTCCCCTCATTACTATTTAGTAAAATATCTCGACCACTTTAGGACTACAGATTTTACTGTACAGAAGAAGGGACCAGAATAGTGGAATTACGAACAGCTAAGTTTCTGGAATACCATGTCTATGATAATGGTGGGGCCCTTGACCCTTCGAACAATAGTAGAGCGGATACTATAGTTATCACGTACCCGCTACTCATACAGTTAAATCCGGTGTATTTAGATCTTTGTACCGTACCTGTACAGGAACAAGAACCCATACCTATACACATAGAGATTCCTGAGGGTACAAAATCTAATACGGTTAAGTAAATCCACTAGATTGAGACGACCTGCTATCCTATTTGATTACATAGTCTATCAGGTGTACTAGACTATGTTATTAGACATATTACAGATCCAGTTACTTTTATAGAAGTTACTTCTGGACCCAATGTGGATGTATGGTGGGATGCGATGAATGAAGAGATGCAAGCCATAAAGCATAGTAAGGCCTGGGAGTTAGTTGATTTGCATCAGGAACTGTAAACTCGTTAGTTGTAAATAAAGTTTTAGACCTAAAAGATTTCAGGATAAAGTTAACGATTTATGGGCTCGCTCAATTACCTAAAAGATTTCAGGATAAAGTCAACACTCCAACAATCTTGGAGTGTTACAAGTCTGGTTGTTAAAGATGTAGCACGAGAATTTTTCTCCACAAGGGTGCTACTCAAGGAAGTAAATAAGTCTTTCCTATGCTTGATATCGAAGGGTTCTTCTCCATTAAACTTTTATCAGTTTAAACCCATTTCTTGTACAAACTTTATTTAGAATATCATATCAAAAGTTCTAGCATCAAGAATGAAGAAGGTGATAGATAAGCTCATTATTGACAATTAAAGGGCTTTTATAAGAAACAGAAAGATTGGCGACAATATTTTAATTTTGTAAGAGCTTCTTAAAGGCTGTGCAAGAAAAAATTCAGCCCTCAACTACACTTAACATCAATCTTCATAAGGCGTATAATAGCATCAACTGGACTTTCATATGGGAGATGATGGATGCTTTTGGTTTTCCCAAAATTTATCCCAGATGGATTAAAAAATGTATTTCAACGACAAGCTACTCTATACTTATCAATGACAGTCCTTCAAACTATTTCATAGCTAGGAGAGGATTAAGGCAGGATGACCCTAGTTCCCCCTACTTGTTCATCATGTGTACGGAAGTGCTTCATTCTATCATAAAACTTGAAGTGGAATCTAATCACAAATTCAAACACCATTCGAAATGTAAGAGGATTGGCTTAACTACCTTGCGTTTGTTGATAATCTACTTCTTTTTTGCTAAGCCAATGGTGATTCAATCCATAGCTATATGCAGGCCCTCCAAAAATTTGGAGACTTATCCAGCCTCAGGATCAATTTTAATAAAAGCCACTTCATCCTTTCAAAAGGAGCTTCTCAACTGGCACTAAATATTGCTTCACAGACGAGCAGAAAAGAACAATCTCCCCCTTTGATCTACTTGGGTCTACTAATTTCCACCAAATGCCTAACTTCCTTGAATGCACTCCCATTATAGAGAAGATTCAGTGATGAATTAGCTCTTGGGTAAACAAATTTATGTCTTTTGCAGGAAAGCTACAACTCCTTAAATTGGTTCTAAACTCTCTGTAATTATATTGGAGCTCAAACATTTTTTTATCAAAAATTGTTACCAAATCCATTGAAAGGATCTTCAACAATTTCTTATAGAATCCATCTACTAGTACTAAGGGTAGTGCTAAAGTTAAATGGTCGGACATTTGTTAGCTATAGGCAGAAGGAGGACTTAATCTTATTCTCATGAAGCTTACCAATACAACACTCATCTTGAAGAGATTATGGTCAATATTGGCAGATAGAACATCCTTATGGCTCAGATGGCTCCACTCATACTTTCTCAAAGGTAAGAGCATTTAGGCATTACAGCTGAAGGCCTCTAACTATTTCTTTTTTAGCCAACTCCTTAAACTCATAGGCATTGTCCAAAATAGTTTGTCATGCTCCATCAGCAATGGGAAGCAAATATATGTATGTTTTGATAATTAGTCAGGCCAAGGAGCTCTCATCAACTTACCTGTCGACCAAAGGTGCGCTATTACCCTCCCACTTCATATAAAATGGATTTCCTCATTCAAGGGAGTTCTTAGAATTTCCCTGGCAGTATTTGACATTTACAACCTCAGTACTCCCTTAGTCCTCTCATCCAAGATACTTTTTTTAGCATAATTGACCTATCCACCAGATAACGAATACAATCACGTAGGAGCTTGTAAGGTTGAAAAAACCGATAATGGCTTGATGCAAAAGCATATGGCATAAGTTCCTACCTCCTAAGATAGCTTTCATTCTATGGCTAGCTATTCAAAAATGGCTCAATACTGCAAAGCGACTCAGATATTTAAATATTGACCCCTTATGCCTTTTTTGTTCAATAGAGGAAACACATGAACATCCCTTTTTTCATCGCATGATCACCAGCTGTCTATGGAAGACAGTTGCCTTGAGATGTAATTGGTCAATACCTTCCAACCGTTTTATGAAATTATGCAATGGTTATCTACTCAATGAAATTCGAAGGTGATACACATCGTAACTATTAGTATATGTGTTAAAAACGTTTGGAAAGAAAGGAATGGTAGAAGGTTTGAAACAAAACAAACTTCTATCCATTATCTTATTTCGAAGACCCTGGCTAACACCACTGAAATTTTAACTTTGAGGGTTTGTAAACTCAAAAGTGTTTTCTTAGTTCCTAAAATTGCATGTTTTATATTTATCACCTATGCTGCCTAGGTAGAAAATGACACCAGGTTGTGTAAGGGGTACCTCCTTAGGGTATGTTGTAACCTGTGCCTCATTTTTTTCATTAATGAAAAGTTTTATTTATTTTTTTTAAAAAAATCTTCCATTTAAATAATTATGCCATTACTTGACTTCTATAATCACTTATAGCGATTCCTTTTCATAAATGGAAAGGGACTAGTTTTGGTATTAGAATTTTGCTCACAAAAGCTATATAAGGTGGTATTCTTACATAAATACTACTCCTAACCCTCCTCCAGATGCATCATCCTCAAGCATACAGTGTCTTGTATATTGATATATCAAATGTAGAAGCAATAATTAGTGAAATCTCAAGTTCTTCAAAAGTAGCTTCTTTAAAAAATGCATCTTTCTCGAGCAATTTCACTAAATGTTTGCTCTTAAGGTGAAAATGTTGAATGAACAGTCTGAATTATCTAGTTAAGTACAAGAAACTTCTTAGTTTTCTAATGCATCTAAGAATTGGCCCCTTGATTATCCCATATATTGAGCTTAAATGGCCCAAATACTTAATTTTCGAATTACCCTAAAGCTACACTTATTAGATTTGACATAAATTGATGTTGTTAAAAAATTGCAAGGTAGTTTGAAGATGGAGTATATAATCCTAAAATTAAGGCTATAAATTGAAATATTAACAAAGAATACTAAAATAAATTTCTTTAAGTATGATTTTAAGATGTCATTAATGAAGCTTTGAAATGTAGAACGCGCATTACTAATAGACCATCATAATTTCTGAATGTAGTTTTTGAAATATCTCAAAGATGCATCATGATCTGGTAGTGTCCTAATCTCAAGTCAAGCTTGGAAAATCACACAACTCTATATAATTCATCTAGCAACTCTTGGTTGACAGGTACAAAAAAATTTCTTTAATTGTATGTTTGTTTAATTCCATGCAATCTATGCAAAGCCTCCATGTATTATCATTCTTCTCGATCAGTATCACTCAAAATGAAAATGGGATGTTGCTAAATTAAATCATTCCCTGTTTCAGTAAATCCTTAACTAACCCCTCAATTACATCTTTAATGCCCTCGTTAAGTTGCATTTTATTGTCACGGCTCATATCAGGTGGGAGTTGAGTTAGTTCTTTGAAAAGGGTCCCATATTTAGTCATCAGTCATTTTATCTCATTGCTCCCACCCTCTTCCAATTCAAAGGAATCATCCGACAATTTCAGAAACCGATGTTCTAGAGAACAATGGAATTTCTGCATACAAAGTAAACTAGTTGAATGGGGTTTTCTTTAGTCCTACCAGTTTGGAATGGTCCGAGGCTGCACATTTCAGCAACACTTGTTGGTTTTGCTAGTTGAACAACATGGTAATTGAATGTGGAGAGACATTGGGCATTGAAGACCATATCACACCTTCCCAAAGGTAAAACTAAAGGATGAGAAAGTCCCTGGAGTGTCCATGTGAAGTTCTTGCATAACTTGGTACATCGCAATTGAAGGCCTCCACCACTTTCACTTTCATATTTTGCACTTCCCAACTTTAGCTCAAAAGGAGTTTGGATCAATAGTAAAAACTAAAAACTTGCTCTACCTTGTATGTATATTTATTCATGCATGTTGAATATAGGAAACTCCATTTTACCGAAACAAGCAGGTGCAGTGTAATTGGGAGTTCGTAAGAAGTTGAATTTGAGTTGCCTTGATTTGCTACATGTAACTGATGTGTCTATCCAGTCAGTTAGACAAGATAAACCCCACAAGTGGGCTTATCCGAATGTACAATCCAGTGCCTAACATCCCTTTTCAATTGATCATTAATGCTTACGCCCCTTATATCCACTTTAGAGCCAGGCTCAACAGATAGCAAATCTGTGAACAACAAACTCCAACAAGAGGGAAGACTGCTCTAATCACATATCCTGATTTTACTAGATTTAAGAGCAATACTTAGTGCTATTCTCCAAGAATCAGAATTCAGTTCTATTCTCCAAGAATCAGAATTCCCCTTTTTAATCAGCAAATGGCATGGCAATGCAGCAACTTGTGGCTAAAAGCAAGTAGACTGAATTTGAGTAACAAAGGGAAGAAGACAGAACAAAACTGTTGCTAGGTCTGGTTGCTGCTACAATGGGAATATACAACAGTTTCTGACCATGGAGCCACTTTTTGTACATTTGATGGAATGCCACCTGGAATCACCAAGTTGTTACATTGAAATCTAGAACCTAAACGTATTTCCTAAGAATGTTAAGGATGAACAGAAAGCTATATACAACATCCTTGTTATTTTGCTCGCACTCTCTTTCTCCCTTTTGCTGGAATTTCAGCTTGCTGGGCTGTACCTCCACATGCAGCTTTTCTTGGTCGACCAGAACCTTTCTTCATTACAACTAAGGATTCTAATGGAGGGGAATGTGCATTAGTTGGTCTTTTTCCTCCATTTGGAGTCTTTGCAACTACCTCACCAGCTTTCACCACCTTCACAGGCAATTTGCGATAGGCAGAGTGAGCACTCCGGGGCTTAACAGGAGGATTAAGCATAGATGGTATAGTTGAGAGTAAGGTTATGGTGGTCCTACTGATATATTCCTTCAAATGATGCCGCAAACTGTTGGTGACAATGTCTCTTAGCAGAAGAGCAGATTTATATTCACGAGTTGTCTTGGAATAAAATACTAGAGCATTGCTAGCAAGCAGCAGCAGATCTCTAAATAGTTCTTTAGCTGATATTATAGACTGGCTGACAATTCTTGATCTTATGGTGTCAAAATCCATGTGCTGCAGAATCATTTTCTTGTATCTTCCTCTCTTCTGTTATGAAACAAAGCAAAGTTACGTTAACTCCACACATTATGAGAAGCACCTTCCTTTTGTAAACAACCCAGAGCGAAACTACCATCATATCGATCAAAATAGATATGTTTAAGGACTCAACGTTATCACCACACAACCTGGTGGTATAAATAATGAGAAATACAACAATAGGAATGTAGTTATCAATATAATTGTTAAGTTAATTAATAAATTCCAAAAGGAGCTAGATCCAGGCCATCATTTTAATTAAGGAGAATATGATCAATGAAAGTGGAAAATCAACTTTGAAGGAAGAGTGGTGTCTACCTGGCTATCCAGTCTTCTGCGAAAGACAGAAGCACATTTATTTTCAGCAATAGATTCAAAAATCTTTAGAAGATCAACAGTTTCACCCTCAATGTAACCTCTGCACTGATCATTCATTGTAGAACATCTGGCAACTTGATGAGAACTACTGGTTGAAGTATCTTTACAGTGGTTGGCTGACAGAACATCGGCAGATCCTAAAAACTCAGTTTCTCCAACACTTGCTTCTTTGACATCCTTTCTACAGTCTTTGCGCTTTCTCTTCCCCCTCCTCCTCCTTATGCTCACCCCTTTTATTACCCATACCTCTGCTAGCTTCCCTATGTCTACAAACTTATCCTGTACAGGCAACTCTGAAACTACTTCTGGCTTAAGCTTGATGTCTTCAGCAGAGACAGAAGCCAGAGCCTGACACTCTTTTGGCCAATTTGTCCTTGTTTCTTCAGTAAAACTACCAGCAGATAGTCCATCCTTTGACGTCTCTTTACTGGATGACTCATTTCCATGAGATCTCTGAAATGGTGATTCTGTCTGGCAGGAGTCGTAAACATGAAATTCGTCCGCCCTCTCAGCCTTGAGAATCTCAAGCTTTGATTCCAGTGAACTGAAAATGGACCAAGTAAACGACAAGATGTGCACACGTAAGGTACATACTGAGATTCTTGTGAGGTCTTTCCTAATAATAAACTCTATGGTTAAAGATTGCGAGTATTTGTCCTTCAGGGTTAATTATTCTCTCCCTATATTTGTCCTTCAGGGTTAATTATTCTCTCCCTACTAATTTTCTTGATTGAAAATGAAAACATGGTGAACCTCAAACGGGTCATTTGGTTTGTTAGTCTATCAATATCTGATAAAATTGTCAGTCAAGGAGTAGGAAGTTTGAACTGAAGGAAATCTAGAACACATGCTGCCACACCAGTGGCAGTGAAGCTCAACCATCCAAGCTATTAATATCTTAAATTGCTCTGCAATTTGAAGGAAGGTGCTACATATGTATGTGGGATGTCAAAATTCATAAGATGACTCATATAGCTCCTAGCTTCTATGCTTGCATCCAAAGGACTACCGGTTGTTAGAAAGTATCGATACACAAAATACTTCATAACTAACCCAATTGAGTCTTCAGATAGCTCTAATGCACGCTTAAGTTCTGCCATCCGCTGCTTCCGCAGCTCTTCAAACAAGGCCCTGATAAATACAGACGAAGTAAGGTCAGTTGGTCTGAAAATCAGAGCAAAATTGGCTTAAACCACACATTTACACACAAGTGGATGGGAAATACAGGGATATGCCAGAGAATTGATATGCAATTATAAAGAAAAAGAGGGAGTCAACTTACGCAGACCCAGCATGCCGCTGCTGCAGGGCTTCATACTTGGCTTTACAAACCTGCAATGGATTCTCTAATTGAATATTGAGTGTGCCAAATAAAATATTTAGCAGTGCTATCATTGCATTTTGCACCTGAATAACTAAAGCAAAGAAGTCACTTCTTAAGAGTATGCATTTATACAGCCTCTGTTTCCTTACAATTCTATGTCATTGCCAGGTTGGTATCAGACTTTTGGTTGGTTCGTGGTCACCTAGGCTAGGATGTTGTAATAAGTGAAATATCTTCGTTAATTTAAGGTTCAGTGGGCCCCCCAGGAAGCAAGTTTTTAAAAAGGTGAAAGTCCCCCAATCATGTCCTTCCACGTGTCATTCGTGAAGGGCAATCTTGTCCTCCGAAAAGACCAATCAATTAAAACTGGGGGAAGAACATACTTGGCGTCCAATCAACGAACCTTAGTTAAGATTAATACATACACACGGAACACAAGGAAATAGGATTTATTAAATAAAACTGTAAAAAAAGGAAAAAAAGAAGAGATGAAATGAATGACCTCTGGGGTGTAAACGAACCGGCAAAGGCTTCGGGTTCGGATTCGGGTTCGTGCTCGGAGCTCCGAAGCAACGGTATCCCAGTCTCGCGTTCCGTGGCGGAGAACTGCTCCGCCCAACAGCAACTCCTCCCACGTCCCCCACCCCATCTCCGACGAAATCATGAAGACCTTGGGTCGTTCGTTTTGGTTTATTTATTTATTATTCTTAAGGAGATGGAAGAATGGGGTGGTCTGCTAATTGCGTGAGACAAGAGGTTGACAGATTCTATAAAGAGATTGAGATTTGAGACAGAGAGACAGGTTGAATTTCTAATTCTATTCTGAGAATAAAAATTAATAATAAAAACAAAAACAAAAACAGGATGATTGAGGGAGTTATTATTACAATACAAATACAAAGAAGGGGAAGAGGAAGAGGAAGAGGAGGAAGAGGGTTGTTGGTGGAAGAGAAAAAGAATGGATTTTTGAACTAAAAAGGGGAATTTTCTCTGCCCTAAAAGAAAAAGGTTAATTTTTTGAACTCCTCCTTACAATTTCTCTGCTTCTTTGTCTTCTTTTAGATTTGTGTCTGTCTCAAACTAAATTTGTTATAACTATTCCTAAATATAGTGAAGTATGTATGCCATTGCTAAGGATATATGTAAACAATATAATATGTAATTAACAAGGAAAATAAGGGTATATATGTCAAACACAAATGGAATCCGAAGCTACTTTTGTTTTAACCTTTGGGTAAGTGAATGATAAAAAGGAGCCTTTGATTTACTCTCTAATGTGAGCGTATTTTATTAATTATTACATGTTAAATTAAAATTTATCAAAATCCCAAAACTGCTCATCCGTACATAACCTGTCTTGCCTTCCTAATGAAGGCAAAGTTTGCGTCTTGACGGCATCCCTATTTATTCTTTTACAGTCAACCTCAAGAACTCATCCTCAGCAACGTCAACACAAACTCCATTAAATCCCACACTTCCTTCTTCACGACGATGAAGAAATATGATTGGTTGAGGTCTAGCCATATTCACAGGACATTAGAAGATTTAACTGGTGAAGAATTGCCACATGGCATGTGGCCTGCCAACCACTTGTCAGTGACGAAGGGAATGGATACATGACTAGGCGAAATGATGGTGTTCGGAATTGATGGATGCTATTTTAACTTACAACAATTAGAAGCAGAGGATATTGGCAATATATGCTCTTCTTGTGGGATGAGTTGGTAAAGGTAAATTACATAGTAAGAAGCTCTTTTGGTTTAACTGAAATTGTAGGTTTGAATCTTTCCTTACGTGTGCAATCGTTTAAAACTTAAAATCAGAACTTTATCTTCCATAAAAGACTTACCTAGGATATTTCATGAGTAACCAAAATGTTTATATATATATATATGCCCTTCATCCGCTTACCAAAAAAGAGGAGCAGAGTGAAATGGAAGAAGCTGGAAGGAAATTACAGTTTCATTGATTATTGTAACATATTTGGTGTACATATCAATTGGCATTAGTTACATTTCAATTGAACAAAGAATACAGATCCGCCTACTGAGAATCAAAATCGTAGGGTCAGGGAAGACTCTTTCTCCCCTCAAGAGCTAGAAGCGGCATTACTCGTACAACACACGTTCCGAAGCGGTCAAAAGGACCGAGCAATATGCAACTTGTAACTACAGTATTATGCTGCAGTCGGGATATCAGTCACGACATTTCCCTTGAACTTGCAGCATAAAGCACCTATTAAGCCTGTTTAAGAACTAAATTCAATTCACGAGCACATTTTGCCAACAAGCCACCCCTCCTGCACCAAGACAACACAAATTAACTGATAATCAACTTGCTAAAGAACTGGTTCAAGTTGACCTCCGAGTCATGGGACAGAAAAGAAGCTGCTTATTTGAGACAGGATGCTTGCCTGACAAGGGCTGGGAGACGTTGCTGAATCTTTTGCAGCTGCATAAAGCACTGTTTGCAGCATTCCAATCTACAAATTCCAATTACAATTAACTATAAGTTTGCTATGCAAACTAACTTCAACTAAAAGAATATCTATGAAATGTCTATTAAACCCACCTTTGTTCTGCATGAAGATCAACCCCAACAGAAGGACGTGCTGAAATGGCTGCATGTATTACTGGGCCAAACACTGCCACAAGCTTCAGCAGCATCTCCAGTGAGACCTTTGCATGCCTACAAAATTACAAGGAAAGTTGAATGATTCTGAAAACTTAAGCCTGTCATTTGAAATGAAGGTTGAGACAGCGACTTACTTCACTCTAGATCTAGCATTAAATCGAAATTGACAACTAAAAGGACACACGGAATTCTTAATAATATCATTGCAGAGAAGAAATGTGTTGTTCTTCCAAACGCCGCCCCACCTATCCTCTCCAAACTTCTTCATTTGCAATTCTTTTGGGTAAATTGGAAAGGAAAAAGTCTACTAAATAAAACCCATAACCCTAGCAACCAAGTGAAGAGTAGAACACCCAACCTCTCAGATGGGTGGAATGCTTACCACTGCACATTCAAAAGTACTACTTCAGGTTTGTCCTAGGTGCGTCAGAACAGAAATTACAACCTCAAATTGTAGATTCCCATGATCCAAACTAGATAAGACAGCAGTAGTAAGTCTGACTTAGCATATGCCTCAACAATAATTACCTTTCCAACTTGCTATCTAGTAAGCCCACAAGCACAGGAAGCAAGCAAGAAAATAAATCTAAGCTGAGAATATCCATTTTCTCCATGAGAACACTGATAAAATCTGCTTGTACCTGCGCATGGATGGATTGATACCAGGAAAATCAGATACAAGATACCTAGAAGGTGATTTTTGATAGTTCATTAAAAATATAAGAAATAGAGAATAAGTTCTATTATAAATACCCACAGAATGATCTGGCAATTTCCGGATGGCATTAATAGCACCTTTCATGTCATTTCGTTCCCAAAAATGTCTGACAACCTGCAGAATCACAACAGAATTATTAATACCAACCAAATAGCGCACATATGCGAGATCCTATAAGAAAAGGACAGAAAAAACTTAAACATGCACAAAATTGTCCTCGAACACATACATAGAAATCTCAGATAGCATATCCTTCATCGTAAGGCAACTACTTACCTAGTCTGGGGTCAACTACTCGTTTTATATTGAAGAAGGAAAAGGAAAAGGAAATTCTCCAAGGATAGAGACTTAGCAGACAAAAGAAAGATGCATACACACCATCATCTAGAGATATTCCTGAGCATAACTAGCCGTACTTTTACCTGTAGTTTTGTCAACCGGGACTTTAGGCCACTCAAGAATACATCATGACTTTGCATCAGATCTTCAGTAATATCCCTACTATTGGCACACATTGGCTCCTGCCCAGAAATCTGAGGATCTTCCCTCTGACATCAGAAAACAGAAAATCACTTTCTTTTGATAGTTGCTAGAACTAATAACTTGACATAAATTACAAGTAACAGGAAAAGGAATCTTCATGCTAGTTAAGGTCAGTAGGTAGGAGGTCCCTAGGAATATCCTTGTCGTGATTGTCAGAATGACCCAAGTAGATTATAAAGAAACATCATAAAGATTTCTCAAGGACTTAATATCTTATGGGAGAGAGTCAGCAAGAATGGAAGTTTGACACTACTAGTTAAAATGGTCTTTAACTTAATATTTCAGTCTTAATACAAACTGTATTGAACAGAAACAAATATTCACAAATTAGAAGGCGACATTGTTCTATCTCCAGACAATTCAAAATTTTCACAAAGAAAAAGATCATACCGACAGGGGCCGATGACTCCCCATTTCACGTGCAACACGAGGAGTCACAACAGTTGATACAGTTGATATTCTATCTATTTCAGGTAAAACGCGAGGGACGATTGTAGATGTTGAGGAAGGTCTCCTGTTAGTTTCGCGAGGGACGATGGTAGATGTTGAGGAAGGTTTCCTGTTAGTTTGGCGCGTAACATCAGAGGTTGGAATAACAGGCATCCCATCCATTTCAGATATAACAGGAGAAGTCTTATCAGAGGCTAAAGTGAGAGTGGTATTAGCCAAATGTATGGTAAAAGCACTTGCAGTGGCTAATGTTCCTTCCTTTTCTTGGATGATATGAGGTGTCTTATTAGATGCCAAGTTGGCTTTTCTGTCAGCTGGAAAAATGATTTGAGGGGTAACATCAGTTGCAACATTAGGCGTCATATTTGTGTCCACTACAGCTTGAGGATTGCCATTTATGGCTTGATGCTCATTGCTGAGTTTCTCTTGTCTTTCAAACCTCTCAACCAGAGTGCGGGTCCTGCCTGCCACTACTGCAACTGCAAGAAGGAAATTTTAAAATTGACCAATTTTACAGGCAGCTAGTAAACCTTAAAATCATATACAGAAGGCTAACAAACCTCCATTGACAATTTTTACAGAGGTGATCCCTTTACTGTCGTCCACAGATTTATCACCTAAAGAACAAGAGAACTTATCATTACCGGAAACTGATGTCAAAAACAAACAAAAAAAAATCAAAAAAGTACATTAGGTGTTTGTAACTCAAGAAAAAAGTTGAGGTGAAAGATAGAGGACAAATTGATGGGGGAGTCCAATTTTGGATGTAGGAAGAAATTCGTGCCTCAAATTTGTGAAAAAGTACACAATTAATGGATCACCTAGAATCAGCATGGCTAATATTATGGTACTAAGATCAAAGCAAGGGATGGCACAGATGATAGATATCTAACTAACTCTTAAAGAACAGGCATATATTATGAAAGCAAGATAGTTGAAAATTTTAAAGAAACTGACTTACTCTCCACAAAACAAAATCAATTGGTTAAAGTTTAAGCTTACAATACAGTTTCAGCTTGTTCTTTACATGAATTATAGTGAATCGAAAGTAGAACAGAGAACAGATTCCAATATATGAACCAAACTTACTCAGGAGGGTAGGGAAGAGATGACAATGTATCACCGAGGGTAAAATCCAAGGAAACCAGGGGAGAGAGGAGACAATAAAAAACAATGGACTAATGATTAAAAAAAAAAAGAAACATAGAAACTTACAGTTTTCTTGCTTAGAGGTAATAACTGGTGATAAGACTTTTTCAAACGTTTCTGCGACAATGTTGATATTAGAACTCCTTTCCTCAGAGGACTTTTGAGCACCTTCTGGTAAAATAGGGATTTGCAAGTTCACATCAGCAGTACACTCTTTCTCTTGCATTGCATTGCTGAAAACTGCAGACTCTGGCAGCTTGTCTATGTCATTTTTTATCTTTGATGGCGTCCGGACATGAGCAGGCCTCAGCAACATGCCAGGTTTTGTTCTTAGAAAAGTAATTGCATCCCTCCCAGAATTCAAAGGATCCTTTTCAATGGGATTGTCTTGAGGGACAATAGTTGGCACAGTGAATGCTTTGTTGAGTGCTCGCTCACTTCCTTTAGAATCCAGTCCCACTGTAGGGCTCTGCTTCTTAGTTGATGGATTAGATTTTGAATCCAAAGTGGGGACCACTTTTGAAGAACTCAAAGATCTATCTCTTTGTGATGTAACAGGGTTGCCACCAGTAGCTTAACACGAAAGATAGAGAAGCACCTTCGTGAGATGTGCAGACAAGAAAGGAGTGCAAGCATGCATCATATAAGCGCTATCGGATATGAGGGTTTTTCAATCAGCTATCATTTTCTAAACAAATAGTATCATGTGGTAGCATGCGGATTAATTCAACTAGCCAAAAGTCAGTGCCCATCCATATACATGGAGCACAAATAAATTGAACTGACATTAAAGGATGTTCATGTTTCACACATTCACAATCCAGTAAATCTACACACAATTATCAAAAATGGAAAATACAAGGTGCCAAGAATCCATCTAAGGTTGGAAAAAGATCATGACACCTTTAATACAAGCAGTTTATTTTTTTATGTTTAACATTTTCAGGATCCACATTAGCAGAAGAAAAGTCATTGTTAACAGGTTTCTCATACCAACGTTAAGTATAGTAAAATCATATTACAAAAAATAAACGAGCAGCCAAGTTTTTGAATAAAGAACAATTCAATGGCAAATGCAATGACAAATAAGGTTTTAAGAATGATAACAGTATAACAGGAAGTAATAAGTTTCATGATAATCGATCAACAAAATGGTAAACTTACAGTCCACGTATATGTTCTTGATCTCTTTTGTCTCGTAATCAGGAGACCTAGACTGCAAAGCTTCTGTTGATCTTGCACAACTCTCTATTTCATCCGGAGATGGACTTCTGGGGGTGCTAAAATTTTGCTCTCCAGAGTCAATTTCTTCAGACAAGCAACCAGCTGTGTATGGCTCAATAAGCTGAAGTACAACTTTCAATGGTAAGCGATATAATTGAACATCAGTCAACCATTAAACATTTGCCTCAAAAGTTGAGGACAGAAAGCAAAGAAAGAAAACAACCTTTATATCTGCCACCCAAACCCCCACAGAGTTTCGATAGTATGAGCAACCCAAAAGTTTTCCTTCATTAATGCAGATATCACCAAGTGTTGACCATCCCATGTCTATAGCATCATGACAAATGACAGGCTCCCAAGAATAAACCTACAGTTTGGGCAACATTTATCAAACTTACGTCGTGTGGTAAATTGGTTAGCAAAGTTCAATCACTGAAAGACATTGAAACCTTCAGACTATCATCTAATCCACAAAATAATGTCCTCCCATCAGGATGAAAGGTGATTGAGCGTACTCCAGTAGCCTGGAAAGAGCAGAAATGGTGCTTTAGAATGGATCACAGGAATTTGACAGTTAACAATATGGAATGAAAACTAAATTATCAGGATATACAAAAAGGCCCTCCTTCAAACTCAGAGAGTTTAATAAGAACAAAGGAATGTTAATGGACAATAGGGTACTGGAGCAACCTTCAGACAGAAGAAGTTGATTTTCATCTCATAATTCCAATTAAGCATGCTTATCTTCTAAGAATAAAATATGACCGCAACGTCATTACAGAGTAATTTTTACTTGTCTCTTTCAATGTTTGGACAAGTAAGATCAATATAAATATTGAATACCTTCAAATAAAAACTTCAAGTTTAATTTTATTAGGGAAAGCAAAATCTTAGATACCTCAGGTCTGGCAGATCCAATCAGTTCAAAGGTTTCCAAATCCCAAAATTTCACAGTTTTGTCAGCTGAACCTGGAAAAATAAATTTCTCTTTAGAAAAATTATTAACTGATGCAAGAAATAAAGTAAAAATAATAGTGATAGGAAGAGATAGAGAAGACGTGATGTGGAATGCTTCAGTGAGCCAAGAGAAATGCAATGAGAAATTCATTAGGTTACCAAGGATAGGTATCACAGTCATTCTCATTCCTTAATTTCATTCCTAGTTTCCCACATCCACTCCTAGGTAAATGCCAAACTAGGGAATAAACAAAAGCTTTCTATTTCCTAGTTTTCAATCACATTCCCTTCATTAGAAGTCATAAAAAACTGGTGAATTACAAGTGCAATTTAAATTCTATGCATAGCTTCTAATTCTCATTAGTGACATATACCATAAAGTAGACAAAAGACATTGAACAAATAACAATGACCAAAACATCAAGTTAAATAGAAAGCTTCTAATTCCCATTAGTGACATATACCATAAAATATACATGAACAAAGATGAACAAATAACAATGACCAAAACATCAAGTTAAACAGAAAGCTCTTGATTAATGATTTTATTAGCATACACAGAAAAATGGATTGTCCAACTCACCTGTGGCCAGAAGAAACTCTAGGGGGTGGAAGTCTATGGATCTAATATGGCCTTCATGGAACGTAAAATCATGTAAAAACCTTCCAGCGGTAAGATCCCACACCTATGAGACAATAATGGATAAAATTCAATGGATGAGCAGCATGTTTGTAAGTTCACGAAAAAATTTTGTTGTATCATGGTGTCATCTCACTACCTTTACAACATTATCATATCCACCTGATACTACCCATCGTCCATCAGGGGTGAATTTGATAGTACTAATTCCCTGAGTATGTCCCTTATATGTGTGAATGCATCCCTTCTTCCTAATATCCCAGATTCTCAAATGTGTGTCTGTTGAACCTGATGCGAAAAATTCGCCAAATGGATGGAATTCGACAGCAGTACAATTTGATCTATGTCCAGTAAGAGTGCGAACCACTAAACTTCAAGGTCAATAAAAAGTAGATTAGAAATCTTTCAAGAATCTTTTCTGGCATTACAAGGGCATTATTCCATATCCAACCAATAAAATTCCATAAAAAACTTCTACTGATTAACCAACATACTCTTTGCTTCTTCCAAGTCCCACAGCTTAATAGCACCTGTGGAAGCCCCAGAGAGTACCAAAATCTCAGCTGCATCAAAAGCTACAGATTCAACTGGACTTGTATGACCACACAAGCTCTGCACATCAAAGACCAATTGGGAAACATTATCTCATGGAAATTATGCCTCGTGGCAAGTGGCTACACTGCAACTGGTGTTACTATAAAATCACGAAGTGGCACAAAAGTTGTAACACGGATATTTTGGTTTTGAATCAATAAAGATAAAGTTTCAACAGATTTATTGACAAATACATCAAGTACAGATGATATATGGAAGAAAGTCGCTTATGGAAAGGATACAAGTAAACTCTAAATTTTAACCGACGCAAATAAGACAGCAAAAAACCAAATCATAGCTAAAAGTACTTAAAACATAACACACCCCAGAAGAGCATGGAACAGACCATTAAGGAAGTAGGTTTGCCAATGGCCCACAGGTTGACTTTGTGATCATCACCACCGGTGATAAGCAGTCGACAGGCCTTTTTACCAACACTGAGGCATCTAACATTGGTAGAATGTGCCACAAATTCCTCTATTTTCATTAAGAAGTCGCAAACAGGGTTCAGTTTTCATTAAAAAATTCAACAGTACAATAAAAGCTTCAATCCTTGTAATATTCTCGTCTCCACACTTATCACCATCAGATCGAAAGTACAAAAACTAAAAGAAATTAATAAAAGAATAAGGTAACAACTACTTAACCACCCAAAAACAGTTAACAAGAGCATGAAATGTATGCGGAAGCAAAAATCAGAGACAGTTCCAGATAGTGAGAAAAAGGATACGGAGCTTATAACCACGTTTGGCTGCCATTCGTTAATGAGGTGAGAGATCCAGAAAGATAGCCCCTCTTCTTGACAACAACCTCACTTCACGCAGGAAGAATTTTGATTGTTTGCTCTTAAACGTCCTGCAGATCTCTATCTATTTGTGGCCCACCGCTAACGACGAAGACCACCAGGAGCACCACCGCGGTCTCAAGCTCAACACCTGATTTTGTTCCCTTGGGTCTTGAAGGTAAATATTAATAAATTATTACAATTTAGACGCGTTCTGTTCTGTCTGCTAAATATAAAAAGAAGAAAATGAGAGAAAGGGCGAGAGTGATGTGATGTGATTGATCCACTCCTCTGACCACTTTTCTTTGTCCTCATTTTTTATTTTAAATTACGACTGTGTCCTCACATATGATCGAGTGGTATAGATTCATTTCGTCCTTATGTGTGTGTTATGTGCCTTGAGAGTTGTGCGTTGTCATTATCTGGACAGGGAAAGGAATATCGGTTAGCCATTCCTTAAATTATAAGCTTCAAAATCGACATTTGCTTGTAAGTTTAGTTAAAACCTGATTTCTGGTAATCCTCTGTTTAGTGAATTTAAGAAAGCTAAGTCCCACCAAACATTTTGTTCCAGGAATACTACTCATATGTATATATATATTTCAAATCTTACAATCTCACGTCGCAGGTGAGTTAGTAAAGGACTTTCTTAGCTTAAGTGAGGTCACGAGTTTGAATCGTCCTCATGTATATAGTCGTTTAAAATTTAGGATCAGAACTTTACTTCTTACAAGGGACCTACTCAATTTGAGTGGGGATTAATCTAATAGTGAATGGCTTAAAGATGGCTTCCTATAATTGAGACCTTCCTAAAATACCTCGTAGGTAAAAAAAAAAAAATTCAAATCCTACACTTCGTCAAGACTTCTAAGGGAAGTTAATGATGTATATATATATATATATATATAACTCGAAGAAGTGGTTGTCTTGTATGTTGTGGGATTAAATTAGATAAGAACAAAATCCTACAATAAGCTTAGCCAGGCTGTGAGACAAGTTTTGTACAAAGTTTTTATTTCTTAATAATAATAATAATAATAAAATGTAGTCTAAAAGAATGTTTATACTCAATGTTATGAATATTGTACCGAACTTGATATCAGATTAAGTTGTGATACGATATTGTATCGGTATCGATTAATATCAGGTATCGTTTCGGGTAATTTTTTAAATTTATAAAATAATCCTTAAATTTTTTTAAAAGTTACAAAATAGTTCATTGTCATATTGTACAGTTGTATTATATATTTTAGCCATGTCTTCAAAAATCATAACAATAAATAATAATCATAATTTAATTTAATTGATAAATTTAATTTAATAATGTATTAGTAAATATAATTAAATTTAAAATATATGTTTAAAATATATATTTTCAAAGAAATTATGATTTAATAATTAAAATATATATAATAAATATTGGTTTATAAATAATAATTTTTAAATTATTT
>JANZLD010000002.1:62617807-62628089 GCA_026413575.1 Erythroxylum carthagenense
TAATTAATTAAAATATAATTCATTCATTAATTAAAATATTGTAATTAATTAACTACAATATTTTAATTAATCAATGTATCGTAATTAATTAATTAAAATATATTAAATTTTTATTTCTCAAAATTTTTTACAAACTAACTACTGCCAATAGTAATGATAATTATTCTTTATTCTTAACCAACTATCATAATTATAATGATAATACCTATTACCATGCTTTACTATAGTTATTCTCATTCTTATTTTTTGATAGAATCAAATCACTAAAGTTATGTTTAAGAGAGGATATTTTTAATTTAAAAAATTTAAACTTCAAAAATAATAATAATAACAAATCTTATTAAATTGTAAACATTTATTTTTAATTGTTGGTAATTTATGAATTAATTAAAATTTTACTAAACTACATATCTTCTTTGACATTTTTGCAACTTTCCATGGTCCCACCCAAAATTTAACTTCTACGTGTCAATTCACGTCACTTCGGCCAAGTGGCACTAATAAATACATGAAAAATTAATAAATAAAGAAGAAGAAAGGAATCAAAACTGACATATCAGTCTCCATGTCGGGCATTTTAGGCCATATGCAAAGCAACAAAGTGAAAATTGAAGTTATCGGGATCATACCCTTCATCGACGGACCAAATCAGTTCTCGAATCCCATCAAGTCATACTTTTCTCAGAAAAAAAAAAAAAGAGTCAAATGTCTCAAAACGTGAACCCCTCAGGATCAGGAATCTGTAGTAAGCCACGCGTGGCACGGGACTGCAAGTGGCACGTGCGTAGCTACCCTAATAATGAGTTAAGAGATATGTTGAGTTCCAGTGGGTCACACTCACATCAGAGTTATAAGGAAAGGACTTGTGGGGTGGTCCGGTGGGTGCTCCAGGGACTCGGAGCTCATGGGCTAACCCGAAAGGAACTTTGCTTTTTAAAGAAAAATAAATAAATAAAGCTTAATATTAATTGATATTTCCTTCTATTCAAACAAGTGTCGTTTTAAAAAATTGCATATTTATTAAGAAAGTTAGTGAAATGTTTGATATATCCTTATTAATTACATGTTGAATTACCTTGAAATTGTAATTTGTATAATTAAAATGTGAGAGAAATTAAATGGTAATTTTGAAAATAAAATTATAAACATGCATAAAAAATCGTAAACGACGCTTATTTTAAATAATTAAAATATCTCTAAAACGAAACTTATTTTGAATGTGAAAGAATAAAAGTTTATACAACCAAGCGACGGCACGTGTCCCTCAACCGATGAAATCCCTCGAGTAGATCGGATGTCGAAAAAGCAGCATGTTTCCAAACTCCGACGACCATCTGCGTAATTCCTTAGACGGCGGTGGCTTGCCAGATGAGAGCATTCGACCCATCGAGAACCAGTCTATCCGTTGACAACATACAAGTCATAAGTACATTCTACTTCAACACTTCTTATCGGGTGCATTCTGTTAGAATGTCCTATATTGGCTAAACATAAAAATGATAAAGGGTTTATAAGTGGTAAGGGACAATTATTTAAATAACTAGTTCTAGTTATTTGGATAATAGTTGACCAAAGCCCAATTATTGTAAGTGGACTTTACACTTTACTCATATTAAAAAATTCAACATGATATCAGAACATGTTTGGTCAGATTATGAATTTCCCGATTGTCCGTCTGGATGTCCATTCCTAGCGGCCCGGTCCGGTTACTATTGCGTATATTTCAAGTGACAACTGGATGTCCATTCCCAGTTACACTTGAGGGGGAGTGTTAGAATGTCCTATATTGACTAAATATAAAAATGATAAAGGGTTTATAAATGGTATGGGTCAACTATTCAAACAATTAATTCTAGTTATTTAGACAATAGTTGATCCAAGTCTAATTATTATAAGTGGACTCTACACTTTACCCATATTAAAAAATTCAACACATTCTCCCCAAATGTTAAGCATATCTAATTATTATAAAAGTACATGCAGAAGATAATCGAGATTTGCCTCTTCAAACATGCATTTTGTTCGTCGTGAAGGATTTTGCTATTTCTGGATAACGTTCTTTAACAAATTAGGATGAGAGAAGTTGCTCTCTGTTTACTCCCATCAGACTATGCATCACCTCCCGTTTGCCCCGCGCTTTGTGCTTGAATTTTCAACTGTTTCTCTCCGCCCAGATTTCCTTCATGTAGTAAATGAACTTAGATAGATAATACTGTTTGCCTTACCCATAGTTTTCTGATTTACCAACCAATGCAATGAGTCACTACTAAAATTCTAGTAGCATTTAGCTTTAACACACCATATTTCTTTGGAGAATTCACATTTAAAGAAGATAGGACCTCTTGTTTCCAGATCAGAGTTGCATAGAACACAACTTGAGTCAACATTTAGATATGACAGTCTATCTATTGTACCCTGTCTATTCAAGGTTGTTAGCCAAAGCAAAAAGGAATTTCCGGGCATTAGAGCCCTATGCAAGAATATTGGATTGCAAATGTTAGGTCAATTTTGTTCTTGTCTATAAATTGATCAACTATTAATTGTATTTTCAGTTTTTTAATAACTTATCGGTTAAGTTGTGTAATTCGATCTTAACAAAGGTAATAAAATAGTCCAATAAATGATCTAAATTAATGGATCAAAGTTCGGAAGAAAAATAAATCTCAATTAATGTTAAACCAGGCTCATATCTAGCTTATGATAGGAAAGCTTGATGTGGAAACTATATATAAAGATTAAGATCTCTTTCAATTGCTTATGTAATTTATAAGTATACGGATTCTTTAACCACGTTAAGAATGCTTACGTCTTAAGAAAATTGAAAAAACACGTTAACCATGTGCCGGTGATTACTTTAAGTAAAGGTCTCGGGAGATTAGAACTCATTTTGGCCTTGAAAACTGCTTTGGAACATTGGATGGAACTGAAATTGGGTATTTTGCATTTCTTTCGTTTTTAACCCTTTCATGAACAACCCGAGACACATAATAAGGTCTATTATACGTGTTACACATAGTATCAAAGCAATTATGTGATTGGTGTTTTCATTCATTATAATTTTCAATAATTTTTGATTTGTTTTTCGATTTTTCTTTGCACATATAATTACATAAAAGTGCTAAACATAAGGATAGCTATAAAAAACAAGTCGAAAACGGGTCAAAAAAGAGCAAAAAATGGATCCTAGGTTGCCGAAAATCGCCCTCCCTGTTGCACAAATGTGGCACATGCAGCGTAAGCGCCTCATGCGACGCGCTCTCCCATGAACGCAGAAGAGCTGACCCTTGATGTACCAATTCCAAATAACCTCATAATGTATCAAGCACTAAATACTCTCTCTCAAGATTAGGCCTAGGACATCAATGCCTTAATTTCTCGGTGTGCTGCAGTAGAGGAGAAGATTAAGAGTTCTCTTCATATAGTTATGTTTGCAACTGTCAAAGATAAGGGAAAGGTTAAGTCCTAACAGCGTAAGGGTAAGGGTAAAAAACCCAAGCTCTTTTCAAAGATTCAGACTGGAGAGTTCAGCATTGTTAAAGGACCACATAACTTAAAGGTATAAGGTGCTTCTTCTGTAAGAAGAAGAAGAAGGGGCATAGGAAGGCTAATTACGAGAATTACAAGCTGATCTTGGGACGTGGGGGAGTCCAAGTTGTTATCTTATAGCTCTGATACCATTTTGTTAATCAAAACTCGAGTTGAAGGTAAGGTGATACCATGCTAGTTAATTGGGGATCTAAATAAATAAAACAAATAGATAAAAAAGTAGCAGTCGGCATATAAGGTTGAGTAATAATTAAATAAACATAAATAATGAAACTTGAAATAATAATTGGAAATGAAATCATATTATTTGCAAATAACTAACTAGAATAAATAAAGAAGTGGAAGTTTCTATTGAG
Organism: Erythroxylum carthagenense; assembly: GCA_026413575.1. Taxonomy (NCBI): domain Eukaryota; kingdom Viridiplantae; phylum Streptophyta; class Magnoliopsida; order Malpighiales; family Erythroxylaceae; genus Erythroxylum; species Erythroxylum carthagenense. The sequence continues at coordinate 62,621,710 of JANZLD010000002.1, forward strand.
AACCAAATCTATCAAATAAGTAATGTATCATGAAGTTAGAAAATTTTGCTTGAGAACAGATAATAAAATATTGTTTAATTTCAGTATTATAAATAAATTAAAAGCATATAATTAGTTGTAAAATCTGGGTATTGGCAATTACGTTTACATGAAAATTGTTATTTAGAAGAATATAATTGATAATTTAAAAATATTATTATAAATTAACTCGCTCAGAACAAAAAATGTATATTCAAAAATTACCATATCCAATAAATAAAACTATAGGTGAAATATTTTTCAAAAAACAAGCTACAAATTTAGTTGCTTATAACTTAGGAGGAGCTATTTCTATTACTAAAGAGGTATTAGCTCAAAAATGTCTAGAAGCAAAACTACATAATAAATTAAGACAAACAAAAACTCAATTATGTTGTTCCGAATACTCAGAAGTAACACAACAATATGGATGTAATTTTACTCCTTATAATAAACATAAAAAATCTCGTATGAAATACCCAAAATCTGGGAATTATAAATGGAAAAGATATCCTAAAAATAAATATCAATACGAAAAATATAAATAGTCATTTAAACCTAATAGAAAGCTTTTTAGAAAAAAAAAAGATTATAGACAATACAAACCTAAAAGAAACTATTGTCCCCAAAATAAAAAAAACTATTTTCCTCTTATCAGCTGAAGACTGCTAGGGAAGCAGTGCAAATCTGTCTTGCTGGAAGTGTTCTTGGAGCAGTATCCACTGCAGGTGTTGCTTGGAAATACTCGCGAAGTTTACATGGTAGTATATTTTTTATATTCCTTGCTTTACATTTATAACTTAACATTGTGATTTATCTTATTTTTCTATTGTGACAAAGGACCTGAGTCATGTCCACAAGAGTGAAATGAGATTAACAGAAGTATTTGGGGAGAGAATCAATTTGATGTTGCAGTGGAAGGAAAATAACAGAGAGAAGTGAAGAAATATGTGTAGGGACACTTCAATATGTGGAGTTAGTGTATGGAGGGGTTTTATGTTCGTTACAACTTTGCATACTAAAAGCTATACCATTGTTTTAACTTTGTGTTAGAGAACAACTAGTCAAAATGTTGAAGTAAGAGTTCACTTGATTATAACTGTGATGGACTGTTTGATGATGTACAACCAATGCTACGTACTTATTGCAGCAATGCTACGCAAAAGAGGGAAATTAAAAATAGCTTTCACTAATCCTCGTTAACAGGTGCTGGGCTGTCCTTTCTAGCTGGAGGTGCTTTTGGTTGGACATTCGAGCAGGAAGTTGCAGACCATTGGCTACAGCTTTACAGGGTAGCACCTTGACTGCTCAGACGAAGTTCATGGAGTGGTGGGAAAAGAAAAGTGCAGGACGGTTCTGAACTAGCCTGGCCTCCTTGTGCATGCACAGTTCTGGGTATTTCAAAATTTTTATCTAATAATCAAATGATGGAAAATATGCACTTGTATGCTTGCAAGGGTTGGTGGATTTTTCATTATCAATGGATGATGAAAATGCATTTAGAAGCAAGCGTGGCATTCTTGGTTTGTGATCTTTGAGGTGAATAATTGCATAGAACTTGTTTTAACCTTGAGCCAACTGTGACAAGTATGTTATGTTCTTCTATGTCGTGTTCTTCTACCAATGCTTGTTGTATGCACCTACAATAAGTATTAGCAAAGACGATATGATTTTGACAATGAAAAGCAGGTATTACAATTAATCTACTGCTTAAATTTGATAAACACATAGCACACCACTCTTAGAATGGCAACATGTTCCACTCATACCTATGAGATGGAACGTCGATAGATGTACAACGCTGGAGTCTAAACCAAGAAATGATAGTCTGTAAAGAACGATAAGCGCATCCCCAGCCTTAAGAAGTGCGCAAATGGATGACCTACAGTTAGAATAACATGTAAACGAGGATAACTTTAAAACATGAAAAACTCGAGTACTGCATTTCAGGAAAGACATTGAACTAAAAGTTCCCTGAGAAAGAGAAGTGATAATACCGAGTCATCAAAGCCATCTGGTAGTATTCATAGGAACCCTGAACCAAAGAAATAATGCCCCCTGAGACTGCATGAACATTACGATTTCAGTAAGAGCACTAACCAACAACCCACATAATGACATGGAGAAAAAAAATTTTAGTAGCACACCTCCACTACTTGGAATCCCAAAATGTTCATCTTTGAGCATAGGAAGGCCTGCTATTGCCACAGATAATTGAGAGCTGGTCCATCCAATACATATAGAAAGGAAAAGAATGGGAAAGAGAAAAACAAAAAATATGGCAGCAGTTTCCTGCTTGAAGCTGAACAATTACCTTTACCCCTTGATTTGCTCCCTACACTGTCCTTTACAAGATTGAAGTTAAGTGCATTAGCAATTCTTAGGAGAGGACGATAAAAGGCAACCCCAACCTCAAGTGCCAGGATCTTCTGGCTTCAACTGGAAAAACAAAGTTTTAGTGAAACAAGAGATCAGTAAATGTACAGTGCTAAGAATGTATAAGAAAAGGTATCAATTTCAAAGAATTTCTGTTCTTGCTTTCTTCTGCAAATCTTCATTTCACCAAGGAAATATTTTTCCTCCACTGATTAGCACATATGAACATGTTACAAAGCTAGCCGACAGCTATTTAGTACTTTCACTTATCCATCATACATTACCATGCTAGTCCCCTTACTTTATTTTGTTCCATGTTTTTGTATTAATGACTTGGTTGTCATATTTCCAGTAGTAGGAGAAATTCAATCAGATAAAATAGAAAACCAGAGGATCAACTGGAAAAGAGTGTCATGATTAGTTCAATGGCAATGGTAGCAATTGTCTCTCAGATTCTAAGTCAACCTCACAAACTTCAAAAGCAAATGCTCTCATTAAGACTGGAAGTAAGATAACTTCCACGTTAGAGACAAAGTATGGACTGCTTGATACCTCATACCTAACTGAAAGTTTTGAGTTTACAGAACCAAGTACTTGCCTTGTTTCAATTCTGTCTCCCCATAACTGAGTTCGTATATGACAGTTACTGGGTGCAAAATGCCGGGTGGACTGAATGCAACTGAAAGAAAAACAACAGAAGTGGTTGCTTACACAAGTTCAATGACAACGTTAACAGAAATTCATGACAATACTCATGTAAACTATATATGAGAATGCTGGAATGAGCAGTCGCAGAACCAATGTCATGTCAGTTTGAATATACTACCATATCTGTGTGGGTTTTCCCTTCATTTGATATTACTTTTAGCTATGCATGGTGTTACACATCCTTAGAAACTCCCTACTCATTTCTTGTGCTTCCAGAACTCATCTTTCTTTCCTTTCTTCTTGACTTTCAACAAACCCATGGTGCTCCTAGCAATTCCAAGTATGGCACTCTTGTCCTTCCTGTTTTTGGTGGCAGCTTTTACATTTAATATGGCTCTAAGCTTTTCGTAAGTCTTAATATCTGGTACTTGCCCAGTCTTCACCATCTGTTTGTGATAAAAAAATGCCCTCCTGAAATCACGAACACGGACATATGCGTAGATCATGGTCATGTAAGTAAAAGAATCGGGTTTTAGACCGAGGGTTGTCATTTCTTTCAACAATTGAGGCAACTTCGAGTGACTCCCTCCCCGCGCATATGCATTCATCAGCATGTTGTATGTCATCACAGTTGGTGGTAAGCCAAGCTTCCCAAATTCAGAGACCACATCCCTAGCTTCAATGTAATGTCCTTGTTTAGCGAAACCATCAAGAAGAATGTTGAATGTAACCCGTGTTCCTTCAACCTTTTCTCTTCTCATAAATTTCCATATCTTCATCAGTGTTTGAGTGTCACCTGCACGCCTAAATGCATCTAATAGAGCTGTATAGCTTTCTACAGAGGGTTTGACTCCTTCCCTTTGCATATTCTCAAAAGCCATATAAGCTTTCTCATGCCATCCATCAAGTGAATAGGCATGAATAAGAGCTGTATAAGAATGTGAAGTAGGTCTTACACCCACTTTCTTCATTCTCAAGAATGCATTAGCAGCCATATCACTATTCTTCTTCTTCCTTCCATATGCACTAATTAGACATGTATATGACCTCACATTGGGCTCTAACCCAGCATCTTCCATTTCCAAAAGAAGTTTCTCAACTACCTCTGGCTGCATCCTTCGGCTGTATGCATCCATTAGAATGTTGAATGTTGCAGATGCAGGTTTATGGCCTTTTGCTTTCATCTCCGCAAACAGACCTTCAACTTCTTCAATTTGGTTTGATTTCACATAAGCATCCATCAACGTGTTGTACACAATAGCATTCGATGGGATTCCTTGCTCCTCCATCTCTGACTGGATAATAAGAGCTTCCTTCATCAACCCTTCACTACAGAACGATTTGACTAAAGCACCCATAACTTCTGAACTCCATTGGACTCCAATCCTGTTCATTTTCTCAAAGAGTCCCCACACTTCCTTGGCACTGCGACCACTTCTCCTCATGGCAGTAATCATTATAGCACAAGTTACATGATCAGGACGAATATTATTTACCTCCATAACTTCATACACATGACAAGCATCTTCATACCTGAAATTTGCTCGTAGATATCAATACATTGAAATTCTACACTCTATATGAAGAATGAAACTAACTCACAAATGAATTAATTCAGTAGCAACTAAAACTGAAACTGTAGCACAGATTCAAGAACCTCGTTACCTTCCACAACAGAGAAGCCCCGAAATAGCAGCATTATAAACATGGACATCTCTGAACTCCTTGCTCTGAGGTAAATTATTAAACAAGACCATCATTTGATCACCCATTCCCGATCTTCCCAGCAACGGAAACAGAATCGTACAAGCACGAGGAGTGACGAGGGATGGTTCCTGCAGCCTCATCCACTCGAAGAAATACAAGCAATCCATCATCAAACCCTCGTCTCCCATCAACCCCAACAACTCCACACACTCTTTGTCGCTAATCCTCCCCTCATAACCGCTCAACTGCTCTCCCAAGGTCGCGTTCTGCGGCAAGTTGCTAGCAATTTTCATTACTTCTCCGACAATTCCCTCTGGTAACGGTCTTGCGTCCACACTCGCAGAACCCATTAGCTGGCTGATAGGGACATCATCAAGGTCGGAATCGTGTTCAGAGTCGAAGTCGCGAGCCAGCCGCCAGTGAGTACGGCGGTTGCTTTGGAGGGAGAATTTACCTTCCTGAGACCGGTCTTTAGTTGAAGAGCGGGATCTGAAGAATCTAACAATCGGGTCGTCGAAATTATCATCCTCTTCTTCTTCTTCGCCTTCGTCCTCATTTACTAACAGCCGAATTTCGGTTGCTGGTTGCTCTTCAGGTTCTTCAGATTCTTGTTCGAGGAGAGGAAGGAAAATGGCAGGCGAAGGGTGAGAATGGGGAGTGGGTGGAGTTGCAGAAAGCGAAAAGGATGAAGCAAATGGTTTAAAGCGAACGAGAAGAGAAGCTCTTGAGCTATTAGAACAAATTCGTCGAGGACTAGGAGAAAAGATGACAGTGGGATGAGAGCTTTGGTGTACGAGAGCGGCCATTGTTGTTCCTGGATTAGAATTCTACTCTTCTCCACTCCACTTCGCTCTACTGTTTGTCATGTGTCACTGTGCCTAAACGCTGTCGTCTGATTGATGTTGTACAGAACTAAACTAGAATATGGAATCTAAATCTAACAGGTTATCTTTAAATAATTAAATAATTAATTAATCTTTGTGAACTAAACTAGAAAATGCAATCTAAATCTAACAGGTTATCTTTAAATAATTAATTAATCTTTGTGACAGCCTCTTTGTAAAAATATTAAAAAAGATTACATATAATTGACATAGCAAAGTGGAAAACTTAAGAAAGACTGCATATAATTTACATAGCAAAGTAGAAAACTTGTGCACGGAGTAATTCACTTTTAACTTCTGAATAATTCATTAGGTAGGATTTTAAAACTTAACAAATAGATGCCAACCAGAACTAAAAGAAGCATTTCTTGTTCCAGGAAAAGTTCGCATTCTTATACGGCGCATCCTACGTAATATTCTCCCATGCAGAACCACATTGAGAGGCCGACATATAGCAGTGGACGACACTTGCCCTATTTGTGGTCAGACTACGGAAACACCACAACATGTATTCTATTACTGTGAATTTGCCCAGTCTGTTTGGCTTCTCTCTACTGTGGGTTGGCACCCTATACCGTCCTTACAAGACTGGCTTCTGCGAGTGGTAACTTCCTTTACGCGTCCCCAACAGGAGGAGATCTTCATGATTCTCTGGAGCTTATGGATGTACCCGTAATGACGTTGTGTGGACATCACGTACTCACTCTCATCAATTTGTTATTGGTTTGGCACGGACAACTCTTTCCG
>JANZLD010000002.1:62671132-62687120 GCA_026413575.1 Erythroxylum carthagenense
GGAATTGTGTTGAAAATCTAGGTGTAACAAACTTGAAACAGATGGATCAGCTGTTCACTAGTCTAACAAACAAAGTTCTAATTAGTTTATTGAAAAAAACTTTGACAAAGCTCTCGTGAATGCCAGTTGGTTAGTACAATTCCCAATAGCATTGCTAATTTCAAATAGTCAATGTTCTCATATCATACTCCAATTAAGATTGAAGAGCTATTCCAGAAGTTTGTTAGGTTTTTCCCTTTAGGTTCAATAATTTTTTAATTAATGAACCCAGTTTCACTTATGCTTGTAGGAAAGGTACTGAAAGTATGTGTAGATGCGCTAAACAATTTATATGTTTTCAAAAACTAAAGGGAATAAAAAAGGAACTCAAACTCATTAATTACTTAAGAGGCTCCAACACTAAGAATGCTCTAATGGCAACAAGAATGAGCTATCTACATCTAGAATCTGTCTACATTGTCTCCATAAGATCCTCTTCTGCTTTCCAAAGAGAAACTAGCTCTTTCGAACTATATGAGGGATACTAGTGACCATTCCTCCTTACTCTAACAAAGAGCAAGGGTCAATTGGCTTAAGGATGGTGATAAGTGCTCTAAATTTTTCTTTAACACCATTCTAATTAGGAATAATCAAAACAAGATAAGAGCAATCACTAGCAATATGGGAATTCAGCTCCAAAATCTAAATGACATCTAAAAGGAGATTGTTAGTTTTGTCACTTCTCTACTTGGTATTTCTAGCCCGAATAGTGGTTCTAATTATGATCTTAATGGTATCACCTCGAAAAAGTTAACCCCAGTAGACTGTGCACTATTAATAAAACCTATAGAAGATAAAGAGATTGAGGAGATTATGTTTAAGATGGATGGTATGAAAGCTCTTAGACTAGATTGGATTAATGGCTTCTTTTACCAAACATCTTGGAATATAGTAGGGAACTATGAAATAAGCAGTTCATGAATTTTTCTCCAATGGGAAGCTACTCAAAGAAATCAATAAGACCTTTTAACATTTGATTCTTAAAAGATCTAGCCCCTCATGTTTCAGTGACTTCAGGCCCATTTCTTGCACCAATTTCTTATACAAATTCATAACCAAGTTAATTAGTTCTAGATTGAAAAAGGTAACCACTCCACTCATTAGTGATAATCAAAGTGCTTTCATATGCAACAGGCAAATTGGACACAATATTCTAATTATCCAAGAACTACTAAAGGGGTATTCTAGATCCAGGTCTACTCCCAATTGTACTATTAAATTTGATTTTCATAAGGCTTATTATAGTATTAGTTGGAATTTCTTATGGAAGGTGATGAAGGCTCAAGAATTCCTAGGAATCTTCATCAATTGGCTGAGAGAATGCATATCTACTACTAGCTTTTTAGTTTTGATCAATGGATACCCCTTAAAATATTTCATGGCTGTTAAAAATCACAAGCATGGGATCCTCTCTCCCCTGACCTATTTATACTATGCATGGAAACTCTTAACTCTATAATTTAAGTAGGAAGTTGTGGCTAATCCTAGGTTTAGATTCCATTTTAGATGCAAGAAAATTGGTGTTACTAATCTATCCTTTATAGATGATCTTCTTCTATTCTATGGTGCTAAATTGGATTCCATTCGAACTTTCATGGAGGCTCTGAATAGATTCAAAAACTTGTCTGGGTTGTAGGTTAACTTCAACAAAAGCCAATTCCTTATTTCAAAAGCTACTTCTTCTATGGAATCCCAAATAGCTTCCACCATTGGGATGATTATGAAAACTCCACCTTTGAGTTATCTTAGAGTCCTTATCTCCACCAGGAGGTTAAGTTATTTTGAAGGCATTCCACTTATTGAAAAAATCCAAAGAAGGATTAATTCATGGGTAAATAGATTCTTATCTTATACAAGCAAGGTCCAACTTATTAAATTAGTGTTTAACTCATTCAACATTTACTGGATTTCACACTTCTTCTTCTTAAAAAATGTAATAAGGTCAATGGAAATACTAGTTAAGAATTTATTATGGAATCACTCTAATGGAATTAGAGGGGTTGCAAAAGTTAAGTGGTCTGATATATGCTTTCCTAAAGAGGAGGGGGGTTAAACATGTCTTCAGTAAAATTGACTAACCAAGCTCTTATCCTTAAGAGGTTATGGTGGATACTAGAGCACAAAAAATTCTTATGGATTAAATGGTTACATTCCTACTTTCCCAAAGGAAAATATCTATAAGAGATGGAGGAAAGTCCTTATCACTCTTACTTCTTAAACCGGTACCTCACTTGAGGAACTTAGTCCAAGATGATGTTTCCTGTAGAATTGGTAATGGGAGATTAATTGCTCTATAGTTTGACGATTGTTCTAGTCAGGACTCACTTATCCATCTCCAAACCACAACTATGAACTTCCTCACCTTTCCCTTTCATACTAAGCGTAGTTTCTTCATTAATGATAATTCCTGCCTGTTCCTTGATATTCTCAGTCATTTACAACCACAATATCTCCTAGATCCATCCAAAGCTGATACTTTTTATTAAAAGGATCAACCAATTTCCAACTATCAAATAGGCTCACTAAGGACTTGATCATAGAGGAATCCTGTGGTTAAGTGGAACGAGCTTTACACCCTTCCCAAGGTTTCCTTTCTTCTTTGACTCATCATTATGAATATACTAAATACAACTGACATACTCATGTATCTCCAAGTAAATAGTTGCTACCCTCTATGTTCTACACATGAAGAATCCAAGGATCACCTATTCATGTGTTTAGTGGCTAAGGATATTTAGGAACAGGTGAAGCAGAAATGCCTATACAATGTTTCAGAAAATTCCATCTCTAGTATAGTTCACTAGTTAGCTACACAAAGTTCTATTCCTAAGACTGAGAAGCAGATTTACTCAATAGTAATGGGTCTTTGAGTGCAAGCAAATAGGAAAGAGAGAAATGCTATATGGTTTCAAACCAGTATAAATAAATTACAACACTTATCACAGAAGTTATCAATGGGACTAGAGAAATCATTATTCTGAAGAACCTTGCATCGGATTGCAAAACCAATATACTTATTTCCTTGAACATCTAAGTAATGTGTTACATTCTTGAGGTTGATGCATGAGTGAAGAAAATCTCCTACCTGAAGAATAATCAAGCTTTGTGTGGAGAGGTTATGTTATCATCCATAGAGGATTCGACTCTCTTCCTGATCTACTGGTGTTATGGTGTAATCTCCATTTGTATCTTTGAGGAATTTTGTTAGAAAGGGAAAGAAATTACGATTCAAACTTAGGTAACTGCACAAATAGGAAGTGATGAAACTCTCATATGTTGAGCGATAAGACAATATATGCCCTTCGGAGAGAACTAAGTGGATGGAGGCCCTAATTTGTCCTTTCTGTAGGATTAGACAAAATAATTTGTGGTTACCATATGTGTAATGTTTGTTTTTCTCAATGGTGCACTTGGTATGCTGGTCAAAACTATATTGTTTTAGGATGGTATCCTTTGTAAGACTAACTCTTATAAATGCATTCATATATACAATTAAATCCTTTTTTCAAAAAAGTAAAGAAAGAAGATCAAGGTTCAACAAGGTCATTTTTACATTTTATATTATTAATTGTAATCTTATTTTTTAATTTGATCCTAAAAGACTCACTTTTTATAAATATTTCATTTCATTTTATTGAATGAGTCTTTATATTCAGCAAAAGGCAATGAAGCTTTTGTTTTTAATAGAAAAGCCTTTTGATCTTTCAAACAAACTTTAGCGAACATTTTAAGAAGTGTTTAAATTATAATTACATTAATAAAAATTAAGTTTTTGCATTTGAAGTTTTTAAAATTATATTTGTAAGGTGATTGGTTGACTTATATGGGATAGTGGTACAACAATATAGGTTAAAGTTGTTAAATTTGATGCATTGTGAATTTACTGTAACATTGGTTAATGTATTGGTTGATTAGTGTGTCATACCAATCAATCAATTACCTGATGGATGAACAGTGTCTTAACAAGTAGTAAATTGGTGCATTCAATGTATACTAGTTGACTAATATGCTATACTAGTTGACTAGCACGCTACAAGTAGCCTTTTTAATGGATATTTCTTTGCTTCAATAGATAGTAAGGTCCTAAAACACAATAGATAGTTTTTTCTTATTTGTTTTAGCATTAAGAACACTTGGATGCATTTTACAATGTTTCTAAGTATTTGTTAATCATTTGAGTATCATTGTCTCATATTTGTGCGATTGAGCCTCTTTAAAGTTATCAAGTGATAAAGTAAGGTATTTTGAGTTGTAATATTTGGTTGGGGTGTTATATTATTGTATTTGGGGGTGATCCTAGTGGGATTGAAGTTTCTCTTCATCTTGGAAGAAGATTATAAAAGGGTTCCTCTTTGCTGAGAAATATTGGGCAAAGGCTATTCTTCACTTTACAAGAAGGATTATAGTATAATCCGAAAAAGAATCTTTGGAGTGAATATAAGCAAGGGTTATTTGTCAAACCATTATAAATTATTTGCATTATTTCTTCCTTATCCTCTTTAAATCATTATTCAATGTTTGGTTAATTTGTATTAAGCAATTTCCTACTTCTTATTTATATTGATTATTATTATTTTAGTACTTTGGTGAGAAAAATTCTTAAATTTTGTATTCACCCTCCTCTTAGGTGCTATTAGGAACTAACAATAAAATTTTATAGCATACTAAACTATGTCACATTGGTTAAAATCAAAAAAGACAATTAGCTAAAGAAGACTCTTTGGCGATTTACATCAAGTAGATTATCCTATTTAAAGATATTGTCTAGTTGGTAAAATAAAAAAGAAGCCATTTGAAAAGGGAAAGCAAACTTCCTTTCTATTATAGTTAATTCATTCTGACATGTGTGATCTAGTGAATATAAGGGCAAGACATGAGGATGTGTATTTGATCATATTTATAGATGACTATACTCGGTATGGTCACGTTTATTTAATTTCTAACAAATCATAAGAATTAAATTATTTCACAAAGTATGAAATTTGGTAGAGAATTAATTAGATAAGAATATAAAAGCATTAAGAACTAATCAAAGACAAGAATACTTGTCTCATAAGTTCAAGATGCTATGTGAGGAAAAAGGAATAGAAAAATAGTTGACTATTCCTCAAACTCCATATCAAAATGGCATTGTGGGAAGACAAAATAGAACCCTACTAGAAATGTTTAAGTCTATGATGGCACGAGAAAATTTATAAATAACCTATTAAGGTGATGTATTGCTCACATCCATTTATGTACTTAATTGGGTATCCATAAAATTAATTATAAATACTTTATATGAGTTATAAACAGGTAGAAAAACTCGCATAAAAAGTCTAATACCAATATGGATGTGCTACATACATTCATGGCCTCTCTTATAAATATGCAAAATTAGGCCCAAGAGGGAATAAAAATATCTTCATTAAATACTCCGAACAATCAAAAGAAAATGTGTTCATAAGTGAACAAGGTAATAAAGGAGTAAATTAATTTAAATTGTGATATATCACCTTTTTTTAAATGATTTTTCAAAGCATGATGAAATATAAAAGGATTTATTTTTATATAAAAACCTTTGACCAAAATGATTATATTAAGGGTAATCATAAAGAAAGACTTTATTTGAGTGGGAGAAATTTACAACTTGGAGAATTAGCCCAAGGTCATTTTAGGTTACAACCCATTGAAAATTTTCTTATTATATCTAATTTGATTAAGAGTAATCACGACATTCATAAATCTATTTCTTGAACCTCCTTTATGCTAAAGTAATTACAAAGTAATTCCTTGACTTCATTTTAAAATAAAAGGGGGTTCACTTAATTATCCCGTAAGAAAAGAATGAGCTAAGGAATGTACAAGAGGCTCTTACTAGTCTTGTTAAAGAATAATGGATGAATGAATGAAAGAAGAAATGACTTCTCTAAACTTAAATTAAGTATTGGACTTAGTTGATCTCCGTAATAAGTGTAAAGATATAGGATTTTAAATTAAAATGAACTATTGATGGCAGTATTGGAAGATACAAGACTTGCTTTGTGGCTAAAAGATATTCACAACAAAAGGGAACTCATTATAATGAAACATTTTCACCTGCTATGAGGTTTGCTTTTAATTCATCTAGTCATAATGGGAGATTTGAATATTGAATTACATCAAATTGATGTAAAGACTACTTTTCTAAATGAAGAATTAAAAGAAGAAATTTATATAGAATAATTTATAGGTTTCATTAAGATAAGCTATGAACATAAAGTGCATAGGTTACCAAAATTTATGGTCTGAAACAGTCCTGAAGATAGTGGTACATTCAGTTTCATAAGATAGGGGAATGAAGAATAGTGTAGATATAAGTCTAATGATGAGTACAAAGCTAGATGTTTGCTATACTATTGGAATGATGAGCAAATATCAGCTAAATCCAAGATAAGCACAAAAGTAGTAAAGAGAATGTGAAGGTATCTAAAATGTACTATTGGTTATGCATTGTCTTACCTAAGAAATGACCTATGTATATAAGGAGATACACATGTAGGTTGGGGAGGATATTTAAATGAGAGAAAATATACCTTTAAATTTGTTTTCTTACTAGATAATGGTGCAATATCAACAATCATATGTTGCATTATTAATAATTGAAGATGAATTTATGACATTTTTAGATACAATACAAGAAGCTATGTGACTTAGATGATTCACAATTAATTTATAAGTCACCAAGAGGGAGACTAATGGAGGAATAATCAATTGTAATAGTCAAACAACACTTACTTATATTAAAGATCTCAAATTTTATGGCAAAACAAATCATATAGATACTAAGTATAATTATGCGAAACATATAATTGCATAGGGTGAAGTGAGCATAAAGTATGCATCTACAACAGATATGTTGACAAACCTAATAACAAAACTAATTTATGGCCTTACATATATTGAGCATATAGCATTACTAGGATTGTGTAGATATTGAAATATAATTGATAAACATTTCTCTATATATATTCGTTCATTTTATTATGATGCCTAAATGTAAACATGTGTTAATATTGTTTATTAAGTGATAAGCAATGTGTAATCTTGATTCTAAAATATGTTAGAACATATTTTACGTACGAATCAAAGAGGATATCAAACAAATAAGAAATTAACCCTCTCGCACGAACAATTACCTTTACTGTTTTTGATGGCTAGAGATGAGGTGGATTTTACGTTTACTATCAAGATGATAAATGAGAGCAAGAGCGAAAAACTTAAACTATAAATGTTGCCTTAGGTGATATGAACTTAAGAGTAGACCAGCAAATATTAAGTACAATGAGAGTTCAGGTTAAATACTAAATATGCTTGAACTAATATTCGTATGATATTACATTAATAATAGACATATGTTTTAAATGAAAGGGAGTTAATATTTTAGCATATGACTCTTCCAATGGGCGTAAAAACACAATCATGAAATGAGATTGATATAAACCATAAGATCTCAATTTACATCTTGTGAGACCCTAGAGGTAGCCTTCATAGTATACCCTTATGACTTTTATCTAATTATTAGGAATTAAATTTATCATTTACTTTTTAAAAATGTTATCAGAAGATCATACGTGATAAGATCTTATAAGATAATTATATAAGAGCAAATTAAATTCATTTGAAATAATTTAAATTATAAAATGGTCATTTCTGAGTAGTAACTCGTATAAAAAATATATTCAAAAGTGGCGCAGGTCTCTTAGTAAAATAATTAAATATAATAGTAAAATAATTAAATATAATTAAGACTCAATGAAGTAAATGAGATTAAAAGAGATTAAACTTGTGAGATATGAATAAGAGTATAATATATTGAATGTACTCAAAGCATCGATTTGTTAGCTGAGAAGTTATAAATTCGTAATAGATATATGCCAATAAGCTTTCATTGTATATTAGTCTCATGAATTATTGAGCAAATATACGAATTACAAAGTTCCAATCAAATAAACGTAAGCGGATGATGATAATTAATAAATGAGTTACGATATACACTTATATACCTATAATTAGATATTGTCTATGCTCTGGTAAGATAGTTATAGTTTTAACTATACTTTAACTGAAATTAATGTTCATGATAATCTGCGTTTAGAAGAAACATCAAATCACAAACGTCAGGTAAATTAGTTGCCATAAGTCTCCAACGGTAAGTGAGTGTTGTTGGAAGCTTTTAATGTTCTTCACAACGTTGTCGACACGCTTGGAATCCCTTGAAACCAAAAGAAGAAAAATCTTGTCAGTTGGAAGTTGACAGAGGGGCCTGAAACGACCTGGAAGTTTCGCGAGTCAATCTGAAAACATGTTCTGACACATTGTAGGATACGCCGAAATTGTTGTAAATATTTATATTTATTTAATTAAGTGTGCAAGAAGACAAGTGGTACACAAGGAGACGAGACGAGAGAGGTCTTGTAAAAAGATAATTCATTAAAATTCAATTTAAGCCTTTTTCCGTTTCACACCCGATCGTCAAAAGAAGACAGAAACAGAACCCCCAGCCTCCCTCTCTTTATAGATATCCTCGAGCTCCTTATCAGAAATTAGGCTATTATTCATCAGCATATGCATTAAAAGGGTAACAAATACGCAGGCTGACTTGCTATGCAGGCATTTTCCGGCGACATTGAAATTACTTATTTTGATGCTCCTCTTTTAAAGTGTCAGTATCTTCTTTTAAAAAATCACTCGAGACGTAATTTTTCTCGTCTTATTAAAATATGATATACTTTTTCCTTTACATTAAAAAAAAAAAAACAGAACCCAGCCTGACTGGCTCGCCCATTCTAGTCCTCATGAAGCACGTACGCAGACTCACGCGTCAAGTCCTTATTCCTTAAGCTACGCACCCCACCTCCTGGAAAAAGTAAAACTCGTTTACTTTTATATCTATATTAGTATATAGTAATATTAAGGCTTTATTTTATTACAACTACTCTCACTTTGTATATATGTATATATATATTTGTATATATATATATATAACAAAAACAAATAGAGGAAAATAAGAACACGGAAACTCCTTTGAAATTTCCCCTCCTCTTCTGCGCCTCAATTCGTTCAAGTCTAAAAGGGGCTTTTGGAATAATTGGGGTTTGGGGAAATTTGGGATTCTTAGGGTTTGCACGGATTTGTGCTCTTTTCGTGTCTTATGATAATGATGACGGAGGCGAATTCTTTGGGTTTCATTCCCGGCGCCGTTGATGACGATGTTGACCTGTCCATGGATTTCGACACCTTCTTCCACATACTTGACGAATCTTCCGATCCCTGTCAGGTAATTCTGTTTAAGTTGGGAGATTTTTGGTGCAATCTTTGAATTTGGTGTTTGTCGGTCCTGGTACGAGCTTCTTCTTATCCTGCCACTACTGCTACTACTGGTTCGTTGGTTTACATGCTTTCGTAATTTTGAGCGTCTCGTGCGTTTTTTTTTTTTTAATGTGTGGTGCAAAATTAATAACTCCTTGGACTAAAAGTTTTCAGTTGTAAGTGATTGTTCCTTATTCCATGGCATTGTTATTATCTTTCATTGAGTTTATTTAAATTGTTTTGACTATTGGATGGGAAATGCCTGTGAGGACTGAACAATCCATGCATTTTTCCTATACTTTGGCTGATCTATGGTTGGTTGCTTTTTAATTGGTATTTTGTTTCGTTTAATTTTTTCCAAATTGCAGACTAAGGATGAAGAACCTTCGTCTGGTAAGTTGAAAGTTGAGACCACTGCTGATGTTGGCGGCAATATGAGCTTGGAACTTCATAGTGGTAACTGCTTTATGACAAAAATAATTGTTATATTTCAATTAAACTAAGGATCATATGCCTTTTCAGCTCTGATGTCCAGTGAATAGGGTCATTTATATTTCATTGACTCTGTTTAGGATGTCAAACTGCAGCGGGCTCCCAATTGTTAGAGGCTGAAACTTTGCATCCTGTTGGGCATTATTCCTCATACAACCTGGAAGCTTCAGACTCGGGAAACTTTACTATGGCATTTGATGGTTTAAAAATGGAAGATTCATTGCGTATGACCTCCTCTACGACATCTCTCTGTCAAGATTTTAGTGACTGGGTTTCACCATCTCAAGGTGGTCAAGGAGGAGATGTGTTTCGAATTTCACAATCTGAGATTCACAAATCTGCTAATGCATCTATTTTTGATGAAGTAAATTCTACCCTTGGTTCAGAAAATTGCTCTGATGATTTGGATGTCAATCTTTTGTTGGGTAAAACTGGAACTCTGTTCAGGCATCTAGCAGGGGCAGTTGATTCCACAAGTATGCTTGCCATATTTGATGATTAGACCTGTTCTTTTCTTCTTGTTTTCACGGGTTTGATACTTTTATGTAAACAATCATCATTGTGTACTGTGATTATTGCAGGTGCTTCATGTGATATTTGGATAGAAAGTATGGACGAGAAGTCTGGGTACCCTGGTGATGTGGTTGAAAACACATATGGAGTATCAGTACCTGAGAATGATGATAACAATTATGTGGATAAATCTTGTATGAATGCCAATATTCCTTCATATGATGCAATTTTGAACGGTTCTACTTTCTGTCATAATTCTACCATCACTAATGAATTAGGTTCTAATTATCTGGCTCCGCAGTTTGACATGAATGTTGATTACTCACTATTTGGGGGTTCTCCTCAGTATAGTGTTTGTGGTGATTTCAAGTTTGATCATTTATTAACTATGAATAAAGAGAAGGACGAAATAAGGGAGTCCCAAACTCTAAATGCATACTACGCATCAGAGGTGTCTATGATTGATAACATTGCTGGAGAGGAGCAGAATGCTAAATGTCAAAGTAGTATTGATAATAGGGGTGTTGATGGTGAACATTTGCTGATGCCATTCTGTCATGTTAAGTCAGGCATCAGTGAGAAGCAATCAGTTTCTCTTGAGGATAGGAAAGTTGATCAGGTGGTTACAAGTAAGAGTATGATGAGGCTTCCTGTTCAAGGGGCTCTCAACAGCGAGTATTCATATAGGGAGACTGACAATTCTTTTGTCAAGAATGTCCCAAAACAGTCAGTATCCTCTTTGTCACTGCCTATTTTTCCTCACAAGCCATTAATTCATGCAAAAGATGAGAAACGAGATGTGATTCTTACTTCTGCTGCTGATGGTACATATGCGACTTTAAATGCTGCAAGACAGAGTTTGCAGTGTTCTCAGAGATCTGTCATAACCAGCAAACATCCCATTTATATTAAGGATGAGAAAGAAGTTAAAGTAGTTAAATCCAAGGGCTTGGATAGTAACCATTTCTCAAGAGTCAGTCCTGAATCAATACAAAGTAACTCACTTGGGAGCAAATCTCATGTTGATGATGACTCTGAAATTTGCATTCTTGAAGATATTAGTCAACCTCCTCTCTCAAACCAATCTATATCTCATGGAAAGATCATTGATCCTTTCCATTATTCTGCATATGGTGACACCATCCATCATCCAGGTGTGGGAGCCTTGAGGACAAAGATTATTGATGAACGGGTTCTATACCAAGCTGCGTTGCAGGTTAGCTTCTTGAGTTAGGAATTATACCTGATGTGTTCAAATATTTACATAACTTCGGTCACCATTCTCTGATGTGAAGGGAAATTTTTGTCTCTGGAAATAGAGCTAAGATATAATTGGAATGTTTGATTGCTCCTGAACCATAGAAATGCATGCTCATTAGTGTGTGGTGATTTGTGTGACACCATGTGAAGGCATGTCTCTGTATGGTCTCATGATGTTTCATATTTCTCCATGGTTTTGGGTTTTCTGATATTGTTCAAAGATTAGGTTTTGGGCTTTTAAATGTGTTAAATTTGCTGTTTATATTCTCATGATTTTTGTTGTTCGGTAAAAGTTAAAAGGTTGCTCATACTAACTGTATCTTGGAACACTATTTGGTTTTAGTGAGTGAAAGTGAAGGATTTGATCTAGTATGCACATTTGGACAGTTGGTATAAGTTACTTCAATAAGAAACTAAAGATTCTAGATTGTCTGACAGGATCTTTCTCAGCCAAAATCTGAAGCTAATCCACCGGAGGGTGTTTTGACAGTATCTCTTTTGAGACATCAGGTTTGCAAACTTTTTTTCCTCCACCTTCCTTATGTTGTATGTGTATGCTCGTAATATAATAGCAATGACTGAGAGTTGCATATACGAAATGACCTATCTGTCGAAATTACACATATTTGATGAGATTGATTATGTTTTTAATAATTCCCCAGAGAGAAAAGAGCCCCCAACTGATTTGAAATTGATGTTCTAGTTTCATGAGTGAAAATAGAATGTCAAGGATACTATGATTAGGCCATTTAGTTCTGTCATATGTTTCAAGAAGAAAACATAGCTCCAGTTGGTTCGTATTTTAACCCCGTTATGCTTGATGATTTTGTCATAAACTTGCGTGCTAGTTGTTTAGAATAATGAATTTGTTTTGCCTAGCAGGCTGGGACAACCACCACATACATGTGATCTTATTTAAATACAAGTAGGTATATAAATTTTGACACTCCGGATTGAGGGCAAATTTTGACACTCCAAATTGAGGGCAAGGTCCCTCTTTAAGGACCACCCACCAATAATATGCTTGAAGTTTTTGCATTGTGATATCCTAATTTGGTTTTTGATAACCCTGTTCCCTAGTAAAATAGGTTAAATTTCATTACAGAAGATAACATATCTGTAAATTATATTGGTGTAGGTAATCAACTAGTTAGGTTTTAGTTTCTCTGAAAGAGCTTTACATGTCAATCTCATTGTATAGTAATCTTGACTGGCAAGACATTATTTGCAGTGACATCTCTTCAACTTCCCATGGTTGCATAATTCTTTCTTGTTTGTTTTGTTTTGTTTTTTTTACATGATCATGATAAGGTTATTCACCTTACAAAATTGATAATGTCTTCTTCAGAGAATTGCTTTGTCATGGATGGTTAAGATGGAAACATCGATCGGTAATTGTTTGGGAGGGATTCTTGCGGATGACCAGGTGGATGTTCTTGTTGAACTTAATCCATGAAAAATGTTGGGAGACAGTATTTCAATTTTTTTTACGGAACTGTTACTTTTCAGGGACTGGGAAAGACAATTTCAACTATTGCTCTTATTCTTAAGGAGAGACCTCCATTTCGTGAAGTAGATTTAAATCCTATAAAGGAAGAAAATTTTGAAACTTTCGATTTGGATGGGGATGATGATGGTATTATTGAGGTTGATGGAATGAAACAAGTAAGTAAGGGTTGTGAAGTTAAATCCAGTTCTTTGAAGGTCACACATTCTTTAGGGCAATCAAAGGGAAGGCCGGCTGCTGGGACTCTTGTTGTTTGTCCCACGAGTGTCCTGCGTCAGTGGGCTGAGGAGTTGCATAAGAAAGTTTCTAGTGAAGCTAATCTGTCTGTTCTAGTGTACCATGGAAGTAATCGAACAAAGGATCCTTCTGAGCTGGCAAAATATGATGTGGTCCTTACAACCTATTCCATTGTAAGTATGGAAGTGCCGAAACAATCTGTGATCAGTGAAGATGATGAGGAGAAAAGAGAAGATCAAGGAAATGATGTTTCACTTGTTGAATATTCATCTGGTAAAAAAAGAAAGCATTCACCCAGTTCTGGAAAAAATGGTTCCAAAAATAAGAAGGGATTAGATGGTATATTGGTTGACTCTCTTGCCCGACCACTTGCAAAGGTTTCGTGGTTTAGGGTTGTCCTGGATGAGGCTCAAAGCATCAAGAATCGCAGAACTCAAGTAGCTAGAGCTTGTTGGGGTCTTCGTGCAAAACGCAGGTGGTGCTTGTCTGGGACCCCTCTCCAGAATGCAATTGATGATCTTTATAGCTACTTCAAGTTCCTCAGATATGATCCTTACTGTTCCTACCCTGAATTCTGCTCTCGATTGAAGGTGCCAATTCAAAAGAATCCAGTAAATGGTTATAAAAGGTTGCAAGCTATTCTGAAGACAATAATGCTTCGACGTACCAAAGGTTTGATTGCTTGTGTTTCATCTAAATGCTGTCACATATTTGATAGATGATGATGTCAAATTTAATCTGCATGTGATATTGAAACATTCGTGCTGACGGGCTTGTGCTCGATCATCATCTCAAGAAGACTGTGACCTTATGTCTTGTTGATTTTGAAACTGTTAGATGCTATCTGTTGTTTCTGTGGTGCTTGCTGAAGCTTCACTTGGCTGAGGTCCTTTTTCTTTTTATAGTTGAAAACTTGTTACAATTTTCAATTGTTAGTTACATGTCATTTTCATATACACATTTAATGAAAGACAGTTTATTATACTGGCAATATTTTTTTAAGGTTAGTCATTGCATGTCTTCTATAGACGTGGAGATCCCTGAATATGAATCCCAATACTTGTTTTAACTGATTTCTACTTGAAGTAAAATGTTTCCTAAGCTTTATTCATGCCATATATTCTATCAATGGCTGCAATTAAAGCTTGATTGTAGTGGAGACAAATTTTCATCTTTGCTGCAAATTTTCTGATGTGCTCATTATTCTTTTTATTTCTAACTCAGTCCACATTTCAGTATTTAGGATTTCTTGCTAGGTTAATGATAGTTGTGTTATAGCTGTGATATGCTTAATTGCTGTTAATGTTTCTCTAGGCACTCTTCTTGATGGTGAACCAATTATTACCCTGCCTCCTAAGGTAATAGAACTGAGAAAAGTAGAATTTACTGAGGAAGAGCGTGATTTCTACACCAGACTGGAGACTGATTCACGTGCTCAGTTTAAAGTATGGATCAACTTGATTATTTAAACACTAAAATTTCAATTTTATATACATTATTTTATTATGAATTGTTTTGGTTAAGCTTTTAATCCTAGTATTTTGTGCTTGATCAAATCATTATGAATTGTTAACGCTATTAATTGGATGTTGTATAATATGTGTGAATTTTAGTTGTTTTGACATCTATAAATTTGGCTTAGGAATATGCAGCTGCTGGAACTGTTAAGCAAAATTATGTTAACATCTTACTGATGTTATTGTGACTACGTCAAGCTTGTGATCATCCACTTCTGGTCAGGGATTTGGACTCAAACACCTTTGGGAGATCATCAGTAGAGATGGCAAAGAAGCTTTCTCAGGAGAAGCAACTACACCTTCTCAATTGTTTGGAAGGATCTTTGGCAATCTGTGGCATCTGCAATGTATGCAATCACACACATCATGTTCTTTGTTTCTCTTAACAAAACTTCAATAGAACAATTTACTCCTATTCTTGTATCATAATCCTATTCGGAGCCCTAGAGTAATTCTTTATCTATATGAGTCTTGTCGAGTTCTTTTTGAACAGAATACTTGTGCATAAAAGTTGAACATCACCATAAAAAATTAGATGCGGAAATTTCCTCTGAGAGCATAAATTGTGCTTTTTCCTGGATTTGCTGTCTCTGTTGCTAAGGAGCTGATGCCATATTCTATGTGACGGTACAGTTAAACAAGTGGGCGAAGGGGTCGGGAGTGAGTATGATGAAGGATTTAATGGATTTTCACTTAACTTACAGAGTTTTGCTCTTTTTTTCTTTCACTCAAATTGCAGAGTTGTGCATAATTTTCTGGCTTTGTATTGGGTATTTGAGATGCTATTATCAGTAATTACAACATAGATATGAAAATTTATGGAAATATTTTGTTGTCTTAGTTTTGGCGTAAAGAAGTCTTCCTTTTCACCATCGCTTCTTTTCTCTCTTTGTTTTGAAAGTTATACATTGTCCTCTATCTGCATTTTATTTTGATGAGTCTACTTTTTGTTTGTTACTGATAATAACTTTTTCACTTTTAGGACCCACCCGAAGATGCAGCTGTAACAACTTGCAGTCATGTATTTTGCAATCAATGTATCTGTGAACATCTCACTGGCGATGACAACCAGTGTCCTGTCTCAAACTGCAAA
>JANZLD010000002.1:62711436-62724325 GCA_026413575.1 Erythroxylum carthagenense
ACCTTTACCGTGGGATACGTGTCGGAATGACCTTCGGGCGTCCCGATGTGTACCCTACGATGAGGGGGCGCTACAATTTAAGTTATAAGGCATTAAAGGAAGGGTAAAAAGGACTTTGCACACTTATTATAGGTATTATAGGAAAAAGAATATGTTGTCTTGCTTATTAAGAAGAGAAAAACGTGAATTGAAAAGAGAGAAGAGTGAAAAATGAAAATAAGAGAGAAGAAGGAGAGAATTCGTGCATGAGAGAAAGGAAGCGAGAAAAAGCTAGGGTTTCATCTTTTCTTAGCTTTCAAGAGAGAATTTGATGCTGTTCAAGAAGAGAAAGAGGAAGAGGAAGAGAAGAGTTTTCATTTAAGCCAAGAATCCTGATATTTGGTGAGGACTCAAGGTAAGCTCATTTTTAATCTTTTGGATTTTTTGGAAGGGTTTTAGTTCAAAAAGCTTAGGAAATTCATGGGTTTAAGCTTTCTAGGATCAATTTTATACATATATTTATTTGGTCCTCAAATTGGAGTTCCTATTGAATTAGGAATTTTGTCAATGTTAAGCAAATAAAGAGAGGCAAGAGGAGTAAAAGGAGAGGCATTTTTGAGAAAGTATTTAAGCAAGGAAAAAATCAAGGTCGGTTACAATTTTATAATTAAGTAATAAGCTAATAAATTTCCTTTCAAGAAATGGAAATAAATGATTTTCAACAATTTTATTTCATGTGCGTTTATTGTTTTTTAAATTTTTTTTAAGAATATGCTACATGTTTGTATATGAATTGTGATATTGGTTTATGAAATGAATAATGGTAACGATTTTGAAAGAATAGTAATTTTTGAGACGAATTTATGGTTATGAAATTAAGTTTCAAAAATATGTCATTTTGGGCAATATGTTTACAAGATGTGAAATGCATGATTATGTGGGCTTTTGGTGGTCCCCCAAGTTAAGTCAAGTATACTTTGACAAAAGGCTTCTTCCGCCTACCCGCTAGTGGGATGCAGCTCCTTCACAGACTTCCCTAAGTTCACGGCTATGCCAGACCATTTAGTGAGATTGCAATAGTACGTCCTGCTCACTGCTATAAAGGACCATTATGTGGAAATGAGAAGTAAGTTATGTTTGTGGATCCACCCAAACCATTTTGTTGTGCTTATGTGATGACACATTTGTTGAATGCATGAATTATGTTGCTTATAAATGGCTTGATAAATGAAAATTTGGAAAATATGTGCTTTATGATTTAATGCGAATTTTTACAATGGAAATTAATATTTCAATGGTTTTTGCTTGTTACCAGTTATAAAATTGTTACCCACAAGCTTTTAAGTTCACACCCACTCTCCTTCCTATATTCAGGTGATAAGCAAGAGATCGAGTGAAAGAGAGTAAAGGCATAACTCCGATTATGCATATTTTTGTAATTTAAGCAGGATTTTGTAAACTCAAAGCTTTATTCACATTTCAAGCATTATTAGTTCAAGTATCTTTTATATTTTAGGATTTTGAGACATTTATGTATTGTAGCTTGAAATGCCCATTAAAGCTTTGTAAACTCTTAACTTTTGATGATAATGAAATATGATTATGTTTTTGCTAATGACTCTCAAAGTTGATACATTGCATTTTCAAGTCTTTGACAAGGGTAGAATTTGTGTTCTGAATTCTGGAGAAAAACTATATTGATCTAGGCTAAATTAGCCAAAGTTTTCTTCTTGGAAGTTGTAAATTATCTTTTTAGTTTTCCAATGATATAAAGTATGATATTTTTGAAAATTTGAATTGAGAGATATTATCATTATAAGTTACTAATGCTGCATAGGATGTATATGGGATAGCTATAGTAAATGATGAGAATTTGTTGTAGGTGATGAATAATTTGAGTTGAGATTCAAGAGCTTAATGAAATAAACTTGGTAGTTGAATTGATACAAAGTGATATTGCACTAGAAGAGTTGAATTTGGGAAGATTATGAGTGAACATGACGTTATAATGGATGTAGGAACCATTGGGAATGCTTTGGAAGGGCTTATGTTTCACCTATGTCCATTAGACGGACTTTAGGTCCATTAAACGGGCCTTCTCGAGTTTGAACAGATCTGGAAGACACCTCAGAGCCTGTGTATGTCCGTTAGTTAGAGGTGTACATCCGTTTAACAGACATACACTGTACACTTTTTGAAATTTGTGATTTTGGCCCACTAGATGGCAAAATCTCTCTTCGGGGTCTTCATAAAAGTTGTAGATCTCGAAGTCCTCTTAGAAAATGTCCTAAAAAGAACTCAATCTGATAACTCTAGAATAAGTTATGTCAATTATCCCAAAACAGGTACAATATGATTGAGGACATAAACATGTTTGATTCTTTTGGCCATAACTTTGTCATTCAACCTCTAAATTAAGTGATTATTGAATCAATAGATTTCTAACACATTTTTCTATCTCTGTATAAGAATAGGTAGCCTTTCATTTTGATTTGAAAAAGATTGATGGAAAGAAAGTAAGGGAATCGGTTGGAAGAGCATGAATTAGTTATGAACATACTTTGGCTTTTTAATCATATCTTGATCTATATTGATCAAATAGGGATTTTTTGGGATGTTATGAGAATGAAGATGAATTGGTGTTGGCTAAGGAGATTTCATAGAAATAATCTTACAGGATAATACGCAAGCTCACGTTTTATGACTTCCAAACAGTTGGACTCTAAAAACGGGGTCCATCAGTACATAAAAGAAGGATATACCTATAATTAGGGCATCCACTCCTCCACATGAAGGAAAGAAGAATGATGTTAATTCAAAAAGGACGATAATAGGCTACCATTTTAATTAAAAAATAAAGTATATGTAAAGTTAATTGATATGAAACTTGAAAATATAGTTTGAGATTGAAGTTCTTGCCACCAAGAAAGGTAAAAGAATCATGGAAGTAAAGAACAAGGCTTGAAATTCATACTAAAGAAAGTTATATTAATATGGTGTGTTTATTAAGTAATGCTGTTATGAATGATTATGCCTAATGTAACTTGAGTGTTTGTAGATTTGTCAAATATGGTGCTATTATAAGAAGGTAATTAAATTGATGCAAACCTTTAGTTTACAATAGATGGACTAGGTCATTGATATGAGATTCAATGAACTAGAAGAGATTAAAACATTTACAGTAAGGAGGGATGTGTGCTACTAGTTTTTGTATATATGGTTTGATCCTAATGAGTTACCGTTAAGGGAAGATTAAGTGGATGAAATACTAGAGCATGGATTGTGGGGATTCCAAATGGAACAAAATGGGTACACAAAAAAGTCAATAAGGATAAGGTGATGAGGCTTTAGGAGAAGTATGAAATTAATTATTCATATATTATTTTAAAGTGCATACTCGATAAAGTGAATGGTGCACAACTAGAGGAATGTTTTCCATGGAACTTCTTTGTATATTTTTTAGATATTTTTTGTGTTTTAAATCCAATTACAGTATTAAAATTACAGTTGCTACATATTGTATTTGATTTTGATGATTGGAAGCAACTTAGTTGGAGACATTTTGTCCTTAACCATCTTTTCAAGTATGCTCATAGGTTTTTCAAAAGTGTAGAGGAAAAATGTGTAGCACCTTCTATAGGTGAATATGTAGCTATATCGATGGTGAGTCATAGGTTGTAGGAAAGTGATTGTTTTTAATTGAAAGGTAGAGGTGTATATTTTCTGTAACAAATTAAGGTTGGCTCAAATTATAAATTGTTTGTATATTTATTAACTTGATAGGATACACATGGACTAATTATTCAAGTAGGAGAAGATGACAAGGATTTCTAGTTAGGATGATGAGAGTATTGATGAGGCATTAAATACTGACATGGTGTTAGAGGGAGTGTCTGAGAAGTTGAGGGTAATTTCGATATTAAAAAATTCTTAGTCCCATTTTAATAAACTAAATGGAAATAATTACAATTATTTAATGTATAGTAATTTTTGTTAGACGTGGAGCTTTGATTATAACAGCAATTACCTGATAAAATGTCATGGTGACTAGAACGCTATGAGAAAAGTATGGAAGGTTTTATGGGAGGCAATATATATAAAGCTAACAAAATTGTTAAGAATGTTAGGGTATTATAAGATTGTTTCATATTTGATTTATACTTAAATAGTTGTTAATGTTTAAGTTAAATAATAAAGAAGAGAAGAATTCATAAGGCATGAGGTGTTGCTAATGACAAAGATTAGTACTAAAGAATCAATCCTAAGGTATGAAGATTTGCCAATAAAAGACCTATGTAAAATTAAATATGTCTTATAGCATAAGTAGACAATGATGATGATAAATAAAAAGGATGAGAATGGGAGAAGAGAAGGGGAGACAACTACTAAAGAAAGGAATAAGAGGAAGTTGAAACAATTGATATATATTGAACAATGCTTTGATAAATATGGAATATATTTTTAAAGTACTTGACAATTATATTGTAATGCATGCAATAAAGGTTTTAGGGGCAAATATGAAAAATGCTACATACAAAGAGTTGGTGGCAAATACTCTCATAATAGAACTCTTATTTTAAAATTTTTAAAATTAAGTTCCTAAAAAAAAGTTGGTGCAAAAATCAACTAATGTTGTTGTTATGGTACAATTTAATGACATTTGAGGTGCATACTTTTAACTATTATTTATCTTTATTAGTTTTGGTTGAAACATTATTGTAGGTTTGCTGATAGTGAGGCTTAAAAAAATGTTTGGTTTAAACTCATATTAAGTGACAACGTTGCATGTTTTAATAATCTATGGAGCTCTGAAATCCTCAGACACATACTGCTGTCAAGAACAAGAACGGTAAGAACATAGCCACGTTGCAACCATCTACCTCTCAGGAACCATCGGAGCCTTAAGAAGATGCAGTTGAAGAGGAACCAATAGTAGCAGCAGATGTGGATTGTTGTCAGCGAATTCTTGATCAAATAGCTACAAATTAGCAACAAATGACACTGAAAATCAATAAGCTCGGCATCCACGTGCAACACATACACAAGGAGCAGCGGTATACAAAAAAGAAGTTCCTAAAGTTCTTCCAAAAAATAAACATTAAAGTCCCATCTCCTACACCTTCACCAACTCAATCTTCATAAGCCTTCTTACCCTTCACTGTTTATATTGTTTTATTTACTTTGTTAGTTGTGTTTTTTGTTTGTTTGGTTGATGTTGTGTTTGATGTCTTAATTTCATTTTGTGGTTGTCTTGTCACATTGAGGACAAAGTGCTATCCAAGTATGGGTAGGTGACATTTGCCTTTTCAATTATATCATTTAAATTTGTTTTATTTACTGTTTGCATTGTTTTAGGCATATTAGGTTATTGTTTGATGTTGATGTTGTTTTGTATTAAGCAATGGAACCACACTTGAATCATGTTGATCTATTTTGCCATGAGATTTTGTCATGCTGGTTGGAATAAAATTGAATGCATGCTTGAACTTGAATTAGGCTACTTGAATAGAGAGCGAATCATGTTGAGTAATGAAAGTAGTTGGTTGCATAAGCTTACTCAAAATGGGACACTTGAGCAATGAGGTAGTGTAGAGATGCATAATGAATCTTCATTTGAGCCAACATGAGGATTGAGCCTATATGACTCCATCTATAGTCATCTTATTTCTTTGGGTGTGTGATGCCTTCTTAGGTTGCTACCTTCATAACTTGTTTTGAATCAGTTTGAGACTATTGGATGCATGCTTAATAGAAATGATGAAGGCCCTTTTTATGATAACCTTTAGCTTAAATGACATGTCCTTTTATTATCCCTTGCTACCCCCTTGAGCCTTAAGCCTTTTGTTTCTTGAAAATACCTCATATTTCAAAACCCGAAACCTTTTCACAAACTTAGTAAAGTATTAAGTGATGCACTAGTTTGTAATTTTTAACACAAATTTCTTTTCGTTCAGAGATGATTTGAGTTATACTTCTACTTTTCGATCACATTGTATCTAGTTACTATTTTGTTAGTTGTTTTTTCAATTATATAAAAAAAGAAAAAGAAAAAAAGAAAAAGAGAAAGAAAAGAAAAAGGGAAGAACATTTTGGTAGCATCAATAAGTACAGAGTAATATTATATTTACATTTGTATATCTCATAATATGTTTTGTATCCCTTTGTTCACTTATTACTTTATACATGCTTGTATTAAACCCTTTACCTCGTTTAACCCACCTTGACCTTTACTATGTTACAACATGAGATAAGCCCTTTTGATTTATTTATGCATATAATCATTATAGAGTAGAATTGGTGCATTAGAAATCTTATAGTAGTGTAGTTTCCTATAGGGAGCTTGAGCGAAACACTAACGATCAAACATGAGAGAAATGAGTGAAACTATAAGGAAGATTCATTTTGCATTTATAATTATCTTTGAGTGATGGTGCCATAAATTGAGTTTGCTTATGTACACTAATGAAAAGTAATCATGATATGTATAATAGCTTGACATTTGAGTTGGCCAAAATTGGAAGGATTGCATGCTTCGATTTTTGTGAAAATGAAGTGATGGAATTGATTAGTTGAATTTGAATTTGAATTTGCTTGAGGACAAGCAATGATTTAAGTGTGAGGAAGGTAATAGTTGTGAATTATTATGTGCTTTTCTAAGTATTTGGTATGTGTTTTTTGTATGATAGGTTAGTATTATTGTGTTTTAGGACTTGTTTTAGGTGTTTTTATTTAGTTTGATTTTTATGGTTGTTCTTTTGTATTTGATATTGTTTAAGGTAGTAACTGATTGTTTTGGTGTAATAATGGAGGGTGGACACCTTTGTGATTGAGCTAAGGGATCAAGAGAAGAGAAGAGAAGATAAATGGAGCTGTTGAAAAATAAGAACCCAAGATTGTGGAAAAGGGCATGTTTTCCACGATCATGGGAAATCTATAGAGAAATTTTCTGCTAAGTTTTTCCATGATTGTGGGAAGCACAAGTATAATTCCCACGATTGTAGGAACTGGAAGTCGAAGAGACAAGCGAGTTTTTTTTGTATTTTTTAAGGTTTTCGTGACTTTATAAGGAGGAGAATCTCGAGAGCAACCGGAGGGTCATAGAACTTGCTTCCTGGAGCCAAAAGATAGATTGAGAGCCTAAAGATAGGTGGAGATTCTAAGTTTCACTCCCGATTGGGCAAAAAGCATCCCATCATCTAGATTTTCCAAATTTGGGCAAAGAAGAGGAGGAGCTGCCCCGTCCAGTCTTATTTTAATTTCTTTCTCTTCTATCATATTTATTATGAATTATTTGATTTTTGGGATGTTATGGATATTATGATTGGAACAATTTTTATGGTTTGTTGTTTGAACTATTTGTGAACATTTGGTTATCGATTTAATGATATATATGTTTGTGTTATTTATTGTGTTTAAACCTTGCAATAAATCAAGAGAGTGAGCTTGGTAATCTGTGTTAATTGTACAATGAGAGTTGACGATTAATAGACTTATAAATAACAAGTTATTGATTTATTAGGAAGAGATTTCAATATATCAATACACTACCTATAAGATAGCTTCATATCTAGCTAAATGCTTAGGAAAGCTTTGCACGTCAAGAGATCCCAAAATTAATTCTAATTTATTTAACTAGTGACGTTTAGTTACACCTTGAGGGAGGGTAGATAAAATTTTAGGAAATCTTAGGTCAAGCATAAATTGAATAAATTAATCAGAGGGGAGCAAATAGGGATAACGACAAGTCCTAATGTTTAATCTTGATTTTCTCCAAGTCTTAGTTTATAATTTTGGTTTGAGCTGCATTGTTTCCTGTCACTTTTAGTTTGTCTTTATTTTACTTTTTAAAAATTCAATTGAAACAATTTCTTAAACAAAGAATAACCTGAATTAAGTGGTGTCTAAGCACAATCCTTGTGAGATCGATATCTGCTTTCAACTATAAGTACGACTCGTATAATTGCAGTTTTGAGCCTAAGACTAGTAGTGTGTTTTGCATTCAACAATTTACTGATAGCGAGGCTGTCAATAATGTTAGGTTTAACCTCATATTAAGTGTCATCCTTGCATGTTTTAGGCCTAATAACTGCATAAGTAATAAAGTGGGTACTATTTGATATAGTTATCTGAAATTTGATTTTTAAATGTATCTTATACTATGAATAGGTGATAGTTTACTAGTATCTTCTCATCAATTTTATTACTAAAGAGTGTGGTTATTGGGATTTGTCTACAAAGGTACATAATGTACTCCACTTTTACAATGAGCAATGTTGGCATGTTTAGTTTTATGGTTACAAATTAAAATTTTTTTAGAAGACTTAAATGTCTATCGAACTATTATTAGATGATGAAATCCAAGTGATGGGTTAAAACAAGATCAAATCCTTATCCTCTATTGATTTCTCAAAAAATTATTCTTAAGTATGCAAGAAATAATTGGTGACAAAGTTTTAGAGATATGTCAAAATCCTAGATATGACAACAGTTATTGACATTTTGAGTTGAGTAATGTCTTATAAACTTTGATAATAACATGTAAGATGTATGTCAACACCATGATAACAAGGTATAGTACTTTGTTAGAGTTCCACTTAATTTAGCCTATTAAAATCATAAACATAGACATCAATTAAAGGCATTTTCTATAGTATGATAATAGCTGCATAAGAAGAAAAAACTATTGCATGACTTTTCTTGCCTATACAAGATATGATAGAGATCATATATATATTTCTAATTTATGCTAATAAGTAATTAATACTAAATTTAGATTTAACATTATTATAATGTTCAAAGTATGATAAGAAATAGATTGTTAAGTAAAATTAGTTGATCCAATTTTATACAAATATTTTATATACATTAGATCAAAATAGACTTATGTTTAACACAAAAGGCAAGAATAAAAGTTAGATAATCGAGACTATCCTTTTATGTCATATTGGTTAAATCATCATAATGTGAATCATAAGGCTACAAACTAGGATATATGTATTCTTTTGATTATGAATCGTATGAAGCTTTTTAAGTTGAAGAATAACCAAATCAACCTTTTTTTTGAGAGGATGATGATGGTATTAGATTATTAAATTTATATAAGTGATGTATTGGAAGGAATAACTATTCATAAAAGGATTATACCAATATTTCATTATATTACTAATGATTTTATGTGATATAGTTATATGTATTAAAATGAAATGTTGATTTAAAGTTTTGAAAAGTTTAAATTGTTTAAACCTAAGTAGAGATTAATCATTAAGAACGTTGCAGTACTTCGATGAGATTGTTGTAGTAAGTTTTAAATTTTTGGTTATCTATAGGGAATGAAATTCCCTAGTAAATACCTTCACAACAAAATTCTATAAGAGTATGGATTTGTGTAACGAAGAAAATACAATATTAGATATTGTATGATGCAATATTATTTTTTCTATAGGTATACCTAGTACAATGAATTACCTTCAATAGTTCAAATTAAATCGATTAGTAAGATCTCATGTTAAATATGAAATGCTAAGTCTTTGGAAAAATCAAAGTTAGTGATTTAAGGATGTGATGCTTAGTTGAAGCATGTATTATTCAATAAGTTTAGAACTAAATTGGGTAATAAAAGATTATGAGATATCCAAAAGGTTGGATATATTCTTATAAACCTGTCAAACAAATTGTTTATGTTAACAAATACTTATAGGAGAATTGTTCTCAAGAAAAGTACTTGGAGTAAGAAGAAATTTGAAAAAGTTTAAATCTCATGATAATACATTCAATTGGAACAAGTGTCATTGTTGATACATTTGGTGTTAGTTAAAAAGTTACGAGACATTCAAAGATTTTCTTTTTATATGAATTCAAATAGTTTGTTTGGATATGATTGTGAATTTATCATTTCTACATGAAGGTTAGTTGGAGTGTAGTTGACCTCTTCAGTGGGAGTATATGGAGACATATTTCTCATAGAGAACAACAATTCTAATTTTCAATTGATGAAAATATACTTTTCTAAAAACAAATCTTGTTGGATATGAAAAGGTAACATCTTAATTTTAGGGATTAGATCTATATAGGTAAATTGGAAGCTGTTCACCTATTCTAAGTCCAAATACATAGATAATGTACTAAATATGTTTAGTATTTGAGATATCAGATACTTGTGAAGTACTAAAGATATATATTATTCTGTGTATGAGTTGATATTTGAGTTCAATATGATAAGGATATAACTTTAGAAATAAATCCTAATTATGGTTTATTTATTTATAACAATATCATTTAAGATTGGAAAGGTTCAAATGTAGCAATGGTTTCTAATTAAGCTATAATACATTTTTTCATTTAGTAGAAATGATTAATTGGATCAATAAATTCTCTAATGAACTTAATATAATTCCTTGCATTGTTCAATATAGTAATGCACTGTAGAACATTAAAGTCATTGGTCATGTAAAAGAAGTTAAGATCTCATCAAATTTCCAAAGATGTATTTACGAAAATTTTCTTAATTATGATGATAATTAAGAGAGGTGACAAAACCCTATACATTTCATTACAAAACCAATAAACCTGAAAAAGATGGATTATTTTGTGAAAGAATTTTTGGGCCTATAAAAAGTGGAATTTGTGCTTGTGGAAATTATCGAATAATCGGAGATAAAGATAAAAAAGAAGAACTAAAATTTTGTGAACAATGCGGAGTCGAATTTATTAATTCTCGGATACGAAGATATCAAATGGGCTACATCAAGGATTTTTTTGTATAGAAAAACAAAAGGACAAGTCAATCTTCATAAATTTCATCATATATGTGAAAGACTTATACAAATAAAGACTTATATAAAAAACAACTTATATAAAAAAAATATGGGAGAGAGAAAAAAGATGCAGGGTCGTTTGTCCGCTTGGCTGGTCAAACATGGGATAGTTCATAGATCTTTGGGCTTTGATTACCAAGGAATAGAGACTTTACAAGTAAAGCCTGAGGACTGACATTCCATTGCTGTCATTTTATATGTATATAGTTACAATTATCTGTTTTTTTTGCTGATATTATCACCAGTATTCGATATTGGTCATTCATAGTATTACTATACCCTCCCTATTCATTCTAGGTTGGTTATTCGTTAGCACGGGTTTAGCTTATGATGTCTGGCTTTTCTCTATTTATTTTATTTATTTTTACATGATTGATAATGTCTTTTTGAAATAAAAGAATATTGACAAAGGTTTCTCCCCCACCCTTTTTTTTCCAATGGTCAACGATTATATTATTAATATTATTATTGAATATTTTCTTTTTTGATATTATTTGGTAAGAACTTACAATTATGAATAAAAATGAAAGTGGTTCAATCTCTGCAGAAGAAATCAAGAACAAGAAAAAATAACCTTTTTTTTTTGGTTTAAGTCAATGGTTGGAAAACTTCCTTTTCTCGATCTTGATTAAATTGCGTTTTCATTATGGTCTTACAGAATGACAATTACTTAAATATGTTCGTATTGCCGCAAGGGTCAAAGGATCAACAGGTCAGGTTTTACTACAATTACTTGAAATGCGTTTAGATAACATAAAGGAAATCGTGCATGAATTGATAGTAAGAAATGAGATTTTACTCTTTCTGACCTGTCTAAAGAAGATACTAATTGGAGGGAAAATAGAATTTCCACAACGACAGCAAACCTCTCTGATATCATTTAAGAATAGAAATTCTTGTTGGACACAATATTTTTTCAGATAGAATATTTTTCCATATATTCATATAGAATATATATTTTTATTTCATTTTTAATTTTATTTCTTTCTTTTTAATAGATTTCTTTAGATGTCTATAATATAAAAATTCATCAACCCAAATGGTGAATAAAAAAATGAAGATATCCTATTCAACTCATTTCGACTTCTTTTATTTTATCGTTCTAAGTCGAAAAAAATAGGTAAAAACATTATAGGAGTGAAATCTTGATATAATTCAAAACAAGAAAGCAGCAAATCCAAGGCAATAAAAAAATATGTATTTTTTTATAGAATTAAACAAAAGGATTCGCAAATAAATTATTTATTAATTTTATTGTAATTAAATACAATATAAAATTAATTAATTTCAATTAAATTACAACCAACAAAACTACTTGTTACAAATAACATCTTGTTGTTGCATTGAAACATATAAATATTTACTAATCTGACTAACATGTTACTTGGTAAAATGAAATGGTTGAATAATTGAAAAATGAGATTATTCAGGAATCTACATTCAGAAAAAGCCCGGATGGAAATAGCCAAAGCCTGGGATAGCATCCTATTTGCCCAAGTAATAAGAGGGTGTATTTTATTAACCCACTCCAGTCTTAGAAAATATATTTTATTACCTTCATTAATAATAGTTCATTCTATTCAATATCTCCATGGGGTAAAGAAGGATAAAAAACGATTAAAAAGAACTTTTGTTTATTATCTTTAGTAACAATGAATAATAATGAGAATAAAAGGGCTTCTTTTTGTTCTAATATCGACCCAGGACTCAAGATTCGCGGCCTTATTTATATTTATAAGACAAAACTTGAGAATTCTCCAATCAAAATTTTATTTTATTTACCCCTTTTCCCGTTCAAATAGAAAAGAAAGGAGTTCTGTTATTAGTTATTAATATTTATCTGTATTAGTTATTAATATTTATTAATTAATTCTTTATAATAATGAATTATTTATAATTAATATTTATTTGTATTAGTTATTAATATTTATTAATTAATTCTTTACAATAATGAATTATTTATAAAATAATAATGAATTATTTATAAAGTATAAAAAATGAATTATTTAAATTCTTTATTTATTTAAATTCTTTATATTATAATTTAACATTTAATTAATTATTTAAGTTTAAATTCAACTTAAGTGGATTTTTGT
>JANZLD010000002.1:62786141-62805857 GCA_026413575.1 Erythroxylum carthagenense
CCTCCTTCTTATCTCCTACTTATACTACTTAAGCCCATTTATTTCTCAAGCCCACTTATTCTCTTATTTCCTTCTTCTTCTTATTCATTTCATTTGGACCCAAGGCCCAATTAACACATTAAATTACACCTAATTCATTTTAAAACAACTAACACATTTAATACATGCTATCTAACTCATTTTATCACATATGCTAATTCGTGCTAACTTTATTAGATACTATATTAATTTACCCCATTAATCTAATCATGCTTGATTTATCATAAAAAAATTCTGGGGGTAACAAAAACATTTCTTCTGAAAATGCTTAACTGTCTTACATAAATGGCACATGCATTCATCATGTTCCTTCATGTGGATCTAAGAGGATTTCTTACTAAATTTTAGGGTTCCTTTCACTTTCTTCTCATCCTTCTTTCCACCTTTCTTACTAGCTCGTTCATTATTGACATATTAATAGAGTGGCTTCCTTAATTTTAAAGTCTAGTCTCTTTTTGAACTAATGTATTGTGCAACTCATGCTTATGCCATTTATCCGTCATTATATTATAGTTTATTTGGGAAGGGCCATACTTATATGGTAATGAATTCAAGATGAATTGTATAAGGAAGCTTTCATCCACTTTCATTCCCAACAACTTAAGTATTCCTACAATGTTTGTTATCTCAATTATATGTTCATGCATAATATGTGATCCATCAAGCTTTATGGTGGTTAATGTACCATAAGAGTCCCAGAAAGAGTCTCTTTAGCAACCTGGGAGCGGTCTTGCACAAACTTAAGTAATTCATATTTAACATTGCTAACAATTGTCATCTTCATATACATCAGACTCAATTTTTTTGATTTGTCCCATTTTTTAAAATGAAATTTCTCCTCATTTGTGCTCAAAACATTTAGGGCATCTGGTTTCTTAGATTTAAGTGCAAAATTTAATTCCAAATCTTCACATAGTACTGGACTTGTTCACTCTATTTAGAGAAGTTCAGTCTATTAAACATTGTAACAAATAAGAGATCTGGATGCATGGCAATAACTACTATATGAAATTAAGACTTAACATTATTGCTTTGTGTCCTACAACAACATGCTACAAAAATTAAAAAAATTCATAAATTGTATATTAATGTATACATTTGGGCAATCCATTAACACTCCATACAAAACATAACAATTTTTATAAAGTGTATATTAATTTTTACATCTGGGTGATCCATTAATATACCACATTAATCATAATGGACTAATATGTACATAATTTGGTAATCATATATATACCAACTAAAACTAATTACTATCTTTGGACATTTAAACATAACTAATTGTGTATGCATTACCTACATTCATTATCATTAACAATGAAATAAAAACTAACTTTGGCCAATTTCAAAAAAAATTATGTACCAATGAGTTTCAATTTACCGATAACATTACAATTCATTAGCATCAAATTATGAGCAATTAAAATTTAAACATAATATTTGAAATAAAAAAATTAATAATGGCTTATGCCAGTACTGGTAACTTGTTTTAATGCTTAGCATTGGCTACATGGCTAGCGTTGGGATATCCCAGTGCCTAGCATTGGTAATATAGCTAGTGCTTGCCAGTGTTGGGATCTTATTCCCAGTGCCTAGTATCGGTAATATGGCTAGTGCATACTAGTGTTGGGATCTTATTCCCAGTGCCTAGCATCAGTGTTAGGATCCTTTACCCAACACTTTCATTTCATTTCTTTTTTAATTCCATAGATTCAATTGATTCAACATTCAAAATCATTAAACAAAAAGATTTGCATATAATTTAGAAACATATAAAATGAAATTTAGGGTTTTTTCAAAATTTTAAAATAAGGTTCATGAGTTTCTATAATTTACAAAAAATCTACATGAAAGGAGAAACATAAATTTCTTATAACTCTTGCTCTAATACCACATGTAAGCATAATTTTCATAAACATCATAGGATCTAGAAATATATAGAACCCACTTATAGTCATTAATATTTAGAATTTTAATCTTATACAAAGGTAAAACTTTCAAATACTAACCCTTTTCTATTATTAGTGATGCAAAAAAGTTTTGCAGTAAGCTCATTACTCGATCTATCTCTTTCCCAAACTTTCTATCTCAATTTTTGTTTATGATAGTATTTTGTGAGAAGACAGCTTACTAAGCAGAGACAGAATCCTTATACTTTTAAAAAAAATTGGTAACAATTAATCAGTTTCAAAACTCCCCATTATAATGGGCCAAAACCCTAAAGGGCCTCTAATAAATTATTAAATCTCTAATTGGCTTTTAACACATAAGTCACTTAAATGATTAATTTCTACCACTCGATTGACTTTGAATCTAATTCATTAAATGTTGAAATCTTTAACTTTTCACCAAAATTCTCTTTTTACTCATACATTCAAATATGCTTTTATTATATTTCTTCTTTTTCAAGACTCATCTATGCAAGATTTATTCCCAATTTTTTATCAAGCTAATCTTGTTACAGAAATAATCAAAATGATGGTACGATAAAAAAATGAGTGTTGAGATTATTATGTCAAGAAAAGAAGAAGAAGAAAATACAAAAAAAGAAGTGGACCAAGGTTTCCCCTTAGATATGACTACTCTAAAATATGTTGGATTTTAAAAAGAATTTCATCTTTCTTCTTTATTCTTACATTTTTTCCTTTTACAATCAATAAATTTAGCTCCCTTATTTATTTTATCTTACTAATAATTTTTCTATTAATTTATACTTGCAATAAAGGATTTTTATTCTCTTTATCACACTCCTTTTTACCTATAGTTACTAAGGTATATTTCAATTTATCTTTCATAAATTGTTAAATATTTTTCTTACTCAAATACTTTGCATCAACATCATATTGTCATGGTCTACCCAAAAGTATTTAACATGCATTCATATCAAAATCATCACGCTAATTCTCATTATAATGTTTACCAATTAAGAATGGTACCTTGCAACATTCATTGACAAGATTTCTCCAATATTATTGATACATCCAATTCTATAAGGTTCTGAATGTGGTTCAGTAGTCAATTTCAATTTCTTTACTATTACCTTATAATGTTTTCTTGACTAACTCCATCAATAATTAACACATATAAGCTCCTTTATACCATAAATCTTATGCAAAAAAGTTTATGCTTTTGCAAATAATCTTATTCTCTGTAAGATATTATCAACCTTTTAATCACTCCTACAAGATCATCGTGATCATCATCCTCTTCCTCTTTTTGCTTCCAATTCTTCATATGCATATTTTCTTCATCATCAACTTCATATTTCTCCACCATATTTACCATGTTTCTATTTAGGCATTCATTAAATTTATGGCATGATTTCATCAAAATAAAATCCCGAAGGAGAGTTTAGAACATCATCAATATTCCAATTTCCATCATCATACTATCCATCTCAATTCTATACATAAATAAAATCGAAATGAAAAGGAAATAATGACTTAGAATAGATGACAAATGGTAGCAATGTTGGGAAACCTCCTGATCCATGAAGCACGTCGAGTCAGCTTCATCTTTCTCTTTTTCCTCTTCCTACTTCTTCTTTCTCTTTGTTGGTATTCACTCTTTAGGGTTTCAAGTGTGGTTGATGCAAAAAGTTGCCTTATGCTCCTTTTAATGTTCTAAAAGTCCCTCGAAATGTTAAATTCGTAAGCGACTACGTGTCTTCCCGATGTAGGACACGATCGTGGCCCATATTTGAGCCTTCTGTCATAATCATGACCTGATATTGTTTCAGCCTGAATGTTTTCCGAAACTCTTCCGTTCTTTGATGCTGACCCCGAAACAGTAGCAAACACATCAAGGTACCTTTAAAACATAATATTTAAGTTCAAAAGCTTGTACTAACCCATAAAACACTTAAACCACAAATAATTAACAAACTAACCCAATTCTACCCTAAACACATACTAATTATCTAATTAACAACTAAACACATATCAAACTATGCCCTAAAACATGATGTAATTTACACTTATTAGATCCTAAAGGAGCTCATCACTCTTTGGAGAGAGTATAACCATACATATCTACTTGTTGGATTAGTTCGACTTGTTCTCACCCTCCATGGAAGAAAGGAAATACCTGCTATAGCTATGATATCTCTTCTTGACACTGCTTATACAACGTTCCAAAATTCTCTAATTGGTACCTTGCTTAGAACTCTCAATAATGGAAGTGTCACCCTCACTATAGCACCTGACTTTAATATTAGGCTAGATGATCCGACTCTATCTAAAAGACTTCAGCCAAATCCAGATCACTGGAGTAGATTAAGATCCTACAGAAATAATGGCTACGCTACATCGTTAGATGATCTATCGCCTTTAGAATCATGTTCTAAATCTGAACTTTCCAAACTCTACTTCGGATGCTCTTTACATGGTTGTTGATCATTCCAATGATTGAATCACTATTATTCAGATCCCAAAGCAATTACCTTCAAAAGAGCTTGAAAAGTTGGTGCTGATAGAATGGATCACAAACTACTAGAAAGTGTTCCATACTCATCACAGGAACTCATTTCACACGACCACTCCTCCAATTCTTCAAACTCGTCGAGATGAATAAGTGAAATCTATCTATACCAGGCCTGCTGATGATTAATCAGGTAATTCAAATACCTTTGGCCTAGTTTTGATGTTACAACTTGTGATGTCTCACCCATTTCTTCCTCGTCAGGATGATTATGATGATGATCCAGCAAATCTATTGGTCTCAACATAAAAGGGCTCAGGCCTAAATCTCTTTGTGAGATGCTATGACCTACTAGAAAAGATTATCTAGAGTCAATCTCCAAACCATAGGTAGTAATTCCTCCTATTCCTATTGTATCTCTCATTCCCATACCTTGTATGATAGTTCAATCGTATGAGGACAACTTTCCTTCTTTACACCGAAGCATTGATAAAGTAAATAGGGTTATCTCTATCCCTTATGTTTAAGCCATATGAATAAATTCTCAAGGAACTTTTGTGTCTAATTCTACTGATAAATTTCTCAACTGTCACACCAACAATGCAGTAGCACAAAACAAATTCCTCCAAAGGATTGATTCTAAGCTGGATGGAATCAGTCACCATAATGATTATACTCATCAACGAGTAAATGTTGTTTCTTCTCAAATCCAAAACTTGTATAAATCTTACAAAGATCAGATAAGACAACTTGATGCTGATCTTCACCACTACATTGTAACACAATATTTTGGACTAGACTTTACAATTGAGAAGTAAGAACTTTGAAAGGTAAAAGAATTTCTTCAACATATGGAAGTTGACATGCAAGCTGAATAGTCTAAGACTATTTATGGAGCTTATCCTCCTACATATCCAGTTGCTCTGCCTATGTATGCTTCTCTTACTTGCCCTGGTTTTCCAGAAGCCTCTGATTATGAAAAATTCTTGACAACTATAAACGCTTATAGTATATATAACTCACTTTTTCAAGTATTCTTCTTGGTATTATCCACAAAAGAGTTTATAGGTGACTTCCAACTCATTGAAAATAAAATTTGTTAAGAATATTTTGTAATGAAATAAGCTTGATACCTGAGACTTGTGGGTAGGGTCTGTAAAGGTAAGGCTTTACTATATATGTCCATCCCAATTAGAATGTCTAGGCTAGGTAGATGGCTTCCAATAACTTTAGTCAACACTGTACACTATGGAAAGAATCAAATACCGATCTTTCTCTTAGTGATAAGTCCAATCTTAAAAGAGTTACCATCAATAGCAGTGAAATATTCGTCATGAGAAGTCCAAACTTCAGGAAGTAAAATACTGGGCATCATGATTGTTCTGTTGGATCTAGTATCTATAAGCGCAATAGCCTTGATGAGTTTATCATATTTCTCTTGTCGAAGAAGTTGGATTTATACGGACAAAAAATTTAACTAGTTAAGGATCTAATTTTTTGCATGACTGATGTAGAATGTACGGAGAAGAGGATGATTCTCTATGATTAGAGGAGTTGTCATTAGAGGAAGAGATAGAAATAGAAAACTTTGTATCGTTGTTTTCACTTGTCTGTTCCTCAATAAGGTCTTTAAGGTTATCAGAAGAAAGAATAGGCAGGATTGACTGAATTGAATCCAATAACTTGATATCCTTTCTGGACTTGTTAGGACACTGTCATGAAAAATTTTCTAGTTGTCCACAAACAAAACATCGATCAATCTTTTGAGATTGAGGAGGTTTTTGTTTAAAGAAATAAACAAATCTCTTTTTATTCTTTTGTCGATGATATCCTTGTATTATAGAAGATTTCTTAGACTGTTGATAGGAAAATTTCCTATGATAATGTTTTTTCTTGGTACATCCCTCTCTTAGCAATATATTTGGAGAGTATGCTGACATTAAAACTTGGGAGAATATGCACTAAAAAAAAAGAGGTGATTATTATATTCATGAGCTTGTTAATATAGCAAACATAAAGGATTTGTAATACCATAACATTGATTGTTTGTCTTTAATTTTTGGTTCACATCTAACTAGTTTATATGAATGATGCTTTGGGGATTAATGTTTTATCCTATAGTATCCCATAGTAGGGGATTTCTAAAGCTTGGCTTCAAAGTAAGCTCTTGAAAGATATGTTAGAGAATCTGTTTGAAGATTATAGCCAAATAACTTGGGTTGGCTCATTTTGGTTAAGACAATTAATACAAGTTTGGCTATAACATAAGAAACATCTATGAAATCTCATTTCCATGTTTCACCATAAATAATGTCCTTTACCTTAGTATATATAAGGATTATTTGTTTGAGAGTGTTCAGCTACTCCTTGAGATGCAATGGACCTAGTTCACATCAAATATTGAACTAAAATCACGTCTGCTTTTCATTGCCTATCACCCTTTTGAAAAAGGATCTCAACTTGTGCCTTGAATGCAACATTTGTATTAAACTCCATAAGTGCTCCTTGCTAATTTTCAATCCCCAAAAACTATTGTTCGATAAGTAATATTTGTGCTTGCATTTTAACCAGATAGCCTCCTCATTATTGAATAATCTCCATTATCTTTTTTACCAACATAACTAAGTTCATGAGTTCAATTGAAAAAATTTCTAAGCCCCCTTTTTGTTTAGGATAACATAGGACTTGCCATTTAACTTATGGCTCTTTTAGAATTATCCTAAGCCTCAATCCATAAGAATTTTTTAATGACATTCCCCATTTCTTTATCAGCCTTTTACGTAGAAACAAATAAAAGCTCAGTGGATATGGATATTCCTTAAAATTGAGGAAATCAATCATAATACACTAGTATTGGAGAGGAATCTATTGTGTCAAGAGTGGATTATGCCTTTAACTAATTCCAACAAAGGAATATAGTTTACACACCTTAACATTTTAATAGTAATAGGCACTCTTAAGTATTTGAGGAGAGCATGGTAAGTCTAAAGACCAGAGATGGAGGTAAGAAGAACTTCATTGGACACATTTAAGGAGATGTATAATTTACTTTTCTCAACATTGCCATCCACTCCTAACATTTGATTAAATTTGGTTGAGAGAGTTAGCAAGCAATTGGAGAGAGCCAAGATTTGTACCGCAAAACAACATTAGATCATTTGCAAATACTAAGTTGCTAATTTAGAGCCCTTTACATTTGCAATGGTATTTGAAGAATCCACTTATTTCTATATTAATAGCGATTAACTTGGAAAGGACTTCCGTAGCAAGGGTGAAAAGTAAGGGATAAGGAATTCTCTTACCTTAAGCCTTTAACTCCAATAAAGAAGTTAAAAAGGATAACTAATTTTAGAGTACTTAACTTTTTGAGATTTTTTCAATCCAGTATTATAATGTATAGATTAAAAGGAAGAAATTTTTTCAGGTGGATACTAAACAATAAAGATTTCGATAGCCAAATTATCACTAAAACTAACGTTTTAAACTGAATTATTAAGGATTTAAATAATTAATCATTCAATTAAAAATTTTAAATGCTTGGGGATTGGATTGAAAAAAAAAACCTAAAAAAATTAGACACTTCTTAATTTATTCTTGATAATTTTTGCGCATTTTACGAGCTATTTCTGGTCTCAAGGACGACAATAAGAAAGCAAAAGTCTTGCAATTGGCAAACGAAGCTAGGCTTTGGTTCAGAAATTAACGCAGGACACCAACGACAATTCGGTCACGTTTAGGACAAAAAAGTTAAATAAAGAACGGAAATTTCTAAAGTATTCAACAGCTATTTATCCAAAGTATGTCCAATAGCATGGTACAGAACTTATTAAACTTTTTTTTTAGTTTGACTTATTAATTGTATTTAACTTCTTATAGAAACTTATAATAGATTTATAATAACAAGGTGTTAAATAGTCCTTTTCCATACTCCATCAATGACGTTAAGTACGCATTTCTTTCGGTTCAACCAAAGTTAAAGCATTTATCATCTTATTGAATTGTGTGCTAAAGCATTCTTTTGCATGTCCATACCCATCACTTTCAATCCTCGTATAATGCAATTGCCACGAGCATGGCTGCGGGAATCTTAAGACTTGCGTAGCATGTTGATGAAATAACATTGACCAGACCACTTAGCAAACATACACGTGTCGAGGGCTTAAAAAGCATCAGATTTAATCCCTATTTCCACGATCTGTTCTTCTAGGTGCCCTTTTCAAACCTTCGCTTTTGCTTCATTTCTGCGCCTGGACGTAAGGACATACATCTTGCAAGCGTGGGGAGCTACTTCAGCGGTCAAGCCGTAAAGCTTTTTCATGGAAACGAATGAGTGCTGCCATGAGCGGAAGTGACGTGTTTAGCAGAAGAAAAAAGAGGTGAATTAGCCTCAATACGATAAGTCAATTGCTCATCACATCAGCAAGAGCCTTTCCAAGCATTATAACAGTGTATTGCACAAGTAACGAAGACATTTTCCCCTTACCGCCCATAAGTCCCTGACCATAACAGGATTGTACGGAGAAAGTCCAATTTCCTTCCATTTAACAGATATATGTGCAAGAGAGCCACGTCTGTTCCATAACACCACAACCATTCTTTCCCTCGTTAATGGTCCTGCCCAAATCTACATCAAGTTAATCAGCATACATTAATTTTAGTCCAAGTACATCATAATGTCCTGGCATACATAGAGCATAATCCAAATGACAAACCTAGCTACTAATGCAACAATCAACTAGTTAAAATAACTTTGAACAGACCATCAATTAATCAAATTCGGATTGTAGACTATTGCAGTGTTTGGTAGACTATTATGGAATAAAATGAAAACCTTGTGATTATCAGTAAGTTCCAAGTATGATGGCCGAGACACAAAGTCTTTCT
Organism: Erythroxylum carthagenense; assembly: GCA_026413575.1. Classification (NCBI taxonomy): domain Eukaryota; kingdom Viridiplantae; phylum Streptophyta; class Magnoliopsida; order Malpighiales; family Erythroxylaceae; genus Erythroxylum; species Erythroxylum carthagenense. The sequence goes on from JANZLD010000002.1 coordinate 62,795,487, forward strand.
CTTCATAGGCACACAACTCTCATCTTTCCTCTCAGAAACCTTACACTCTCACAACTTTTTTTCCTTTTTAAAACAATAATCGCAACAGTATCTTCATTTTTCCCTGTTAAACTGTAATCTCATAGCATACTTATTTTATGCTGTTATAGACTATCTTAGATTTTCTGATACACAAGATCCTTATAATAGCGAGTGTAGAGCATACTTGTCTCTGTATAATGATAGATAGTAACATTACTCTAGACCTAAGCTTTTAGGAGAGGGAGAATTTAGAGAGAATGGAAAATACACAAACTAATATTCATTGAAATCAAACGTTGAACTTTTGCTTGCTTACAGAGGAAGAGGAATATTGCCTTTATAGGTGAAGAAGGGTAGTCAAGAAAAACACTCAAAAGACACACCGATTACAACTTTGAAAAAGAAAGCAACTTTAAGTACAATCATCACACCTTTCAGAAAGCTACTTTGAAAAAGCAAATAGTATGATAATAAGAAGAGCAGATTCATTGTCATAATCAAATTCATTCATTAATGCCATGTCGTTGTCAATTTGTTCAAGAATGCGATTGATATCAGTTGTAGTCCAAATAGAAGGTCATGGGCTAGAAATAAAAACGAGATCTTGAACAGGGCTGGATGGTACACTGGAAGCCATAGACTCGCGATATGTAGGGCAAGGAACTTCTCCAGCTCGAATGTTGATAACATTAGAGGGAGCCACTAATGTCCAATAGTCAAATGATGGAATAAGAAAAGCAGTATCACCAAAATATGGACCAAGAGATGTACACATGTTGGAAGGAGACTGACTTAGAGATTGATTGAGTTGGTCTAAGAAAGAATGTAAGTCTGCCATTAACAGTTTGCATTCTGTAGACCAATCAAGGGTGGTTTGCCAATGCTAAAGATGATTGAGTACAGAAGTACGTACTCATACAATAGGGACGTTGTATGATATAAATGGCATAAACTTTGTGATCATTTAAAGTAATGTTCCATATGCGATAATGAGTTAAGAGTTGAGACATGTCTACATGCCATTTGGATAATGGTTGAAACCATTCTAAAAAATTCCACAAAAGAGAGTTGACATTTGTAGGATCAGATAAATGATGATAAATATGGAGGGGTGATAGAGAGATAGATCAAACATATAGGGCAAACAAAGCCCAAAGATGCCATAAGGTAATATCGTGGAGAGTATCATAAATATGGTACATTAATTTGTAGGTAGCAAGAGCATTAAAAAAACCAAGAGTGGGTAAAACATCAAATTTGAGAAGCGTGAGATGAAGATAATAAAATAGATTTTGATGAAGAAGTGGGAAGAGGTCTGCAACAGTGGCTGGAAGAGTAGAAAACAATAGGGGCAAATCTTTTTTGAAATTTCTTGGGAAACCTCATGAGCCAAAAAAGTGGAATAAAATGTTTCAGAGAAGAGGAAAGAAACAAAACAGGTTTGGTAGGTATAGAGAGAAAAATCAGCAAATGTATTTTGGTAACCTTTAATGTGATGAATGGAGAATTTATAACGAGAAGATAATTCCTGCCAACGAAGCAATTGACTATTGGGAAGATATTTCTTGAGTTGATTAGGAATCTTGGGAAATGAAGTGTTATCCATTTCAACGACAAAGTGAGAAGGAGCGAAGTGGAAAGCAAACTTTGTAATACCTCTTTTAACAGCTAAGATCTCTTTGTAAATGATGTGGTAGTGGCATTCAGAGGCTTGAAATTGGGCACTTGCATGACCACAATAATGGCGCTTGTCATTGATTTCTTCGATAAGCACAACACCCCAATAATGATCACTAGCATTTGTCTGTATTATGCATTGTCCCATGCCAAGAATTTTTAAAGGTGGAGGATTTTGACAGATGTGCTTTAAATGCTAGACAACCTTTGTTTTGTTCTAAATGCCAAAGCGGTGGATTCTTTTTTAGCAACTTGGATAAACATGAAGTGTAAGCGGCCACGTGTAGTATGAACTCACGGATGTTAGTTACAATTCCAAAGAATTGTTGTAGTAGTTTCACAGTGAGATTTTTATCAGAAAAGTGTAATAACTCTTGTGCAATATGTGAACCAAGCTCATAGAATCTATCTTTGAAAGGCATACCTAGAAATTCAATCTCCTTTTTACCAATGATGCTTTGAGAGGCTGAAAGCATGATGCCTTATTGTTTAGTAAGATCTAAGAATTCTTGAAGTAAGGCCTGATGTTCCTTATAGGTCTTTGAGAACAAGAGAATGTCATCAATATAAATTATTGCACTGTTGAGTATAGGTTCATAGATCTTGGTCATGGTTCTTTGAAATAGTAATGGGCCAACTTTAAGCCCAAATGACATAACAATCTATTAGTATTGTGCACTAAAAGTGCAGAATGTTGTTTTGTACTGCTTAGTTGGGTGAACACCCAATTGCTAAAGTCCTGCCTTAAGATAAAACTTGGAAAAAACAACTTTAAAAATAAAACCTGAGTATTGATCTTAGGGAGAGGACACTTGTCATCTTGCAAGAATGCATTTAGAGACTTGTAATCAATCACCATTCTCTTTTTATCGCTCTTTTGCTCTGAATGTTTGTTCACATAGAATACCTGGCAAGCCCAATCTGACTTTTTGGGCTCCATAAGTCCTTACTTCAGAAGGATAGCACACTCATCTTGTGCGAGTTTGAGATCATCAAGGTTCATCCCTAGATGTGTAGCTTTCATAGGATTGATATCCTCATTCTTTTTAAAAAGTAGACTTATTAAAAAGTTAGCATTTTTCCAAAAAAGAATATGAATGAGAAAACAATGCATGTGATTCAAAATAGTGGTATAACAGTTTATCTCTTAGTGATGTGTATGGTGTAGGAACTTGAGAAAGTCCAAACACATTTTTCACTTTAGTATACGGACTATAAAATGATCGATACTTGAGGCCTGTGAGTAGGATCAGTAAAGGTAAGGATTAGTTGTAGACATCCATACCAATGGGAATATCTAGGCCAGGTAGATTGCTGCAAGTACTTTGGTCCAAATTGTACACAATGTAAAGAATCATATCCCAATCTTTCTCTTTGTAATAAGCCTGATCTTGAATGAATTGCCATCTGCAGCAGTAACGTACTCATCATATGAGGTCCATAAAATGTTAAGCTTCATAATCGTACGGCTCGATCTAGTATCCATAAATCTAATATTTTTGATAGGTTGATCATATTTGTCTTGTTTGAAGAATTTGATATGAACATATGGTCGTTAGACTAGGGTACAATCTAATTTCATGCAGGTCGTAATAGAGGAGATAGAGGATTCAAAGGATTCATCATCAAAGGTCGTAACAAAAACAAAAAACTTAGTGTCTTCATCTTCAGTGGACTGTTCCTCAATAAGATCTTCAAAGTTACTAGAAGAATGAATAGGTAAGATTGAATGCATTTACTTCAATAACTTGACATCTTTTTTTCTTTTGTGAGGATAGGTTAGTGCAAAATGTCCCGGTTGTCCCCAGAGGAAACAACAATTTCTGAGAATGATGGGATTTCTTCTTGAAGAATTGAACAAACTTTCATTTTGTTCTATCTTTTCTAATGTAAGTTTTCCTGAAGGGCTTGTAACCTTTCATTTGTTTGCAGAACATTTGTCTGATAGACATAATTGTGATGAGATTTCTTCTTGTTGCTACAATCACAGTTCTTTTTGTCTTTGCACTTAATCTGAAGATAAGGCTTCTTACAAGCCTGTTTAAGAAGTGGGCTACCTTTAGCAATGTTCTTAAAAAAGGCATATTGATCACAAAACCTATCAAGAGAGGCTAAAGCAGGCTGGTAGATTTTTTCAAGAGATATATTAGCAATATCCCTTTGTAAAGAAACAATGATCCCTTGTAGCTCTGGTTGCAGTTGATTTGGAAGGGATGAGATAAAAGTACAACGAAGATTAACATCATTCCACCTATTCAAAGGATAATACCTTTCCATCATACGTTGAAAACGCTTTTGTAGATCACGATTGTCAAGGGAACAACATTTCATTGCAAAATACTCTTGACAGATCTGCTTATCTATAAGTTGGAAGTCACCAATGAATTCCTTATGAATTATTCCAAGAAAAGCTCCGGCTATAGTGACTTAGATATATTGAATTCTTCTATAGTTGTCAATACTTTGCCAACATTCTTGCAAAATACCAGTGAAATGAAAAGTAATCTCAGAAAAAATATCCTGTAAAGGATTATTCGATCGAGTCATTTAAAGATCTATCCATGCACCGAATTCATGTAAGCAATCTCTCCATTTCTTTGGGAGAAAATCGTCAAAAGTAAACGAAGGTCTTAAAGTAGGCTTGGTCTGTGCAGCTGGTTGATCTGGTGCTACTTGTGGTACAGGTGTAGGTTTGAAAGGTTAAGTACATGTAGATTCTGCTTCACTTATATCTGGTTCAGCTTTAGTAGGTTTAGGCATAGTCATCAAGAGTTGTGCTAAGTCTGATAAATCATCTAGATGTGTTGTGGAAACAGAAAATAGTTCAGAGATCTGTTCAGATGATGAATCAAAAATTGTTGTAGGGATTTCAGATGTTGAGACAGAGGTTTCAAAACAATCTTTTGAATTATCTAATTAGGCAGAAGAATCTTCTAGAGTAAGTGTAGGTGCAAGAGCTGCTATGGACTCTGTTAGAGGCGCTTTATCCTTCCTAATAGAGGTAGAAGGTTGAGAATTCGGTGGAGAATTAGGAGGTGTATAAATATGTAATAGTGTACTCCACTAGTTAATTGGTTCAGGTTTAGTATATGAAGGTGATGGCTCAGGAATTTGTTCAATCTTTGGCTTTGATTTTGGATTTTTAGTTTTAGATGGAGTTTTCTGAGGATGGATATGTTGTTTGATCAAAGGATAGTTGAACTTGAAGACCTTTGAATAGTCAGCTTCTTCTAGATAGGTCTGATACAAATGAGGAGTGTATATTGACTGTATATTAGGAAATACTGGAGAGGATGAGCCATATACAGTCTTAGACTGTGCAGATAAGACATCAGCTTCTATATGTTGCACAATTGCTTGTATCTTCCTGAGTTCTTTAGTTTTCATATAGAAGTCAGGTCCAAAATATTTCGTAGCAATATAATGTCGTAGATCAACATCAAGTTACTAGATCTGAGTTTTGTCTAAGTGATATAATTGTTAGATCTGCATAAAGACGACATCAACTTTATGTTGAGTAGCATGAGTCTATTGACTGATTCCATCTAACTTGGAATCAATTCTTTTAAGGAATTTGTTATCTGCTATTACATTTGATATCTGCTAGTTATCAACTTCATCAGAAGGATTTGAGACAAGTGTTCCCTATGAAGTGATTCAGAGATAACCCTAGTTATTTCATCTTTACCCCTATATAGAGAAGGAAACTATTCTTCATATAACTTAACCATCATACAAAGTATATGAGTAGGAATAATGATAGGAATTGTTAGCTTAGGTTGATAAGTAGCAGATTTCATCATCTCACGAAGAGATCTAGATCTAAATCTTTCTGTGGGTAGACCACTAGATTTGTTGGAATCATCTAGATTTGAATCATCCCTGTGTGGATGATACTATTGAGAAGGCATACAACGAGATTTAGACTTTTTTTTTCCTCCTTCGTCGTCTGGCATACTGCTTATCTTCATCATCAATGTCTGACATAGGGTTGAAATAGGCTTCACTGTCAGGTTCACACATAGATGGGTTAACATTCCATACAAAGTATCCACGAAGATGGTACATAGACTGGATCTCTACTAGAATTAAAATAATGAATAGGAGGGCTAGATTTACCTTCCGTATGAGAAAATACGGCCTGGATTAGAAATATAACAATGGATGTAGAAGGTCCAGATGGATCTTCGTTGGGTTTGCATACGTTCCATCTTTTAACATCTTTAGTGGTTGTATGAAAAGAGTGCCGATGAGGCATATGGAATACCTTCTGACAGTTAGTGACCTATTTAGTAGACATCAATTTTTCAAGCTCCACAGCTGGTAATTGCTTCAGGATCTGGACGATAGTAATTTGATCATTGGAACGATCAACAATCATATAAAGAGCACCTAAACTAGAATTTGGAAAGTTAAGGTCCAAAGCATGATTCTGCATACGATAGATCACCTGGTGATGTAAGGTAGCCATGATGGCTATAAAATCTTGATCTGCTCCAATGATCTAAATCTGAACTTGTAGTCGTTCAGACAAAGTGGGATCATCCAACCTAATTTTGAAATCAGATGCTATTGTCGAAATGCACTTTCAATGTTAAGAGTAGTCAGCAAGGTACTAATCAAAGAATTTTGGTACGTTGTGTAGAAAGTGTCTACAAGAGATATCCTAGTTGTAGCAAGTATTCCCTTTCTTCCATGAAGTATGAGAACAAGGCGTATAGCTCCTATATGTAGATGTGTATGGTTGTGTTCTCTCTAGAGAGAGATCAGCTCCTTTGGTATCTCAAGCTTTACACATTGTTCTATGTATTTTATGAAAAGAGTGTCGATGAGACATATGGAACACTTTCTAGTAGTTAGTGATCTATTCAGTAGGCATCAACTTTTCTTTTAGTTAGTTGGTTGTCGTACTCCTCAATGTTCAACCTTAAAGCACCTTACCTTAATGTGACTTTTCTTCATGGCCTTTTTTTTTTAAAACACATTATGGTATCTTTGGGCACTTTCTGTCCTATATGCTTGTGCTATCACCCTATTTCCCTTTCAGCTTTACCAACATCTCCGTGAGATAAATAATGAAAGGTCTTTGTTATGGACATTTCTTGAGTGGTTTCAACCACTAGACCAATAGAAGCAACAATGTTTTAGGATTATTTCATAACATGTCTATGGAAAGCTTCTGCTAGACGACAGTCTACTTAATTGTTTCTTCATCTTTTATTGTCCTTCTCCGGAAACATATACTGGTGCCCTTTACACTTAATATCGTATCCATTTTTATTATACTTTATTATATTGGCCACGATATCAAGACAATGTGCTCCAATCTTTTAGAGATTTTGTCAAAAAGATAAATCATTTTCCTAATACACCAATCAACTCCTCCTCTATTGGACTTTATCCAGGTGAATTTATTCCTGGTGAACCAGAAGCGCCAGATGTTGACATACCACGTCCCAATAGTCCTCAATATGACATAGAAGAATTCATCTCAAACTTTGCAGAACCTTCTCAACCTCTTGACTCATTCTTTCAAGATGCTCAAAACTCTAATGATGACAACTACAATCTTAATGAAAATTAGTTAAATCAATTCCTACACAAACTTCACACATGTGATCTCAATCAAAGTATGCGACAAAAGACATATCAAAATGATATTGACAATTCAGTAATCCAGATTCTCGATCCAATTTGCAATCATGGCATGAACCAATACGTGATAAATAATGCATTAGATTCTATGAGACTGATCTTTTTAGGTTTTTTTTTTCTTGTTGAGTCTTTTAATGAAAGAGAATCTTTGTAATCAACAAACCACTATTTAAGATTCCTTTTTATCATTATACTATTTGTTTTTTCAAAGTAGCTTTGTGAAAGGTGTGATGATTGTACTTAAAGCTGCTTTCTTTTTTAAAGTTGTAATCAGTGTCTTTTTAGTGTTTTACTTTCCTACCCTTGTTTAAAAAGCAAGGTTCCTTTTCTTTAGTAAGCAAACAAAAGTTCAACGTTTGATTTCAATGAATATTAATTTGTCTGTTTTTCATTTTCTCTAAGTTCTCCCTCTTCTGAAAGCTTAAGTCTTGAGTATTACTATTATCTGTCATTATACAGAGATAAGTATGATTTACACTTACCTCTTCTGAGGATCTTGTGTATCAGAAAGTTTAACATAGTCTATGACTGCATAAAACAATTCCGTTGTGAGATTAGAGTTTAACGGAAAAATGTTGTAGATACTATTGCAACTATTGTTTTAAAGGGAAAAGAGAGTTGTGAGAGTGGAGTGTAAAGTTCCAAAGAGAAAAGTTGAGAGTTGTGTGCCTGTGGAGGGAAGGATTGTGTCTCGGCTATCTTACTTGGAACTTGCTGATAGTCACAAGGTTTCCATATTGTTCCACAATAGTCTACTAAACACTGTAGTAGTCTACAATCCAACTTTTAGTTGATGATCTGTTCAAAGTTGTTGTTTTAAGTAGTTAGTTGTCATATTTTCCCTATGTGCCTTTTAGAGTCCAAATGTAGGTATCACATTTGCAATCTTTTGTTCTTGGGCAGCGGATGTTATGGTTCTTTTTGTTACATAAGAAACTACAGAATTGTGTCAAGCTTAATCAGAATATACCTCTAGTCCCTCTAGAGATCGTATTTTTCTCCCCTGAATTCCGAGTGCGTCCTGATTAACCTCGATCACCTCCTTGTTTGATAGGATTCTGAGTGTCTCTTTACCAGCAGACCGAACGTCACATCCAATGACCAGAGGAGCCTATCATTTTACATACAGATTAGCAAACATCAAGAGAACGGACATAAAAAATAGGTTGCAAGATAGGGTGACGCACTTTCATTAAAGCCCAAATACTAAAATGAGAGCGGTACTCCTCGAGGCTCATCCCTCCGTTTCCCACTTCTAACATGTCAGGATCTATTTCACACGAATATGTCAGATTCAGTGCCTTTCTCCATAGTATTAAATCCCTAGTGCTTTGCTGAAAGATGATAATATTAATAAAAGTTTGGCGGTTACCGTTCCACCTGCCAGGTCCTGCATATCGTCCCCATTTGTTGTTTTCGTCTGCAATTGATGTCAGACTGACAAAATCGAAAATAGACCATGTCAATGTTATGTAGCCAAAGAGAGAAAAGAACCATCGACCATGTTTAGAACCTTTCCCAAGAGTCCTTGATGTCCCCTGTTGTTCTCCAAGCATTACCGTACCAACCAGCCCATTTAGCAGGATACTCTTCTCCCCTATGAGAGTGAAATATATAAGGAGTCTCACGAGCAAAGAACTAGTACAAATTTCAATTTCTTTCTACAACACAAACCAAAAACGTTCAAGTAACATTATGGGAAACGTTCTCAATGCACTCAAACTAGTTACCATTCACAGATAGAGTAAAGGATTGGTCGCCCAGCCTTGCGCAATGCAAAACTCATTCTAGCATATCTGTCACCAAAATGTTAGGACTTCTATCTGACGAAATGCAACAATTCAGTAACAAAGATAAGATTACCTTTCTTGAGGTTTTGAACCATCATGGTAGCAGTTATCATACTTCAAGTAGTCAACCCCCTATTACGAATACATACTCCCGGATTGAAATCCCATATAGCTATATCTGAAAAGAAACGAGAAACTTCTGGGAAGGAAGCAAAACTAAATATACTAACCCATTGAGCAAAGGTTCTTGCATCTTGCTCTTCACGCCCAAGAGAGCCTGGCATTTTCTTGCTGCACGATGTGTAACTGAGAAGAGGAGATGCAAGCAACCAAAATCATATCAGTCACAACTTATACGATCATTCCAGGTTAGCGCACAGACAAGGTACGTGAGAAAGATTATACCCAGCATCAGAATATATTCCAAGTTTTAATCCTCTTGAGTGGACATAATCAGCTAGGGCCTTGATCCCAGATGGAAAAGTGGAATGTCTGGCCCTAAGATTACCATTAGAGTCCCTGTTCTCTTCTGCCCAACAATCATCTGCACCATACTCTTAAATCATTTGATAGTGGGATCTTGTCATAGTAAAATAGTTCTGAAATGTGCTGGCACAAAAGGAGACCAACATGAAAGAATATTGCGTACCAATATTAACGTATTTGTATCCAAGTGCAGCCAAACCAGTTGAAACAAGAGCATCAGCTGTTATGAGAAATCATAATAAGGGCCTGTTTGGTTGAGCTTTTATCAGTAGAGCTTTTATCAGTAAAGCTTTTGTCAGTAGAGCTTTTTTGATAAGAGCTTTTTTTAAAAGCCAGTTGACTATTTGACTGTCAATTAAAAAAACAGCTTTTTAATCTAATTATGTGTGTTTATGGACTATTACTCAATTACAAGCTAATTAAAGCAAAAATTGCCAACAAGTTTTTTCATTCTAAAAACGAAAGTAAGGAGACAGGTCTAAGGTCTGCGTGTTTCTGAACGCAGACGTTCAATAACATAGACGTCGAACGTCTGTGTTCAAAAATAAGCAGATGAAGGTCTGCGCGCAGACGTCGACGTCTGCGTTAAAAACGCAGATGAAGGTCTGCGTGTCGACGCCTGCGTTTTTAATGCAGACATTCGACGTTTGCGTTGAAGACAAACATTCGACGTCTGCCTTCAATAGAGAAAAATAAAATTTTAGGAGACAAATAAAAATAAAAAGAAGAACCAACCTGAGAA
>JANZLD010000002.1:62809664-62823054 GCA_026413575.1 Erythroxylum carthagenense
ATATAAAAATATTCAAATAAAATTTGATTTAATAATTAAAATATATTTCAAATAAATATTAGTTTACAAATAAAATTTTAAAATTTAAATTATTTACCTTATTAAAATAACATAATTTTATTAATAATTTGTTAATAAATATTATATAAGAGATTAAACAAATTTATTTAATTAAAAATAATTTATCTTTAAAAGATGTAATTATTATCAGTGATAAAAATACAACTACGTTAACATTAACAACCAAACAAAATTTTGTTTTTATTTAAAATAAAAATAAAAATAAAAACTGAAAACATAAAGTACTATTGCAACCATTAGATCACTTGGATAATTGCCTCGCTAGCTTGAGAATCCTAAGAAACACTATATACTATGACGTTGAGGGGTGATAGATTGACTGGGAGCCTTATATTGAAGAAGATCGAAAGTGAGGAAGAATAGGAAAGAACCCTTGTTAAAGATAAGAAGAAGTTTGAAAGAGAGAGAAAAAAAAAAAAACAAAGAGCTTAGATACATACACCTGCATCCTATAAGCCATCCATATCGTTCTTTTAAAGATTGGTGAACGTGAATTTAGACCCAAAATTTGGGAACTTTTTGGATATTCTTCTAAAGATTTTTATTAATATGTCTTTTGTAGACGCTTTAATGAAAATCTCTTCTAATGTTGGAGAAGGACTCTTATCTTGTAAGAAAAGAATCAAGGAGTATGAAGCTGTAATCTTGACTAAGGAGTATAAAGTCACAACTTATAACGGACAACTTATAAAGCTTAAGGTTCAAGATAGCTTGTCAATCCTTTAAATTATTATAAACATGAGTCAATCACGTTCTATATGATCTAAGGGCAAGCGCTAGCCTCATATCCCTGTTTGTTTGCAAGAAGCTCAAGGTGGGCAATCTTAGACCTGCTATTATCTCTCTACTATTGAAAGATTGTTCTTTTAAACATATAGTAGGGATACTAGAAGATGTACCGATCCAAAAAGGTAAGTTTCTTATTCTCATGGAATTTTTGGTATTAGATATGGGTAAGGATAGGCATATCCCTTTAAATAGGTTTCATCCTTTCTTAGCCACTTCTAACGCTCTAATTGATGTTTATGAAGGAAAGCTAACTCTAAGTTGGAGATGAGAAACTGGAATTCAAAAAATATAAACCTTAGAATTCTATTAATGAAAAGAACAATAAGTGCCTTTATTTTAATGTAATTGATGAGGATACACCTAATGTTATGCAAGAGGCAAAAGTACTATAAGTAGGGGGAGGCTAGGTTCTGCCTTGTCTAAAAAAGAAAAGCTAAAGTTTTGATAGAGGAAGGAGAGATGACAGGGCTAGTGGGAACAGTAACAAAAGTAGGACTAAGAAGAGGAAAATGGGTAGGGTTAGGAGGCTTAGTAATCAATATGAAGCTAGAAAAGAAAATTAAATTAAAAGTCACTGATAATAAGTTAAAGAGAGAAATCAAAAAGAAGAAAGAGGAAAAGAAGGAAAAAGATTGAAAGTGAAGGAATGGAGGGAAATTAGGTACGATTGCAAGCGAGATAAAAAAAGAGCAAACTTGAAAAAGAAGAATAGACTAAAAGAAGAAAAACTAAGGCACCTATCAAATGGGGATCTAAAAAGGAAATAAACAACTAAGGGATAGTTGCCAAAGGTAAGAGAGGAGTACTTTAAAAGAGGGGAGAGCGTAATGAGAAGTCTCTACATTACCACACATAAATTGGAACCAAAATGGGAAGTAAGAAAGGAAAAAAAAAAAAAAAGAGACAAAGTCTTGAGGGAGGAATGAGGAAGCTAAGTACTAGAAGGGAAATATTGAGCTTTGGTAGAAGAGATTGGACTTAAAGTTAGGGAAGTTAGAAGGGAAGAGGAAGGAGATGCAAGAAGGAGAAAGAATGGTTAAATTTTATTCAATTTGTGTTATTTCATAGATTATTGAAATTTACATATGTCTAAATTCTTTTTTCAAATGAATCTAAATTTAAGTTGTATAACATTTAGAGGAAGTTACAATAAAATAAAAACAGGATAGTCAATTTTTCCTTTATACAAATTTTAATAAGTTATTAGTATTTTCTCACTTCTGCATTGTCATTGAATTTTTTCTTCTTCGTCTTCTTATAATTAAGTGACCTTTAGTTAATGAGTCATTTATAAGCTCTATAAATAATCATATAATAATTCATTTTATTCAATAGATAAAAATAATTTCTTTTTCAAAAATAATCTTCATTCATTATTCGAAAAAGTGAGTATAAGTGTCTGTAAGGTTATTCATTTCTAACAAAGTGGGATAAAGTCATCTATAACATCAAAAGAGCCTTTATATCCTTAACTCACTAAATTCAACTATGAGAATTGGACAATAAAAATAAAGGTCATTATTAAGTTATAAGATGTAGCAAACAAAGACTACGCAGAACATCTAGATAGGAAAGGGTTTAATTCAAGCTAAAAAGGAAATTATGAAGATAGAAAAGAAAGAAAAAAGATTAAATTGCACTTACCAGCATTTGTCAAGGTTTGAATGAAGATATGTTTAGAAAAATAGTCAACGAGAGCACATTAAAGAAGGTATGAGAAACTCTCCACAATTTGACGATGGGAGTTGAAAAATGAGGTAAAAAGTGAGAACAACATGGAATACCTTGATAATATGTCTAGCAATGACATATTAGGTGATAAAAGTAAATTTATGGATTTAGATGCCAAGCTGATAGGGACAACATGCTTTAGTGATAATGTAAAGTTAGAGATCAACGGCAAAAGTGTGATTTTGCTTAAGACAAAAATATATGGTTATAAGTTTCTCTAGTGTGTACTTTATTTCAAACTTGAAAAATAATTTAACCAATGATTAACTTTTAAAGAATGCTTGTCAAATTTTGCCATACTTTTTTTAATTTCAAGATCATGGTGCAAGTCTTATTACCAAAGTGAATACGACTAGTAATAGGGAATTTTCATTGATAGTACAATCTATAATGGTCATTTTCTTGAAAACTAGCATTAATGATCTTTCATGGATATGAAATTGAAGATATGATCATCTAAATTTTAAGTAACTTAGAACTCTGGGAGAAAAAATGATGGTGAAAGGCATTTTGATCATTCATCACCCTGAACAACTACATGAGACAAGCTTATTGGTCAAGCACTTAAAGAAGAGCTTTTCTAAACTTTTGATTTGATAACATGCCACTCGAACTTATTTATGCAAATATTTGAAGTCCCATTAACCATCTATCTGTTTGTAAAGGCCCTTACTTGATTCTCTTTATTAATGATTTTAAAAGAAAGATAATTTTTTTTAGATAAAAATATAAGGCTTTGATATGTTTAAAAAATTTGTAGCTTTGATTTAAAAATAAATTGATTTTAATATCCAATCATTAAGAACTGATGGAGTTGGAAATTCTACTTAAGAGGAATTTAATAATATAGGTAACCTATATAAGATTCACCATTGTCTGACAATTCTGAGTTCTCTCCAATAAAATAAATAGAGAGAAAGAACTAAATAATTTTAAATATGATGAGAACCATATTGAACAGTTAAATGATATCTAAATAATTATAGGTTAATGCTATTACGTATACTTTATCTTTTTGATCGAGAGTCTAACAAAAAGTTTGAAAAATGTTGTTGTACAAGAAATATAAAGTAGAACGAATCTTTCTACTTTACACCTAACTAATACAATTTTCTTTTTGCATTATAATTAAATTATTTCCATATTTATGTTCATAATATTAAACTATCTCAAATAAAAAAATAGAAGAATAACTGAGTTCGTCATATGAGAAAGGCCTAAAGGAAGTTTAACAAGAGAAGCAACAAAATGAGCTCAATAATTTGATTTGGCCATCTTTTGGAACTATTCTTCAAGAACTTTCTACTTCAATGGTTTATTTACAACATGTCCTTGTATTCTTAGTCTTGCTATTAATCTATATCAATTCGCTAGCCATTTATCATATCAATAGTTTTGATGCCTAATGGATATACTTATTAACTTTCTAGTTTTGGTACCATTAAAATGATTGTAGTTTAGTAATATAATTATTTAAAGACATTCTTTATTTTTATACATATTCAGATATATATAATAAAGTTTATGTTATAAATGTACATTGCAAATAAAATTATGATGAGATCTTAGTTATGAGACTCATATTGCATTTATGTATTATCCTTAAATTGTTCATTGTCATTGTTATAATTCTATTAAGACTGGATATTAATTGAGCATAAAAAGACTAGTATATATTATGTTTCTTCCTTATGAAAGAAGTATTTGATCTTATAAACTAAAGTATTAAGATACTTAAACAAATTTGTGGTTATTTGTTGCATAACAAGTTCATTAAACTGACCCCATATGAGAATTTCATTTGAAAAATTACTTGTATGTCTATGTAAATTCTCATTGTGATGATTATATAAGTGATCATTTAACTTGAGATCATCAAAGTATCTCATATATGGATTTCTATATTTTGATACTAATTATGAACTATTCTAGTCAATGGTAGCTCAGTCGGTAGTCAATGGATATAGCAAAATTATACAGAGATAATTAAAAGATCAATATAGGATTCATTGTGTTAGGATCTACGGGGGTGAGAGAGAGAATTGTTCTAGAAGGAAGGACAGGTGCTAGGAGGGAAATTGGTTATTAGCTGAGGTGGCTAAGTAGTTAGAATAACCGAATGTACTAGGGGGCAGATGGGGGATAAAAGGAGGGCAGAAGAGAGAGTGAGGTAGGCAGAAAAGTAGTAAGCAAAAGTTAGACAGCAGAGTACCCTTACCTGCTGAGGAGCGATTCTGCTTTGGTATTGGGAAGCTATAATATTTTCACACTGTAATGAGCTATATACATTACGGGTTATTGAATTAATACAGAAATCTCTAGCGTTTTGAGACTAGAGTTCTAACAGTGGTCCGACCTGTCGGATTCGAAGAGAGGGGAGGACCAGCTTTCAGAGGACTTTTACAAACCAAAAAACAAATTCAGAGTAACATACCTTCATGCCACCGAAGATGTCAGACAGAGTTGAGCTATTGGAATCTCGTATGGCCAGTCTTGAAGCTGGGGTAGAAGAGATACAGTCATCAATAAGTATGGCCATGGGAGAGATGCAGCGAGCATTACTGGTAGAAATGAGTAAAATGCTGGGCAAGCATACAGAGGAGGGACAAGGAAGTGAGACTTACGAGAGGAGGCCGAATATGGCGAGCGACAGGGATACTCAGCGTCCGCAGCCGAATGTTCAACCGGAGCACTCTTTGGGCAATCTGGAAGAGTATAGAATGTCAGTGAGAATGGTAGACTTACCCATATTCAACGGGTCTGATCCAGTAGGATGGATTACTCGAGCCGAAATCTATTTCGAGGTTCATGGTACGTCGAAGGAGGTGAAGATGAAGCTGGCCCTATTAAGCATGGAGGGATCGACTATTCATTGGTTCAATCTCCTCCGAGAGGCAGAAGTGGAGCTAACTTAGGGGAAGTTGAAGCAGGCTTTAATCGACAGATATGGAGGACGAAGTTTGAGAATCCATTTGAGGAACTTTCGGATTTACAACAAATGGGTACTGTCGATGAATACATTGAGGCCTTCGAATTTGTGTCTTCTCAGGTGGGACGTTTACCGGAAGCACAATTGATGGGCTACTTCATGAGTGGGCTGCACACGGAAATAAGACGAAGGGTGCGTACCTTCAGTCCAACAAACAGGGTTCAGATGATGAAGGTAGCAAGGGCTGTGGAGGAGGAGCTGTACGGGGATCAAAGGGGTTTCAAATCATCCAACCCACGACATCACAACTGGCACCACCAAGGAGAGCTTGGGTACAGAAGCCAGAGTCGGGTTCATCCTCCTTATACGGAGTCGGGGTCATCTAATACTGTGGGCTACAGAGCAGGGGGTGCAGAGGGCGAGTCCGGTCCAACCCGGAATGCAATGGGTCATCGTTTTCAACCCAGATCGACGACCCCGGGAGTCGGTTCTTACCTCATGACGCCGACTAGACCAGGGGAAGGGGACCGAAGACTAACCATGGAAACCCAAGGAGTCGGTTCTCACCTCACGACGCCGACTAGATCAACGGAAGGTGACCGAAGACCATCCATGGAAAAAAATCGAGGACTGTGACATCTATCATATCAAGAGCTTATAGAACGAAAGGCAAAGGGTTTGTGTTTTAGGTGCGGGGAGCGATTTCATCCCCTCCACCAGTGCGTCGAGAAACAGTTGGGGTTGCTGATCTTGGATGATAACGAGACTTTGACTGAGAATGGAGAAATTATCGCCTTGGAAGCAGAACCGGAGGAAGAGGGAGATATAACTCTGGAATGCCGCACCATGGTTCCTCACTTCAGCCTTGAGGACAAGGTTGTTCTTCGAGGAGGCGGCAATGTTAGGATCTACGGGGGTGAGAGAGAGAATTGTTCTAGAAGGAAGGACAGGGGCTAGGACGAAAATTAGTTATCAACTGAGGTGGCTAAGTAGTTAGAATAACCGAATGTACTAGGGGCAGATGGGGGATAAAAGGAGGGCAGAAGAGAGAGTGAGGTAGGCAAAAAAGTAGTAAGCAAAAGTTAGACAGCAGAGTACCCTTACCTGTTGAGGAGCGATTCTGCTCTGGTATTGGGAGGCTATAATATTTTTATACTATAATGAGCTATATACATTACGGGTTATTGAATTAATACAGAAATCTCTAGTGTTTTGAGACTAGAGTTCTAACACATTATCCTCAAATAATTAGTGAGAATGTTATGTTATTTTCTATTAGTAGTAATTCGAAAAATTCTTGGCTAAAGTAGAATGATACTTTGGCAATATATTTTAAATGTCATTAATATAATCAAATGCTAATGGTGAAAAACTAAGATGATTGAATACAAATAAAGAAGGCATTAAGTCCAGGCTCTATATGTAATAAGAACTTTGTATGATAAAATGATTGAATTATACGAAAAATCAAACATGAAAAGGTTAATAATAATCACTTTGATATTCTTAAATATTTGGGTGACTATGATATAATGCTAAATGTCAAACTTGATTTATGGATATAAATTTTTTTTGTTATAAAATTAAAGATAAATTAAAGAAGTATAATTTATCTAATCCTAAATATTATAATTTTTGTCCATTGTCAACATATTTAGAAATATAATGGGTCATACACAAAGAATCTGCTAAAGAGTGAAAGGATGGGGTAATCAAGTTGACCTTAACTATAAAGTTTGAGAAATTTTATAATTAAATATGATATATTTAATAAATAAGGACTAATAT
The DNA here is from genome assembly GCA_026413575.1 of Erythroxylum carthagenense. Taxonomy (NCBI): domain Eukaryota; kingdom Viridiplantae; phylum Streptophyta; class Magnoliopsida; order Malpighiales; family Erythroxylaceae; genus Erythroxylum; species Erythroxylum carthagenense. The sequence continues at coordinate 62,816,983 of JANZLD010000002.1, forward strand.
GAGATATTGAATCTTATTTGGGTCTAACTAATATTTAATTAGAAATAATTCTAATTTTAAATTTAATCAAAGTTTTACCTATTATAAATAAGCTTATACTCTATCGAAGCTAACATTTCTTGTTTAACCTTCTCTTCAATAGTTGTACTGTTCTCTCAACTTACTTTGTGAATACATTAGAGGTCAAACATTTATACAACTAAAGTAATTGAGATGAATCAATTTTAAAAATAATTCGAGAAATATAACATAAGTACAATCAAACTTTAGAATAAAATACAAATTATAATTTATGCTTTATTATATATAAGCAACTCCACCAACTTTACTACTTCATCCTCGTTAAAAACCAAATTGAAAAATAGAACTGTTTGAGAAAGGGTTACAGTGACTTATTTACCTGTGGTCTTGACAGTAGTCTCGTCTACATAGCATTGAAAATGGTTCCAGCTACTCCACCTGCGCAATGCACAATTACTAAAGGACCCTCAAAACCCTATATCAAAAATCTTGAAAGTGTCGTCCAAGCAAGGAAAAGAAATGTTGTAAAAATACAAGCAATTACCCCATAGGTGGCGTTCTGGCCACTCCATTAGCGAGCAGAAACTGATAGTAATCATGATCAGCATGAGCATTTGCACTGACATTGATGCAAGCTACTTCTTTGCTATTGCATAAGATAAGAAGAAAAGCAGCCAAGAGATATTTTACTCGAAAACCCATTACCTTTGTTGGCGCAAAGAACGCGAAAGTTGAGAGAAAGAATAAGAAAATGTGTGGAAGATGAGTGAATAGGACATTTATGGAGTTAGGTGTCGTTGGGGAGACATGAAACTTTAGTAGATACCGAACAGTTTAGTGTCCGAAACATTTTGTGGGGACAATTTCTGATATTCATGTCGGTGATGTTTCCCTTAAAAGTTAAAACCCCATCCACGTGCAGCTTGCGAACATGACGTCCCACTTCTCAAAACATGGCTTGCTACTGACAATAATGCCTAGCACCGACGATTTTTTTGGGGGATCGATCGGAATTCACTGTAGGCAGCGAATGCGGTCCTTCTGAATTTGTTATTTGATGGAAAATTGGAGTAAGATTTTCTGTGAAGCAGAATATTTATAAAATATTTTCGTTTTTTATTTTTTAAAAGTTAAGATCACTTTAAATTTTATAAAATTATTAACACAAATTATATACAAAATATGAATTTTAATTTGCATTTTATTCTAAATTTTGATTTTTTAATTCTTCGAAACGTTTTTTAAATTAACTTATCTCAGTCATCATATTTATAATAAGTACCCAATCTTTAATGGTATTCATAGATCATGTTGAGAGAATTTTGTGACTATTACAAAAAGAGTTAAGTAATGAATAGAAGCTCTCTTATACTGACATTTTATTAAATTCTAATTTCAATTAAATTTTAATTAAAATTAAAAATAAGTTTAATTAAATATCAATTATATTCAAATAAGATTCAATATATCATATTAATCATTATTTATTAAATATATTATTTTTATTCATAAAGTTTTTCAAACTTTACAATCAAGTTTAACTTGATTAAAATTTTCTCTCTTTAACCCGTTCTGTGAATTTGACTTATTAAATTTTCAAATATGTTGGTAATAGAGCAAGATTAACATCTAGCAACACATCATGACTACCTAAATATCTAGGAGTATCAAAGTAGTTTTGACTAACCTTTCTGTCCATATTTTTTTCGTATAATTCAATCTTTTCATCATACAATGCTACGATTAAACATGAAGTATGAAATTAATGTCTACTATATTTCAGTATAATAATATTAATTCTTAACCATTAGCAATTAGTTCAATTAATGACATTTGTAAACTATTTTACAAAGTGTTATTCCACTTTATCCAAGTATTTCTCGAATCAATATTAATCAATAATAACGAAACATTCTCTCTAACTACTTTAGAATGTTAAATCATTTATTGATTATTCAACTACTTGTATATAGTTCATACTACATCTAATGATCATCGACTGAGCTATCTCTGACTAGAACATGTCATAAGTATTATCATAACATAACAATTCATATATAAGATAACTTTGAAGATTTCAAGTCAAAAGCTCACTTTTGCAATCACCACAATGAAAATTTCTATAGATATATAAGTAATGTTTCAAATGAAATTTCTCATATGGGGTCAATTTAATTAACTTGGTTTCTAAAAAGCACTCGTACGTTTATTCAAGTATATTCAAAATTTAATCTATGAGATCAACTAATGTCTAGTCTTAATAGACAAATGACTAGGAACAATTTAAGGATAATATATAAATATAATATGAATCTAATAGTTATAATTTCATTTGCAATGTATATTTATCTCATGGACTTTACCATATATATTTGAATAGGTATAAGATAAAAAATGTCTTTAAATTATTTTATCACTAAACTATAATCAACTGATTGGCTGTAGGGCATAAACTAATGCTATATTCATCTTCATTTTGGGATGGTTTAATTAGACTTCATTATTACATTGCCACCAAAAACAAAATCATTATAAGAAAAAATAATCATTATGATCTCATTATTAGGAAAATTTGAATTTTAAGAAAATAAAATAAAATGATAATTAATAATATATACTATTTATATAATTATCAATAAGTAGTGTTTAAGCTAAACTTAGACTAGAGAAATAAACTTCACATCAAAAGCTAACAACTAAGAAACTAAAGATAAATCACTTTAATCATATACTAAGATTGGAGAACTAAAAAGAGAAATAGTCTAAGCAGTAATTGAGGCCATAAGGCCTATTTTAGTTGCTTAATTTCACTTTAGCTTGAATTCTTTATGGAAGTGTGCCACTTTAAAAGGGGAGAGGTGTTTCTTGGCTAACAAGCATTGACATACCCAAATTATACCATCTAACACTAGTACACAAAGACTAGTTCTCCATTGTGGATTGACTCAACTTCAGATGATTAAAGTAAACTATTACTAAAAACTAATGGATTTGATTAGTTTTGTTAATATGGATTGCATTTGGATTTTTTTTTAAAAAAAAAAGCTTAGGTTCTTTTTCCTCCACGTATTGTAAATTATAGTACTCAATGTTATATTATAAGTAGTGAAATATCCTATACCAGATCTCTACCACTAGATCAATTCTTGCCGAATAGAAGTGGGAGAAAAAATATTTCATAGGCATTAAGTTCTATTATATATAGATGAAGTGAAGGGGAATGAAAAGAAGAGATGTTTCACTTATTCCTAATGTTAATTGTAAAAAATGAAAATATTTGGAATTATTAGGAACTTACTCATTCTATGCAAGGTATTCTTCTTTTGATAGCTAACCAAAGGATAACAGAAAGTCTTAGCCAAAGTTGATTGAACCACACTAGTTTACGTCATTCAACTTCAGGGACTTGGTCTATGATAAGTTGCCTATAAGAATCATTGGTAAATTAGCTTTATAATCGCCCTCTCCACTAGAATTTAAAGAAGCAACCATAATATGAATGTCCCTTCCTGAGGCTAAGTTGGACCGTCCTCAATAAATACCTAATATAGAATGTCCCTTCTAAGTGAGTTTAATTCATTTGACTTATTTAAAGGTCAATGAACATATTAGTTATCTTTCCAAAAGGATGTGGACTATCCTTTTGCCAAGTTTATGCTAGAATTATAGAGTTACTACTTCATTTAATTTTTATATTTTTACAATAGTCTAAGTGGAATCATATTTTTTCCTAATGGCTCAAAAATTAAATCTCTTTAGATAATGAGCATGTATCCATCTTACCTATGAAGCCTTTTTTTTATATATAAGTAAGCTTTAAACCCTCTTAATCATTAGTACCTTATTAGTGACTCTAATGGACAAAATTCCAAGGTCTCCCTCATTTTTAGGTAATCATATCTCGTCTCATTTGAACTTGGCCAAAACTCTTCTAGTTGAGTCTCCTAACTAAAGTAAGTTTCTTATGATCTTATCAAAGGTCTTGATGATTTTTATAGGGAACATGATATGAGATAGCCATTATATGTCCAAATTATTCAACATTGAGTTTATTTGTTAAATTCTATCTTCCAAAATAAGATTTTTATTACACCATCTTGATATTCTTCTATGAATACTTTCATTTAGATGTTTGAAATATGATGAATTTGATTTCTTGGTAAAAACAGGAATGCTAAGATAGATTAGAGGGGGTTCCATGACCTTTAAACTTGTCAGATTGGAGAGCTAAATAGAATATTATTGAGCACTCTTTAAGAATAACAAAATGCTTTTGTCCTCAATAATAGAGAGGTCTGAGATCAATTGGAATGTGCTTAAAGTAGACATGAGAATGCTTATAAGGCTAGGATCGTCCCTAGAGAATAAGATGAGATCTTCAACAAAAGTTAAGCTATATATCCTTAATCTTTTACATTTTAAATGATATTTAAATCTTTTTTCTTGGTTAATCGCTCCTCTGATCAACTTTATGAACACTTCCATTATTAATATAAAGAGACAAGTAGATAAATGGCCTTTTTTTTCTCTATTCTCTACTCCTTTAATGATTCTTGTAGACTCTCTATTGACTAAAATGTTATAATATACTACAGTGATATATTATTCGATCCGTCCTATATAGTTATATAAAAAAAAAACCAAATGCCTAAAAGGTGTGAAAAATAAAATTCTAACCAATAAAATTAAAAGTCTTATGGAAATCTATCTTTATTACACAATTCTTACTTAAATTGATTTATGTTGTAATTCTTGAACAGATTCTGAATGAGTAAGATATTGTCCCTAATATACCTTCCTTTTATGAAAGATCTTTGAGAGTGATCAATATGGTGAGCAAATGTCTCTTTAAGCCTATTAGTTCGTAACTTGGAAATGATTTTATAAATAGTATTGCAATAAGATATGGGTTTGAAATCCTTAAGAAAGTTAAGAGCTTATACCTTGAGAATGATATAAATGAAATTTTTATTGAGCTTACTTAACATCCTTCCACGATGAAAGAATTCAAGTAATGCTTTTGTATGATGCCAAACTTTTTAGATTAAATAAGCATTCACACCATCTAGACCTAGGGCTTTATTAGGAATGATGGTAACAATATCATTCTCATTAAAAGTCCTAGTGAAAGAGTTCACTTATTAAGTTTGAGATGTGGTTTTGATGATAGAATTTTTGAGCTAGATGGAAGAAATGATATTTATAAGGAACCAAGGGAGTTGGAGAAAAAATTGAGAACTTCGTACTTGGTCCCTTTTTAAGATTCAATTGTAGAGCCATTCTCTAAATTAATTAATGTAAGTTATTATATTCAAGTTTCTCCTAGAGAGGATATCTTTATAAAAAAAATTAAAATTCCTATCATCATCTTCAAGCCATAAGTTCCTAATTCTCTACTTTAAGAAGGAGTAATTATTTATTATAGCCTGATTGTACTTAAATGTAAACTTTTTTCTATTCCTAGAGGTGCACATCATAGAGAGAATAGTAAAGTAAGATATGACTTGTAACAAAATTCTCTTTGGCATCAGAAGCTAACCAATAAATATTGCTATAACTCTGCTTATTGATAATTTCAATTTTGTTCTTTATCTATTAAAGCTTTCTCATATATATGAATATTTTGTACTCATAAATATCTAAGTTGAGTCCCATCAAAATAGCTTTCTCAAAGCCATCCACCTTAGATAGGAAATTGTTAAATCTAAAAGTAGTATAAGAACAGATTCTACACTAGTATAAGAGAGTGGTCTCAGATTATAGGATTATTGAAAGTGGCTTTACTTATAAGGAAACTAGAAAATCATTATGTATTAAGAATTGTTATATTAATTTTATTCCTTAAGAACCACTTACCCTTTGGCTTATTGCGCCAAATGAAGAAGTCTCCCTCTATTTTAAGGTCTATGGAGTAAATATGGCTAGCATAATCACTGAAATCTTCAGTATAATTCCTAAGATTAGCATTACCTTTAACTTTTAAGGGGTATAAAATGCTATTAATGTCGGGTCCGTGAACTTTGGCCACGCGACCGCTACTGTAGAGCTCGG
>JANZLD010000002.1:62823154-62836147 GCA_026413575.1 Erythroxylum carthagenense
GAACAAAACCTTGAGGTCTTGGGTTCGAGCAGTGGCTCACCCCTGAACCAAAGAGGACAATACCTGGAGTGATGGCGATAGAGGCCGGGCTCTACTGTAGTGGTCGCGTGGCCAGAGTTCACAGATCCTACAATTAAAATCCCATGAAATGATTTAAAAAGTTCTCATAGAAGCTTCAGTTTCTTTTAATTTGCAATAGAGTGAAGTCCTTTGGAAAGTATAATTAAGTGCATATACAAAGGTAATATGAAACTTAATGTTTTGTTGTTTCAAGGTAACAACTAAATAGATCAATTGATTTGGCATACTAGTTTGGTGCAACTCTAATATATCAAGATTTACTATTGTTCTTTAATAATGGTGATGAAGATGATTAGTATAAAAGGGCTAATGTTTTTTTTTCACAAAATATAAATTCCTGTAATTGTTCTCTTTAACTTAGTTTCCAAAATATCAATAAGAAAATGTTATATGTTGAATATAATCTTATAAAGATAGTTGTTTATTAAGGTTATTAATCCCCTAATATTCTATGATAAGATAAGACATTAAGGGGAAGTTGGTAGTGTGACCTTATTCTTCATCTTAGATTTACTTATTACTACGCTTTTGAATTGCTTATCTGTGGTTGAATTGCCTAGCTCCTTACCACTTATAGGCTCAACAGGATTCACAACTAGGGATACACAATCTGTAATAGTAATATTAGAAGAGAATGGTCTTCTTGTTTATCTAAGTTGGTTCCCTGAACATAACTTTCCTCAATATCTTGTGTGCTTATTTGAGTAATAGTATCTATATGTTGAGTTTGAGTGTTAGGATTAAGAAAGACTTATTTCTTATTTAGGTTTAATTATTTACAAATAGTTTTTAAAGTATGATTACTACTCCTCGACTATTATTATTATTATTATTATTCCATTTTAGTAGTCTCCTCTTTGTCAATCTCTTTTGAATTGCTATTTGTATTTTCATATAGGTTTATTAGCTCCTAGAAATCCCCTGTCAAGAATTTCCTTCTAGTAAAGTGCCAAGCTTTCATAGGATATGCATTGTTTGCTTTCCATGGGTAAGTGATTTTAACCACATCCTTAAATAGCTTGTCCTTTTCATCTAACTTTAATAGTGGAATTGTTTATGGTAGTATTTGTTGGCTATCGATAAGGACATATATCTTTTTATAACTAACCCTCTTCATTCTAGTTATAGTCTCATCCAAATAGAAAGGTTTTGTAATATTGAACCTAATGGCCTAAAATTCTAAGGGAATGTTGTATATGTTGATCGATACAGGGATCTAACTTTACTTGAGAATTTACAATTGAATTCTAGGTCTCCATTTTGAGTGAATATTGACTTATTCTTATAGTGTCATGACCTAACTTCTATAATTCTTTGTGTTTTCTCAAGAGAAATAAATCATCTTCATCAACAAGAACTTCCTTCAGTATATGTTGCTTTTACTGCTTCTGATCCTATATACTCAAGTAAGAAATTAAGGTCTCTTATCCCTGAAGAATCTATTTAATGCTGCATTCCATTTGGATAGATTTTCCTTCAAAATATCCACAATTAGTGCTATTATAAGTTTAACATATACCAGGACTAAAGGGAAATTATAGAGCTTCAAATAAGGAGAAGAATCCCCTAATACTTACATTTAAATATCCTAGTTAAAAAGGTTTAAATGAAACTTTAAAGACTGGCAAATTTAAAATGTGTGAGATTTTTTGCTCATAAAAAAGTAGGGGAAAGGATGAAGGTTAGGTTAGGGAGCAAGAGGAGGAAAATACTCTAAAGATTAGGACATAAGGCTTAACATATTACTAAAAATAGAAAAAAATATAAAAGGCTGACTAAAGCTTGGGAATTAGAACTTGAAGGAAAACAATGGAAGAAAAAAATAGGCAGGACTAAAATTAGTTGAATAAGTTTCAAGAAAAATAGAAAAGGGAAGATGATAATAGAAGTTAAATAAGAATAGAGTTAAAAACCAAGCTTAAATAAAGTTAAGATGTTAAGGGAGAACGTGAAGAAGGAAAAATAAAAGAAACAACAATAGGGAATATAAGCAAGAATAAGCTAGTCATAAATAGGAAAAAAAGCTTTAGCACATCAAAATTTAAAGGACCTCATATGGAAGAAGAACAACACCAACTAGCATATAGTCCAACATAAAAATTGCATTTACTCTAGTGGATCATTGTAATTATTTATAACATTTTATATGTATATTATTTTCATAAATTATGTTATAAATATAAATCATATTTATAAGGAAACTAAAATCTAAAGGAGAATGGAAAATATGATACTTGATGTTTTCAATTATACTTTATTCAAAAAGATAAGTCATGTATTTCATCATTTTATAAAATATTCATTGAAACAAAAAAGTATTTGGTAGTAGACAAATGCGTAACTAAAAGTGCGATTATTATTATTATTTCATTAAAATAACAAAATCTATAATGTTAAATAAAGTGAAATTCTTATAAATGTAAGGAAATAAACTTAATAATGTTGCTTTAAGTTTTGACTATGGAAACACAATAGTTTCAAACTATATCAATAATATTAAATGGTTACATCAACAATGTAAGTATTTATAAGGAAGTAAAGTGATCCTTTTAGGCTCTAATATGGAACAAGAAAAACATCAATTTATTTTTTTGTTACTAATAACATGTTAATGTAAAAGCAAACTCTTGTCATTAAGAAGGCAACTTCCATATATACATTAAAAGTAGCAGACATATATTAATGTATGTCTTAGTTACGTACTCACAATTTAATAACAAGAACATTGCATTTATATATTCTGTCTTATAGTCCATAAGGACTTATAGAATTCAACCTTTAACATAATCAAAATACAATAACCAAAAATCACTAGCTAAAATATACAAATATATTATCTTCTTGAAGTTAAAATGGAATATAAGTGCATTAACTAAAATACAAAACATAACTAATATGTATGGGCACTCTAACATCCTTCACCAAGTACCTCTTATCTATTCCTTATCATCAACTTCGTACACAAAAAGTTCTATTAGAATAGAATTATTGTAAAACTATAATGCTCATAAATAGGTTGATATAACTAATGAATGAAATATTAATTACTTTATTGTGACCTCTAGTTAATCAAGTCAAATAATGTAGTCTAAAAAAATAATAACATAATGATTCAATTCTTTTTATGTAAAAAGTTAGAAAGCATGAAAATTTCAATGCATATTGGGTGCACTAGATTTGGAAATGGGAAAATAAGTAATTAATCTTAACATAGACATCAAGATGATGTACAACAACAGTAAATTAAGGAAATTTGTCACCTGGTATTATTCTTATTGATAAGTATGATTTAGAGGAATAGAAAATTTTCTTCTTGATTGACTAAGTGCAATCAATTTACAAAGCACGATGATGTTAGTGGTGTTAGTTTACCTAAACAAACATTGAGTGAGAGAGAAAATTTGTTTCATCATTTCTTCTCCATCTGCTTTATCATATTCTAACTGCCTGTTCATTTCCAAAAGTTAAACTTTCTTTTTGTCTAAGTCCTTTCTTATTCTGTCCTTTCCAACTTCTACTTTTTCATTCATCTCTTCTTCCAGTGCATTCTTGATGGACCATGGTTGCTCACTAGGAATTTTGTACAAAGCCTCACTCATTGTACTATTTTCCTTCATGTAAGATGCTTTCACACTATTTTCAAAAATTTTATTACTTCTAGGCCTTATTAATTAGTCCCATATTAGCCATATCTTTATAAAGCTTTTGACTACCATTTTCTTTTTGCACTTATCTAATATAAGCCTATAAAAGAAAAGTTGTGTGTTACTTCTTTAATCAAATTGACCTTAATTAGTGTAACTTCAGGTTTATGGGATTTAGAAACCATAATGACAATACCTATATTTCAAACAGGAAACAAAGAAACTTGAAACACACTAATGAATGCAAATATATATAATTATAATTAAACCTATTATAATTCCAATTATACTAAAAAACTCATTTTGAACAGAAGAATAGATCAACAATGAATAAATAAATAAAATGGAATGTAGGTGATATAAATAGCATAACAACACAATAAGATCAAAAAATGTATAATGAGTAATAAATATGGGCATCTCAATGAAAGTAAAAATAAAATAGAAAATTTTTATAAGACAAAGCGCTACTCACAATTTTCTCTCTTATAACTTTAATATCTTGTTTGTACACTTTTCTAGGCTTTATTTTAAAAGTTTAAAGATAGCATTAGAGAGTGGAATTTTATCCTCTATTGCATTTTGATATCCAACAAAACAATTATTTTAGAATTTTGAAATAGTTTGATATATTATAACTCATTGAAGAACTTACCAACATAGAGTAAATAATTGCAAAACTCTAAAGACCAATTATGTATAATTTAGTTTATTATTTTTTGTTTCAAATATTTTTTTAAACAATTTACATATTGAATCATTATATTTATTAGATGTCATGAAAATAATTTGTAAAAAGAACTAGTAATTGTCATTCCATCACATCTGGGTGGTTCAAATAACAAATGGGCTCCTCAAAGACTTTTGCTTATATAGTTGGAAGTTGGGACGATTGGCCATTCTTTCTATATCTGTCATATGTTTTTTAAAATTCGTTCACTTCACTCTAGTCTTATAACTTCTCCAAGCATCTCTAACAGTCTTCAAAGTCTATTATTTACCTTTTAATGGTAGAATCTATATCTTATGTAATGAAATAAATGTTCATTTAAATTTCATAAATCAAATGAAAAAGAGTATTAATATGATGTAAGAAGAAAGAGTGTTAGTATGATGTAAGAAGAAAGAGTATTAGTATGATGTAAGAAGGAAGAGTATTAGTATGATGGTTTCTTACATTAACATATTCTTAAGTAGGTTCTTTGCCAATCTTATACCAATTGATATGATTTAGAGGTACAAGACTTTGTTTACAAGCCATAGTACCTAAAAAAAGTGTAAATTCAATTAACATCTTCTTATCAGTACCAACTAACTGATTAAGAGAATTGAATAAAATTAGCTTGCATTATTCCACAGATCTTGTATGAACCTTGTTGAGCAAAGTTGGACTTCTCTTCTTCTTCTTCTTCACAAGTTCTATATTAAAAATAATTATTAATGTTAGTATAGAGCCGAAAAATCATTTAAATGATAGTACAATATATGATTACCTTTTTAATGAGTAGTAGCAAATTTTGTCACATCTATACTTATATCATTTATATTTTCTTGTATTGCAATCATTTTTTGAGGAAGGTTATAAACTTGTCCTTTTACTACATTTTTATATGGTTTTGATTGCTGTTTATAATTCTAGTTACTAGCTCTTACCACCTCATCAAAATAGATTCTTTTTGAACAATCACTTCCCCTGCTTTGTCTTCAACAACAATTTTACATGGTTCAACCCCTCTAGCTACTTGTTCCGTTTATGGTTTTTCCATAACTAGTTTATTTTATTTTTTCCACCTTAAAAAGTTAGCGTCACTACCTAAAGGACATGAAGGTTGTGGTACGTCATTCTTTTTAGAGGAGGGGTCCTACTCTTTCTATTCAAGTTTGTGAAAATTAAAAGCATGGAATGGAAAAAGAATAAATTAGAAGATTATTTGTGTATATTCATAATTGGAAATTTTATTTTCACAATACAAAGAGGACAAAAAATAACTATTGTTATGGAAACTATGTGTAACTAGATTTGACAGTAAATAATTATATATATCTCTTTATGGAAAAAAGTTGGAATTATTGTTGATACGTTTTCTTTAATGATTTGGCATTGCTTTTCTCTATCATCTAAATGCACCCGCTCTTCATGTGACAAGTGAATATCTTAGTTCATACGTATAAGTTTTCTTTTGCTACTTTCTAAAAATTTTGGCCACAGACCCTGATGCAATAAACTTTGTTGCATATGTTTACGTCTTCCCTTTTTTCATTATAAAGACCTATAACAATAAAAAATTGTTACATTATTAAAATTTACTAAAATATATAGAATAAAAGTTAAAACTTTTAATAGAAAAAGAAAATTAAGTAAAAACCTTCTACAACAAATTATTGATCAATATCTACCCAATCCTAGTTCTTATCATCAAAGTCTAAATCTTCTTCATCATTATAATTTTCTATTTCTCTATTTAAGATATTTGACATACTGTGCTTATAGGTAAATTCATCCTAGACTAATTAGGATCTATGTTACAATCATTTATAAAGAAATTATTGATAATAGTCATTTGGTTCTTCCTAATATGTTTCTTCAACATTTTCATTATCATCTAAATATATATCTAACAAATGCCTCAGTACCTTCTTCTCCATATAATGAAAACCTTCCTCATGATAATTAACTACATAAAACAATCGATGTTTTTAGTTAGAAAATACAAAATGATCCTCTTTATAACATAACGTTTTGAAGTTTACTCGAGGAAGGCTATAATCATCTTTCTCCTCTTGATACCAACAACATTTGAACAACTCTACACTTGATTGTCCCCAAGTAATCCACTTCAATAATTTCATTTATTTCACTATAGTAATTCACATTCCCAAGTGTTGGATTTTGGTCTCAAGAACTTGCAAAACTCGAAGTTAACATTATTAAAGAAAGTCCACTATTTTGACTCTTACATCTTGCCTCCCATTTTTTAGTCATAAACTAGTATCCATTAATAACATAATTTGAATGTTTCTTTTGCAACACCGTTAATGCCTTTAGACAACCAATGAATATGGTTTAAGGAGTCATTAGAAGATGTCACTTTATCTTCAATCAATTGTGGATACTCATTGCAATGATCTTGTGCCCTTGCCTATCAACTTATTTTACCACTAAAAAGAATGATATATATTAATTATTATGATGAGAAAAAAGTTAATATTGAGACAGGAAAATAATATAGTTGTACTTACCTACTTTACTTCTCAACTTCTTTATCATCTGAATTAAATATAATGTATTGATGAGCTTGATGAAATGTCATTAAGTCTAAACAAACTGCTTTATGTTTCCTCTTCCCTTTCACTGTAATAAGGTGTCAAACTTTTGGAAAAAAATGAAGATGATACTTCAATAAGATTTATATCTATGATGCATATAAATGCAATAGAAATTTGCACTCTTTAGTTAATTATGCTTCAACTATAGACCCTTCTAGTTGACTTTTATTATAGACATATCTTTTTAACCTAGCTAAATGTCTTTCAATAAAGTACATAAAATTGAAATGAACCAGACCAATATATTTGTTTTGTTTTGGACAATGAATACATAAATAGACTATGATGTCAAAGAAACATGGTAGAAAGTTTGTTCCAATTTGATATAATACTTCCACAATTTCCTTTTCTAGATCCTCAAGATCTCCTAGCTTAATGACTTTACTACATAACTATTTGAAAAAAGCACACAACCTACTCAAAATGACAAAAACTTTTTTTGGTACTATTTTCTTGACAGTAAATTAAATTAAGTGTTGCATAATGATATAAGCACCATGATTTTCGTATTAGGATATTCTTCTTTTAATAACATCGACGCATCATTTAGTATTTAATGTGTAACTTTGGATTGTTTCACATTCTTCCAAACTAAACAAAAGATTTTTTTTTCTCTTTATGGGTATATGTTGATTACAAAACCAATTCACTAGTTTTACGCTCAAAATTGCAAGTATACGGGGTCTAACTTATAGTAAAGAACAGATATCAATCTCTAAGAAAATGTGGTTAGATGCTACTTAATTTAGGCTACTTTGTTTGAGAACCAATTTTAATAAATATAAACTGAAAAATTAAACTAAATCAAATAACTGACAATGAACAAATGATAAAGCAAAAAATGCAGAAACTTGATTCAAGATTTAACAATTCGAGATCACTTTTTCCCAATCTTATCTCCCTTCTACCTTGTTAATTGAATTGTGCCTCTCCTAAGATGTCCTCATGTATTAACTACCCTTTCTTAAGGTGTAATTAATTGTCCCTAGCCAAATTAAATGGAAATGATTAAGCAATCTCTCAATCTACAGAACCAATATACTAATTCAACTAGTTATGAAGTTATTCAATAGGTAATTAATTAATTAGCCAAGATCTCTCTCTAACTAATCAATTAACTTGATGAATGTAGGTCTATAGAGTTCTAATTCTCATTTTACAACCCTACACAATTTCTCAATATATTACAAGGTATAAGCTCAACATTCATCAAAAGCATCATTTATTCAAATCAATAAAGTAGGATTGCAATAAGTAGTTAAAAAGTAATCTCACAAATAACTCTGCCATTCATAATTTCATTAACATCCCACCCAAAAACCAAAATATCCATAATAAAGATTCTAGAAGAGAAAAATGAAATAAGAACTAGATAAATCAAGCTCCTCTTCTTCTTCGCCTAAATCTTGAAAATCTGTAGTTGGTGTGCTCTTTGCTCAATTTGGAATGGAAATCTTGATTCTCTACCTCTCTCTAGGCTCTAAATATGTTTTTTAGCTCAAGGAGGCAAGTTCTCATGACACCCTCTTCAGCACTAGGGATTGGTGCCCATTTTATAGTCACAAGAACCCAAAAATAAGTGAAACCTGTATGTCTCTTTAGGTTGGGGATCCTACAATCGTGGGAATTAGTATGAATCCCACGATCATAGGTTCTTGTCTTACAACTCCTCTACTTCTATTCTCCTCTCTTGGTCCTTTGTTCAATCATAAAGGTGGCCACCCTCCATTCCTACATCAAAATGATCAATTCTTACCTTAAATCAACGTCAAACATAAAAAAAAACAACCATGAAGATCAAACTAAACAAAAACATACAAAATAAGTCCTAAAATACAATAATAATAACCTATTATGCAAAAAACACATGCCAAATACTTAGAAGAATACACACTACTGCACAACTATCAACTTCCCCACACTAGCAAAATTAAACACAACCAATCCATTCCATCAATTCATTTTCACAAAGATCATAACATGAAATTCCTTAAAGTTTGGTCAACTCAAATTTCAAGCTACTACACATATCATGACTACTTTTCATTAGTGTACATAAGCAAACTGAACTTATGGCACCATCACTCAAAGATAAGTATAAACGCGAAATGATTCTTCATCATGGTTTCACTTATTTCTCTCAAGTGTTTGATGGTAAGTGTTTTGTTCAAGCTCCCTACAGGAAACTATACTATCATAGGATTTCTATGATTACATTCATAAATAGATCAAAAGGACTTGCTTTGGGCTATAATGTAGTAAGGGTTAAGGTGGGTTAAACAAGGTAAAGGGTTTAACATAAACATTCATAAAGTAATAAGTGAACAAAAGGATAACAAAACATATTTATGAGATACATAAATCTAAATATACTATTGGATTGGAAAAGAAAACAAGCAAAAATTGGTTAAAAGGTATATTTCAAATTTTTTTAGAAATCATAACACAGAAGAAGCAAGATAACCAAATCAACATGTCAATCCACACATGATACTGGATAAGGATAATATATCATAAGAACAAGATGGTAGAAATATTACCGACTCCTTCACTACAACTTTAACTCTTCATTGTGATATCCTATCCTTGGCAATATATCCTCTCCAAGGTGACGTATCCTCTTGTTCTTGTTATTGTTTCCTCTTGTCGATATTGTATCATAAACTAATCTGATCTACCACTTGTTCTTCTTGGACAACTTGGTTGATAAAACCCTTTGGTGGGAAAGGAGAATAAAACTTTGGAGGAGATTTTTCTTAGAAGAAAGAAGCCAAAGATGAAACACCTTATCATACAAATTTTGGCTAACACATGCATTAAAGGAGAGAGAGTTCAAAAATGCAAGAACACCTCTCTTTCTCCTTGTCAATTTTGGTTATGTAAGAAAAGAAAGAAGAGGAAGATCATCCAATGCATCACACCTTTCTTTAATCAAACATAAAGAAGCTATTAAATGAGGTTGTTCTCATTTGTTTTAAGATGGCTATATGAAAAGACCAATATCCTAAAATGACATGCCAATTTTTAGTTTTAGTGATGAAAGAAGGAAGATCATTTATCAAATGCAACTCTTTCATCTTTAATAAATGTTGAAAAAGGTTACATTACATGCTATCATTAAAAGACAATCACTAAACCATTTAATGGTAAGATAATTTGTAACATCCCGTCCCCATATTAAGGGTTAGAATTTAGATTTCAATAATAGAGAAAATAGCAATGTGAGAGTTAGAAAAAATTTACATTTCATGCTTAGCAAAATGTCAGCATACATGCATATGGATTTGAATTTTTGCACTCATGAAAATAATTGTACATGCACTCATTGACATTCTGGTTATATTGAAGTATAATGGGATATGTTGAGGCTTATGGTTATAGTGAATGAGTTGAATGAAATAGAATAGAAAGACTAGAAATAAAAATTAAAAGGGTTGGATTTTAGTGAATGGAAGTCATCTAAGAGGTTATTAGGAATAAATAGTTAAGGAAGTTAAATTTTTGATATGAAACTTCCATGAATAAACTATACTGATCTAGATAGATTTTGACAAAATTGTCTTCATGGAAGTTGTAGATCTTTCTTTTAGCTTCCCATTGATATAAAGTTTGTAATTTTTGGAGTTTGGGATCAAAAGTTATGGAATTTAGAAGTTAAGTTTTGGTGAAGACGTATCGTCTGGTGATAACGTATCGTCTGGTGAGGACGCTTCGTCTAGTGATGACGCTTCGTCTGGTGATGACGTGTCGTTTGGTGAGGACATTTCGTTTGGTGAGGACGTATCATCTGGTGATGACATATCATCTGGTGAGGACGCTTTGTCTGCTGAGGACGTATCATCTGGCGATGACATATCGTCTAGTGAGGATGCTTCATCTGGTGAGGACATATTGTCTAGTGAGGACACTTCGTCTAGTGATATCATATCATCTGGTGATGACGTTATATCGTCTGGTGCACTGCTCATCTAATCCTATCGTATGGTCCCATTTTTGACCCTCTAGATGATAGAATTTGCCTTTTAGGTCTTCATGAAAGTTGTAGATCTAGAAGTCCTCTTCAAAACCATTCAAAGAAACCTTAATCTGATATCTCTAGAGAAAGCTACGCTAATTGCAAGATATCTTCTGTGTACTGTTCATAACTTTCTTCTGGTCACTGTTCAAAATGATTCGTCTAATCTAATGAACCTTTAGATGACAAAATCTCAGTTCAATGTCTTCAGGAAAGTTGTAGATATTGAAGTCCTCTTTCAAACCATCAAAGAATGACCTTGATCTGATATCCCTAGAGCAAGTTATGCCATTTGTCCCGAACAGGTTCAATATGACGGAGGACAGAACCTTGTTTGATTCCTTCAGCCCAATCTTTGTTATCTAGCCTCTAAATGAAGTGATACTTGAGACAATAGATTCATCACACATTGTGCTATCTCTCTACAAAAATTGGTAGGATTCTGAATTGAGCGGAAAAAGATTGATTGAATGAAAGTGAGGGAATTTGTTGGAATATTGAAGTGGGGTTGTTTTACTGAACACACTTTAGTATTTTGATTATATCTGGATCTGTATGACTCCAAATGAGATGATTTTTAATTTGGAATAAACTACAGACATAGGGTTATAAATCATATGAAGAATTCAAATTTTGAACCAGTATCTAATATGTTAAAACTTTGGATGGAAGTTATGCATAGTGAATTGTTTTGAACAAGAGCAGTTCGAAAATGTTTAAGGTATATCTTTCAAATCACTAAACCAAATTGAATGATTTTAGTGTCAATGGAGACATAAGACATAGGGGAATATGTTTCTAGAAGAAATTGTTACAAAATAACTTTAGTATCGGGGTCAGAAAGAATATGCAAAGTTGACCCGAAATGCTGTGTTTATGGAAAAATCTGAAAATGATTTAATAGGTTATAACTTGTGATTGCAGTGGTATTATTGAGTTTTAAACTTAAGTATAAATTATACTTAAGTAAGTCTTAATGAAGGGAAGTGGATAAGTGGATAACAAATGGACAAGTGTCTAAGCTATAAAGTTAAGATTTTTATTACCCTTGAAGGACAATCTACTGTACTTGTCTTTATCTTTCTCCAAACTTCTTTCTCTAGAGTTCCTCCAACATAGAGTTTTTTATCAAATTTTCACCAAAGTTAAATCTTACTTTTCTATACTTGTCATCACTTTGACATTGACATTTCTTTCTTCTATCCCAAGAAAAACCAAACCTCCCTGTCAACTTTCAAGTTGATGTACGTGGGTGCATAAGGGATTACGGTTACGTAATTTTACAGATATTGGAACTTCAAACAAGTAAGCTTGTTATGATTATGTATTTTTGTATGAAATGAAGCATGCATCGTGAGTTCACTGCTAAATGGTTAAGAACAGTGATATTCTTATTTTCAGGAAAATAAGTGAGGAGATTTAGTGTGCAGTACATGGTGATTTTCTTTGGAGTTGATGGCTGAAATGTTATGGGATAGTGTTAAACTAGTTTTTGAAGTTGAAAGATCAATTAAAATGGGTAGGAGATTAATGCAGAAAAATTTAGAGAAATGGATATGTAAATGCTCTATTATGTGATGTTTTCACTATATATATATATATATATATCCACATAAGTTTTGGAGTGTTTTAGAGTTGATTAAAAAATTGAATTTAGAGTTAAGGAATAGGTGTATAGTGATGTCTAGAGATGAGAAAGAATGATTAAAATAATAATTAGAGGAAGAATTGAAGAAAATGAAGTAAATGTTAAAATATGAAGATGCAAAAAATGAAAGTGAAGAAGTGCATAAAACGTGAGAGTGCTTTTCTGTTTTGATGATTATGAAAAATGATAGATTTTTGATTTGGTTGTGATTTGTGAGCTGAGATGAAATAGGAATGAAGAGGAAATATTGAGTTTTAAGTAGAAAATTGATAGTGATA
>JANZLD010000002.1:62846095-62856619 GCA_026413575.1 Erythroxylum carthagenense
AGGAAAATTAGAGAATGATTGATATAGATTTGGCCAAAGTAGCCTTCTGTGAAGTTGTAGCTGGATCTTTTATCTTTCCAACGAGACTAAGTATGCAAGTTTTCGAGATCAAAGTTAAGAGATATAGTTGATGCAAGTTATAATGTCATATAAGATTGATGTTAGTGGCAGCCTTGATACATGTTTGAGAATTTTGGTTTTGGTGAATCCATTTAGTTGGGATTTGAGAAGTTCATGAATTTAATTTGTTGCTTGAAGTGTTAAGTGTAAGAAGTTGGGCCTCGGAAACGGGATCTAACAGTACGTGTCTGGCAGGAGTGGATTGCCACATCATTACTCCATTTAATGATGATAATGCATGATAAATATCATCTTTATTTAGCAATTTAATGCTTAATGTGCAGCTGCACATTCAGCCATTAAAATCCAAAATTCCATTTCATTTCTTTAAGAATTTTGTTTTAATATAATTAATCTAATTAATTAAATTAAACCAAAGTCTAGCTCATTTCTAAATGTTCATTTGTGCTTCTAATTAAACTTTAATTAGTGTAATCCCAACATTCAATCATGTGTTTTAAAACCTCCATTTATATTTCTTACTTTACTTGATAACCTTCCTTGAAGCCAAGTGGGAATCTTATTGGACTTAGATAATTCAAGCTCCAATAAGCCCATAATTAATTTAATCTCACTAGAATTAATTCTAGCTTAGTAACTAAATGTCATTCCACTAAAGACAATTAGTTGAACTCTTGAATTACTAAATATTATGAGAACATATATTTCAAATAATATGTCCAATTGCAAACCCTATTATAGCCATCCACATAACAAAGGATAAAATTACTGTTTTGCCGTTATGTTGATTTTTCCTTCTAGATCTCCCATTTTACTCTATATGGTGATTAACACACAAGATCTCTTCTTGGTGTTAAGACTTGATGGGTAGCTAGTCCATCAAACTTTAGGCGCCAGTTTAATCACCAATCTCCATAAAACATCTAGAAGTGATGATATCACTATAAACTCTTTATTTGAGTGAATATTCCCTGATACATGTTTCAATTAATAATTCCAACATGTAGACACTAAATTAATACTCTGTAAAAATCCTCTTTGATCATGTCAAGAATTATAATGAAATACATATGATTTCACCACTCATTAAGATTATGGTCCATAATAAGCAAATGCTAAAATGTATGTTTTAAGACTAAAGTAACAATCTACTTTATTCTTGAAAACATACTTGATTCTAGATTCATTTAATAGTGCCATTATCAATAGTCGACTACTATCATGATATGAAACTCATCATTCCCTTGAAGTAAACTCCTTTACTTACATGGAGATAAATCGCAACACTATAGTCTAAACCATAATCAAGCAACTAATTTGATTATTCAACTTTGAATCCATTATTTTAGATTCTTATAATATACATGTTTCACATACATCTCTATGTATATGTATATTACTTACAAAAGAATCTCGAAACCTTAAGACTAGATACATAATGCTCATAAAAACCAAACTCTTTTGTTTGATTAATAATAAAAATTTTCATTACAAAGCTGTAACTGAAGAAGATTAAGTTACATGTAAATACACTTGCTTTCCAGGGCACTATTTACATAACTCCATCAATCTCTCACTTGCCCTAAAGCAAGTTTGACATATCTTTCATTCCCATCTCGGCTAGGTGACCCTCAAAACTCTTTTGAGACAGCTTCTTTGTAAACGGATTAGTAACGTTTTGCTTTATGGGAATCTTTACCATATTCACCTCTCCACGTGATATTATCTCCCTTATGATATGATACTGTTGCTCAATGTGTTTGGCAGCTTTGTAGTTCTGAGGTTCTTTAGAATTAGCCATGACCCCACTATTATCACAATAAAGTGTAATGGCTTTTTTTGCCACTAGAACTACCTCTAAATCATTTAGGAACTTGCGGAGCTAGACTACTTCCTTTGCTTCTTCATAAGTAGCAACATACTCAACCTCTATAGTCAAATCAGTAATACAAGGTTGCTTGACACTCCTCCATACTATGGCTCTACCTCCTAAAGTAAATATAGAACTAGAAGTTGATTTCCTTAAATCAACATCTGATTGGAAATTAGAGTCTGTATATCCTGTCAGAATAAGGTTACTTCTTAAGTAAACAAGCATTAAGTTCTTTATCCTATGAAGATATTTAACTATACACTTAATTGCAGTCAAATGCTCCATTCCTGGATTGGACTGAAATCTGCTTATCAGTCCCATTGCATAACAGATATATGGTCTAGTGCAAAGTATTGCATACATTAAACTTCCAACTGTCGAAGCATATGGAATGTTACGCATGCGTTTAACCTCCTCTTGTGTTTTAGATGCTTGTTCCTTTTAAAGTTTGATTCCATGTCTAGTAGGTGTGAAACCCCTCTTGGAATCATGCATGGTGAACTTATTGAGCATATTCTTAATGTGGGATAATTGGGACAATGCTAACAGTTTGTTCTTACGATCCTTATAAGTTTGATCCCTAGTACATAGTTAGCCTCTCCCAAATCCTTCATCGAAAATTGTTCATTCAGCCATCCTTTAACCATAGATAACATTCCCATATCATTCCCAATTAGCATAATATCATCAACATACAGGATTAGGAATGTTGGACCCTATTTTCAGAGCCCAATGTTCGGAGTCATCATAAGACGTGAGCATGCGTATTACCTTGAAGGGTTATTTCCATAAACCCGTATTAGCCATATCCCACAAGAGTGGTGTGCCCACACTAGTCAATCACCAAAATCATAATGACTTCTTTAAAATAATTATAGCTCCAAATCTCTAGTTTAATTTGAAGCAAGAACTATCTCAATTGGAACTCTATAGAAGAAGTTATGCTTAAAAATTCAAAGTATATTCATACCCCAGTTATGCTTTCTAAACCGACCCCTCACTATCTTTCCATCAATATTTTTCATATCACAGCCAAAAGCTACCGATTTTTATGGAGGGATAGAAGAATCTGTTAGGAAACCATTGCTTCAAGAATCACTTCATTTGGAGGTCGAACGATGAAGTGATGGCCAAAAGATTCACACATGTTTATATCCTCAATCATATTGTACCTATCTTGGTAGAATTGGCATAAATTTCTCTGTAAAGCCTATATTGAGGCCATTCTTAGACCATTTAAAAAAAAACTTCTAGATAACAACTTTCATGAAGACCACAAAGAAAAATTCTACATCTAAAAGGGTCAAAAATCGTAATCTACTATAGTTGTCCTGTGAATGTCCGTTTAACAAACATAGAAGGGCTTGGGAGCCATTTTTTACCCGAGAAGGTTCGTTTAATGGACATAATGTCCGTTAAATAGACATGACCGATGTTGGAGGTCATTTTTGACCCGAGAAGGTCCGTTTAATGGACCTAAAGTCTATTGAACGGACATGGGGGTTTCCCAAACCCCTTTAAAGCTCCTCCATTGCTTCCTACATCAATTCTAACATCATATTCACTCATAATCTTCCCATATTTTCTTCTTCAAATGCAATAACACTCCTAAACCATTCAATTACCAATTTGAGTGCATCAAACTCCCAAAACTAAACTCAAAGGACTCATAACATACACAACTCTCATCATTCACCATAGTTGTCATGTTCATTCTTCCCATGCAACATCATCACTTATAATGCTCATATCTCTCAACTATGATACCCAAAATTTACATACTTTATAGCGTTGGAAAGCTAAGAGGATAAGATACAACTTTTTAGAAGACAACTTTGTCTAGTTCTATTTATATTAGTACATTTTTCTTCCTAAATTTATAACACAATTCCTACCCTATGAAAAACTTGAAAATGCAATATAAAGACTTTGGAAATCATGAGCGGAACATAATGTATGTATATTACATTAACATCAAAAAAAATAAGAGTCTTACAACACTTTAGTGGGCATTTCGAGCCCCTTACATCATAATCCAAAATACAAAGTTTACAAAAACTAGAATCGCTCAAAATGCGACTAAAGCATTGTTTTGAATAATCTAGCTCCAAAAACAAAATATACAAATGGGAGTGATGCCTTGAGTCCTGACTCGATCACTTGATATCTTGCTCATTGCAGAAAGATGGAAAGGAAGGGGTGAGCTTAAAGCTCATGGGCAACAATTTTATAAATGATAATAAGTAAAAACCATTTAAAACTTTCATGATCATAGCAAAAATCTCATTGAATCATAAAACACAGAATTTTCAACTTATTAAGCCAATTCACAACTCACATAAGTCGTACATCATAATCAATAAATCACATCAGAATAAATTAAACACATCAGAACGGTTTGGGTGGATTCGTAACAGAATGTACTACACATTTCCCATAAAGGTCCTGTGTAGCCGTGAACAGAACATACTATCGCAATCCCACAAAATGGTCTTACGTAGCCGTGAACTTATAGGAGTCCATGAAGGAGCTCTATGCCACTAGCGGGCAGGCGGGAGAAGCTTTTTTAATCAAGTGTACTTGACAGATAGAACAGACCACCTCAAACCCACATAATATGTTATTCATGACTTGAAAACCAATTGCCCATATGGCACATTTTGAAAACTTGTCTTTCATGAACATGAAATAGTTCATATGCAAATCTGTCATCATTTCACACTTCAGTAACCAAAATCCCATACCAATCATATAACCATTTCCCAAATCATTCAAAAGCCACAAATACAATAATTATGGAGCAATTTGAAATCATTCCCATATCACTCAAAATTTATTCACAAAATTCATAAATGCACATTTTCAAGGTAGTTGGAAAATCATTTAATTCCATTTATTTGAAAACAACATTAATAGCTTATTGACTCAATTATAAAAATGTCACCCACCTTAGTTTTCTTGCTTGAAAACTTGGTCAAGGATGTTCTCCTCTTGCTCCTCTTGCCTCCCTTCAACATTGACAAAAAACCATTTAAAATCAATTCCAATTGGAAAACCCAAAGAATCATATGCATGAAATTAACCCTAGGATACTTAAACCCATGCACTTCCTAAGCTTTTGAACCAAATCCCTTCCCAAAATCCAAATATTAAAACACCATCTTACCTTGGACCTTCACCAAACAATGAGCTTCTTGGCTCTAATGGAAGCTTTAACCTTTCTCTTCCTTTTTCCCTTCTTGATCACTCTCAAAATCCCTCTTGAAGGTTAAGAAAAATTGATTACAAATGCAAGACAAGTCTTCTTTCTCCCTTTTATACTCTTATTGATTGCACAATGTCCATTTTGCCCCTCCTTTAATGCTTTAAGGTTTTTAAGCTTAAGTGATCTTCCCAAAATACCCCTTATGCAAACTCACCACCTTAAAATTTAATTCCCTTAACCTATATCATAGTATCTTACTCACATTAATATGCTAATTAATTCCGTCATAAAATAATCTAGCAAGACCCCAAAATAATCTAATCATGTTTATTTATCATGAAAAAAAAAATTCAGGGGCCAACAAGGAAAGTAATCTTGCCTTCTTGTATTCTTTTATAAACACAAGGCTCATTTATGTTTTGTATGAATCCATAGGTTTTGATAAACTTATCAAACCTAATATTCCAAGATCTAGATGCTTGCTTAAGTCCATAAATGGACCTTTGCAACTTGCATACCTTATGCTCATTACCTGGCTCAACAAAACCTTTTGGTTGAGCCATATAAATGGTCTTCTCAAGATCCTAATTAAAAAATGTAGTCTTGACATCCATTTTTCATATTTCATAATCGAAATAGGCTATTATATCCAAAAGAATCCTGATGGACTTAAGCATGGAAACTAGAGAAAAAGTCTCCTCATAGTTTATACCCTCTTTTTGAGTATAGCCCTTAGTTACCAATCCCGCTTTAAAGGTCTCTACCTTTCCATCTGATCTCTTTTCCTTTTATGGATCTATTTACACCCTATGGCTTTTATACCTGGTGGTAGATCTACAAGGATCTAGACTTCGTTAACGTACATGGAATCTATTTTTGATTTCATCACCTTAAGCCATTTTTCTGCATCAATATCATTAATAGCCTCTGTGTACGTAATGGTCTCCATTTCTTCCTAGTCTGAGATGGCAATTAAGCCTTCTTCTAGACCTAGATACCTATCTGGCTGTCTCACAACCCTCCCACTATGTTTAGGCACTATTTGATGTTTAGGTTGCTCTTTTGATTCAACTCTTGAACCCATTTTGACATCTTGTTCTGTTGTATCCAAATCAACTGTTGGTTTAGATGAAATAGCTAACTCCTTTAGTATTACTTCACTTCTTCCTTTGTGATTTCTCACAAAATCTTCCTTTAGGAAGGTTGCATTTATCGACATAAATACCTTTTATCTTGGGGATTGTAAAATTAGTACCCTAGAGTTCCTATAGGATATCTTACAGTTCCATCTTTGTGGATTTAGGCTTTAGAACATGGGTTGGGTAGCCCCAAGTCTTTAAGTGCTACAATGAAGACACTAAGCCAGTCTACAACTCCCTAGGTATTTTAGGCACTGATTTGGATAGAGCAAAGTTAAGAAGATATGTTGTCATTTATATGGCATATTCCCATAATGATTCTGGAAGGCTAGCATAGGACATAATCGATCTTACTATTTCCAATAGGGTCCTATTCCTCCTCTCAGCTACACCATTCTGTTGAGGTGTTCGAGGAGCTGACAAGTTAGAAACAATTCCATTGTTAATTAAATATTGCTGGAACTCTCCAATTAAGTACTCACCACCTCGATCCGATCGAAGTTGTTTAATGGCTTGCCCAGTTACTTTTCAACTTCAGCATTGAATTCTTTGAAATTTTCAAAGGATTAACTCTTTTTGTTCATAACCTCCTCTAGCTTATAAGTTCATGGGCCCCTACATATTAGTACGTACCAAGTCCAATTTAGATTTAGATTTGTTTTCTTTGGAAGGAAATAAGGCCTTGGTCATTTTTCTTTCAATACAAGATTCATAGGTGGGTAATAGATCATTATCCAAACCCATAAGGATCCCATCCTTTACTAACTTGTCAAGTCTTTTTTTATTAATATGACCTTAAATGCCACAGATATTTTGAATTAATGCTAAAGACATTGGAATGTTTTGGTTTTATCAATTCTGCAGTGTTTGGTGAGCTTAACATAGGTTCTTTAAAGAATAATCCCTGTTTAATTATCGCATAACAAATAAATTCCTTATTCTTATATATTGAAACAATATGTTCAAAATATAAGGAATAATCATATTTTATTTAAAAAACAGAAATCATGTTCCTTACAATCATTGGCATGTAATAAACATCCTCCAAATATAACCTATGACCACTAGGAAAGTCCAAGATAACTACTCCCACTGACTCTACTGAAACATAGGATCCATCTGCTATCTTGACTTGAAACTGGCCTTTAGGTAGTCTTTTCCTTTGTTGGAACCCCTGCAAAGAATTGCAAACATGGTTAGTAGCTCCTATATCTAATATCTAAGAATCAAATAAATCTGCCACATTTCTAGTTCCTAATAAACTAAGGAAACCCATTCCTTGTTTGCTTTTGAGGGACCCATCACAGTGGAAACACTTTCACTTGGTGTACTCTTTGGCCTTCTTTTTCATGGGTTAGGCCTTAACCCCTATTTGGGCATTCTTTTTCATTGGATCCTTCTTCTTTTTCTTACCCTTACCTTTGGGCTTAGAAAAAGTTCCTACATTAGCTTCTGGCCCACGAACCTTAATATTCAATATCTCCTCCGTACTCTAGAGGGTATTCATCAACTCACTTAAGGTGTAATTCTTGTTGTTGAGCTTATAGTCCAACTTAAATTGCTAAATAGAAGAGTTTAAGCTATTGATGATCATAACCATCTGCGTGTCCGCATTTATATCCGCCCCAAGTATCTCAGCCTTAGTAATCCGCAGAGATTACCTTAAGCATGTAATCCTATACCAGTTTACCAGGTTTTTGTCTGAGATTATGAAAGGTTTGGATAGCTTTCACTCTTGTAGACTTAGTCCTCACACTAAACATCATGCAGGTGATGGACCACTGCACTAGCAATTTTCATACAAGCAATTTTCTTTTGCAACATACTGCTAACAGAAGCAAGAATATAACACTTAGTAGTCTTGTCAGCATTCTGCCAATGCTCATATTGTTGGACTATCTTAAGAGTTTAATCTTCACCTGGAGGTGCAGGCTCATTTTCAGTTAAAACATAAAATACGTTTATATTGAAGAACAATGTCATGGTTACGTCTCCATTCATTAAAATTCTCTCCGTTTTCCAATTTGTTATTTGTCAAGAGCAAAGTGAGTATATTCATTTTGTGGTAGATTATGTCTAAAAATATAAATTATTAAAATATGAGCATAATAGTCAATAAAATTGGAACTCAGTATAAAATCATGATCTATGTATACATGATGATAGATTTAACAAAACTTAAAAACAATTAAATCTTTATACGACAGTTATTTTTCTTATCTATAACAGACTAAGTGACGGTGGGCAATCTTATCTATTAAAAGAAAAACTGGGACCTTCTCACTAAAAAAGCTACCAAACATCTTCATGCTTAACTTTTAAAGAAGCGTTTTAATTTGGTCCATACTTTTACCAACAGAGCTATGGTGGGCAGGTTATTGATAAAACATGTTGAATGTTTAATCATTTGATTCATTCACTAATGGTACTTACAAATCATACCTCAGTAGGAGGTTACATTTGCTACCAATAAAAGGACTTATCCTTAAGGAAACTCAAACCATGCAAGACCTAGGATTCACGCCCTCCGGTGGGGAGAAACACTTCACCACATGAAAATGGGCCATCATTTGGAGATCGTAGACTCTCATATGAGCATCCTCTTCTAACCAATCTTGTTAGGCTTTAGGTTTTAATTACCATCTTATCTAGGTGCAATTTATTATCCATCGTATATTGTTTCATTATATATCTCATACATAATGAATGCATAGCAAAGCCTAAGGTTGGCAATTTTCTAAATGACATGCACTCACATGCAATCACATATTATTTGCATTCATTTATCCATTAATCACATAAAATAATAAGCCACATTTGATTGTCCATCCCAGAAACATAAAAATAATTACAAGCCTTTTAGGCTCAAAATATTCTTTTTGGACTTGGATCTTCCGCTTCAAACTCTTCGCTCACATGACTCAGCCCAATCGGTAAAAAGTGTGTAATGGCTTTACTTTTCAACACAAAATTTGATTTTCATAAAACCAAAATTTTGCCCATAAGAAAACAAAAATTTGCACTTGTTTTTCACAAAATTCGAAACTTATGAATATTACATAAAAATTTCAATACTTGTAAAAAGCGAAATTTTATTACAAAAAAGTTCATACAACCAAAAATTTATTAAAATAAAATTCCAGCACATTTGTTTTCTAATAACCAAAAAATAGCCAAGACATCATAACCATAACCAAAACTTTACCTCTTCCTTTCTTCAATCCATGGCTTCTCCAAATTTCCAGCATATTTGTTTTCTAATAACCGAAAAATAACTAAGACATCGTAACCATAACCGAAACTTTACCTCTTCCTTTCTTCAATCTATGGCTTCTCCATCTTCATCATTACATGATTTTGTACATTACATATCAAAGTAAACATAACAATGAAACCAAGGAGGAAACATGGTGATGATAGACCTTGTTACAAACCAAATGAAGATATCTTTCAAGGTGACTTTATAATCTATGGACAACCAAAAAAGCAATACATACACGATATATATTTCTATCACATGAACATATGCAGCATACAAAAATGATTCCCAACTTATGGATCACACATATAGGAACTGAAATCATGCATAAAAAAATTGGCTCTGATACCAATTGTTGGATCAGAAAAAGAAAGCATGCCATATTTGGAGAAACTGTAGATTTCAAAACCTTTTAGAAGTCTAAATTGCAGCAGGAGCAATATTTCCAAATCATCATACAAATATATACGTGATATAGTATAAAGATAATAAAAAACATAAACAAGATAGAGATTATATTATTGACTCCTTCACTACAGCTTTAACTCCTCGCGCTATCCTATCCTCGACAATATAACCTTTCCTAAATGATGTATCCTTTTCTCTTTGTTATTGTTTCCTCTTCTCGATATTGTATCCTCGGCCAATCTAATATACCACTTGTTCTTCTTGGATAACTTGATTAATAAGATCCTTTGGTGGGAAAGGGGAAGAAAACTTTGGAGGAGAATTTTTTTAGAAGAAATAAGACCAACAATGAGACACTCTCACGCTATTTTCGATTCTCTCATGCAAGATAGGAGAGATAGTGATAAAAATGTAAGAACCCCCTTCTTACTCCCTCACACTTTCGGTTAACAACAAAGGAAAGAGGAGTTTTCCATCTAATTCATCATTTCTTCATTTATTCAATCATAAAGAAGCCATTAAATGAGACTCTTCTCATTTGTCTTTAAGATGACTATAT